>CM018693.1:104367805-104783308 GCA_009363875.1 Mikania micrantha | reverse complement strand
GGATGCCTTGCAACAAAAGATATGAGAGGGATATGAGGACATTGAAGAGCATTAAGTCTAAAGCTTTAAGGAAAGAGTTCAATAGCTTTATGTATGTGGGTAATGAGTCCCTTGATGAGCTGATTGCCAGGTTCTATCATCTGTTGAGTGAGTTGTTCAACCACGAGGTCAAAACTACAACTCAAGAGAAGATTCAGTGTTTAGCAGATGCCTTACCTCCAAAGTGGGAGTCCTTCTTGATGGTACTTAAGCAAAATCAGATGATGGCTCATATGGACATCAATGATTTCATTCAGAAGTTGAAGGAACAGGAGATAGAGAAACAAGTGGAAAGCCAAGAGGGTGTGCAAGTTCAAGATCCTTCTCTATACTACTCCACTCCTACAGTTGATAAATCTACAACTCATGCTCCTTTGAAGACTGCTTTTGTTTCTAAAGCATCTGAAGCTCCATCTGCAGCTCAGATGCATTTCAGTCCATCTTCTTCATCAAGCTCACAACAAGAGCATCATCAGCCTACTGCAAGTCTGAAAACAGAGAATTTTGACAAGGTCACAGTAGAGATTGCTAAAGAGCATATGGGTCTTCTGTCAACATTGGTTAGCTCATATGATGGATTAGTTGCTGGTCAGATCGGCAATCCATATTTGACCAATGATGATTACTCTCAGATTGATCCTGATGATATGGAGAGAATTGACATTATGTGGGCATTGGCTAGTGCAGTTAGAAGAGCAAAGGAGTTTGTAAAAGGACGGGGAAGGATATCAATCTAAACAAGGAGTCCAAGTTTGGATTTGATATGGCATCTGTCACATGCTACAACTGTGGTGAGAAGGGTCATTTTGCCAGACAATGCAAGCAGCCGAAGAAAGCTGGCAACAAGAATCCATTTCAGCATCAGAAATCCTCTACTGCCAATTCAGAAAGGAGATTAGTTCCCATTGATTCTCCTTCTCCAGCTGGATCTTCATCTTCTGGTAGTAAAGCTTTAATGGTTCAACAAGATGAAGGGGTGAACTGGGACTTCAGATTTAATGCTGATAAGGAAGATCAAGATAAAGCTTGTGTGGCAGAAATTCAGCATTCTGAAGATCATGATGAAGAAAGCAGTCAGGAGGATTTCTGGTGATTGATGATAAGATATCAAGTTCAGAATCAGACAGTCTGACAGATTCTGAAACTCAAGAATCTGATGGTGAAGCTGATGACTCTTCAACTCAATTTGCTTTGATGGCAAATTCTTCTGCTTCTACAGACTCTTCTGAGCAGGTATACACTGACTGTTCATCTTCACATTCAGAGTGTTTTCATTGTGTTGATCTTAGAAGTAAGGTCCTTGCTTATCAAACACATAACAGTGTTTTGATGAACGATCTCGACTTATGCATTGAAGCTAAAAAATTTTAAAATCTAATGAAAAAGATTTTCAAGCTAAAATTGATCTTTAAACAGACAATTGCATGAGCTGAGATCGCAGTGCTGAATAAGCAAGATGCTATCACTTCTTATCTCAATACCATCAATGAGATCAAGAAGAAGTTAGCAATAGTCGAGTGTGACTATGAGACCTTAGGACAGAAGCTCAAGAGCTATGAAAGCTCATCTTATATCATTGAGCACATGATCAGTAGGGGTACTGATCAGGGGAAGGCACAGGTTAATTATAAAAATTGTCCTCCACCAATCCTCAATGCCTTTGTCAATACGCCAAATGACAAAGATGTTAAGGATTTTCAAGTTACTACTCCGTTAGTAATTGATCCAGTTAGTCTGAGTGAAAATCAGAGTTCATCTCAGACTAAGGAGTCAAGGGTGGATGGAGTTGTTGAAGATTGGGTTTCCGATTCCGAGGATGAATCAGAGTATTCACCTAAGCATAGCATTCCTCGGAATCAAACTTCTGTTGTCATGAAAGGTGACCCAATCTCCAAATCAAAAACTTTACAAAGAATTATGCTTTGTTAAAGCTTCACAGGGGTCTGAAGCTGACTGTGTTACCAAATCAGCTCAGTTTGGTAACAAAGGAAGAAAGGGTTTGGGTTTTGAGCCAGATTATCAGAAATTAATGTTTTTAAATCAACTAAAAAGTCATTTTCTGATTTAAAACATTTTCATAAAAAGGGTGATAAAGTTTGTTTTGAATGTGGTGAGTCAGGGCACATTGTGAGATTTTGCCCTCAGTTGATTAGACCTAAAGTTGTGCCTTTCAAAAACTTAAAATCTGTTTTACCAAAACCGGTAAAGTCTGTATCTAAGTCTTTTCAGCAAAAGTCTAAACCACCCATTCAGTCTAAAAATTCAGACAAGGGAAAAGGACAATTGGAAACTTTAGAAATTCCAAATGTAGTCAAAGTTAATCAATCAAAATCATCATCCATCTATCTGAAAACCTCTTTTGATAAAAATGCAATTTGGAAAGTAAAATCATCTGAGGAGTCTGTTTCCCCAATTTCAGATAAACCTATTCCTAAGGGAAAATGGATAGATGTTTGGATCCGAGACTCTATGGGTCAACCCAAGACTGTAAAGGCTTGGGTTCCCAAAGTAAACTGATTGTCTCTTTATTGTGCAGGTTGCCCCAAAAGCTGGAGTGAACAGCAATTGGATCGTTGATAGTGGGGCTTCCAGACACATGACCGGTGATATTTCTCTGCTCACCAATGTGAATGCAGTTCGAGGTGGCTATGTTGCCTTTGCTGGAGACAAAGGTGGTTTTATTACTGGAGAGGGAATTTTAACAAATGGACAGGTTTCGTTCGATAATGTCAGATATGTCAAACAGTTGGAAAACAACCTCCTGTCCGTCTCTCAGATTTGTGACAAAGAGTACAAGGTTCTATTTGATGAATCCAAGTGTTACATTCTCAAGCAAGGTGTGCAGATACCTGAAGATTGGATTTTGATGTCTGCTCCGAGGAAGCAAGACTTGTACGTTCTCAATATGGCCACAGCTTCAACTACATCCTCCACAGCTTCATGTTTTATGACAAAGGCAACTGAGAAAGATTCAATCCTTTGGCATAAGAGGATGGGCCATTTGAGTTTGCGCAAGATGAATCATTTGGTACACAACAGTCTGGTTGAGGGAGTTAGCTTGAAAAATTTTAAGCTGTCTGATATCTGTGTTTCGTGCAAGAAGGGAAAGCAGTCTAAGCAGTCTCATAAGCTGAAAAAAGTATCATTCAATCAATGTTCCTCTTGAGCTTCTCCACATGGATTTGTTTGGTCCAGTGAATAGGAAGAGTATAGCTGGAGATCAATACTGCCTTGTCATCACTGATGAATACTCCAGATACTCTTGGGTCTTCTTTTTGAAAGAGAAATCAGAAACGTTTGATTGTATTCAAGTTCTGGTTACTAAACTTGAATCGCTTTATAAGCTCAAGATTCGTCAGTTTAGAACTGATAATGGAACGGAGTTCAAAAATCACAACATGGAGAATTTTTGTAATGCAAGAGGCATTGTGCAACAATTTAGTGCTCCATACGTTCCACAGATGAATGGTGTTGCTGAACGCAAGAATAGGACATTGATTGAGGCTGCTAGAACTATGCTTGCTGATTCTTCTCTGCCGGTTCAATTCTGGAATGAAGCTGTTGCTAATGCTTGTTATACATTGAACCGGGTTCTTATTGTGAAGAGACATGGGAAGACTTGCTTTGAACTGCTCCACAACAGAAAGCCAAATCTTAAGTATCTAGAACCGTTGGTGCTCCATGCACTATGCTAAGAAACATGAGCAGGGCAAGTTCAATGAAAAGGTGGAAGAAGGGTACTTTCTTGGGTATAGCACTCCAAACAAACGAGTTTACAACATTGCAACTCATAATGTGGAGGAGTGGTACCATGTAGACGTTCAGAAGTATACAATGCCCCCACCTGGAAAAGGGCCAGATTGGATGTTTGATTATTCCAGTCTCTTTGATTCATTCAATATGCCCCCCATGTATTCAGATGAAGATGTTGCTGTTCAGATGTTGTATGATGTACAAAATGCACCTGATGAACCTATGCAACCTTCATCTGCATCTGTTCCTACTACACAGATAAATGATGACAGCTCAGACACAGATGACAATCCTCCAGCTGCTCCTGAACCATGTCTTGAACCAGTTGTTGATAATCTTGTACCTGGTCTTGAGGATTTGAATTTGAATAACTTAGATCCTGAGGTTGAGGTTCCCGCTCATCCTGTTGGAAGAATCAATCGTATTCATCCTCAAGATAACATTATTGGGAGTCCTCTAGATGGAGTGAAGACTCGAAGTCAGATTTCTTCAGGTGGTCTTGCAGACATTCTTGATTTTGCAGATGTAAGCTTTTGTGCTCATTCCTGCTTTATCTCTCAAGTTGAACCGCGTACAGTCACTGAAGCCCTCAAAGAAGAATCATGGGTCGATGCCATGCAAGAGGAACTTTTACAGTTCAAAAAGTTGGGGGTCTGGCAATTAGTTGATAGACCCAAAGGTGCAAAAGTCATCGGTACAAGATGGGTTCTTCGGTGCAAGAAAGATGATCACGGGATTATTGTGAGAAATAAGGCTCGTCTGGTGGTTCAAGGATTCAGACAGATTGAAGGATTGGATTACAATGAGGTGTTTGCTCCAGTTGCTCGACTGGAAGCCATTCGTATTTTCTTGGCTTATGCATCCTTTAAAAAATTCAAGGTTTATCAAATGGATGTAAAGAGCGCGTTCCTTCACGGAGTTATTAGTGAAACAGTGTATGTCAGTCAACCTCCCGGATTTAAGGATCCATTGCATCGTGACCAAATCTACAAGTTAGACAAAGCCCTGTATGGATTGCATCAAGCTCCGCGAGCGTGGTACGAGACACTTTCCACTCACCTTCTGAACAATGGGTTCAGAAGAGGTGTCATTGACTGCACCTTATTTATCCGTGAGAAGGACAGTGATTTACTCTTGGTGCAAGTGTATGTGGACGACATAATTTTTGGTTCCACAAATGATGATCTGTGCAAAGAATTTGAGAATGTTATGAAAGAAAAATTTGAAATGAGTTCGATGGGAGAAATGAAGTTTTTCTTGGGTTTGCAGGTGGATCAGTCTGAGGCAGGGATTTTTATTCATCAAACCAAATACGTTGGTGACATTCTGAGCCGGTTCAGTATGTCTGATGCAAAGCCTGCTGGTACCCCTCTGGCAATTAATCACGGGATTACTCCAGATGAAAAGGGGGAGTTAATTGATGCCACTCTGTACCGGGGAATGATCGGATCTCTCATGTATCTTACTGCTTCTCGGCCAGATATCATGTTCGCCACTTGCTTGTGTGCACGTTATCAATCCAAACCAAGAGTATCTCACCTTATTGCTGTCAAAAGGATTATGCGTTATCTGAAGGGTACACCGGAACTTGGCTTATGGTACCCTAATGATGATAACTTTGAGCTTACTGCCTACTGTGATTCAGATTATGGCGGCTGCAAAAGAGATTTCAAATCAACATCTGCGGGATGTCAGTTCTTTGGAACCCGATTGGTCACCTGGCAGTGCAAGAAGCAGACGTCGGTGTCTACTTCAACCTGTGAAGCTGAATATATTGCTGCTGCTAGTTGTTGTTCACAAATCATCTGGATTCAACAGCAACTCAGGGACTATGGGTTACATTTTTCTAACACTCCTATTTATGTTGATAATACTGCCGCCATTGCTGTCACTAAAAATCCAGTTCAGCACTCCAAGACCAAACACATCGACATAAAATATCACTTCATACGTGATTGTTTTGAAAAGAAATTAATCGATGTTGTTAAAATTCACACCGATCACCAAAAAGCCGATCTTTTTACAAAAGCTTTTGACAAACCCAGATTTCTATATCTGTTATCGGCTAATGGTGTTTTCCAAAAGGATGAAGTTCAATCCTCATCTGAGTCTCACAAATGATCATCATTTTACTTAGATAGTTTTTGCTTTGTTTATTTGATTTCAGTATTTTCATTTTCTCTTGTACAGTTATTTTTTTATTACCAAAAACACAAAAAGATTTTCTATTTTTAGGTTTTTAGGGGGAGAAATAGAAAATTTGAAAAACCAAAAACAATAGAAAATTTGAAAAACCAAAAACAATAGAAAATTTGAAAAACCAAAAACAATAGAAAATTTGAAAAACCAAAAACAATAGAAAAATTAAAAAATGAGATGGTCTTGTTTAATAAAGTAGTACATTGATTTCATTATGTCATAGAAACAGAAATGAATGTGTGAACTAAAATCACAAGAGAATTGTGATGGGATGTACTGATAGGCTGGCTATACAAAATAAATAAACAACTTATGATAACTTAGAAAGTTTGATTTGTGGGATCCATTTTAATTAAATCATTTGAGTGAAAAACGGTTTTTGACTCAAATCAAGCATACACCTGTCATCATGGGATCAAAATGAGGTTTCATTCAAAGAAAAATAAAAGCAAGCTGGTATTAAGCTTGAGGAAAATCAAAAACAAGCTGGTATTAAGCTTGGTGAAAAATTAAAAACAAGCTGGTATTAAGCTTGAAGAAAACCTAACGCAAGCTGGTATTAAGCTTGAGAAAAACTTAAACAAATAAAGTTCGATTCCATACATGTGCCATATTGCTGGGACGGACCTAGCTGAAGCCATCCATTTGGATAGAACAAGAAAAATACAAAAAGAGAATAAATGTTTGAATCTTATTGAATTCATGATGACTGGTTTTAAGATATGCTGAAATGAGTTTTGAACTGATTTTGATCTTGATTGATGAAATGAATTGGGGAACTCAATCAGAAAATATGAGTGATCATATAGTTTGTTTAGGAGTTATGTATTGTTCAGTTTAAATTTGGACAAATATATCAGTAATCGTATCAAAATGAAATTGTGGATGAAGTGAAGCATTCATTGAAAGCAATATGATGTGATTAGAGATATGTGTTATCTTATTAATGGACTTCTCACAAAAATATGTGTTTATGTGTTTTAAATTCTTGTTTGTACAGTTGTAGTGGTTGCTTCAGAAAAATACAAAAAGATTTTCTATTTTCAATTTTGTTTTAGATGATCATTTGTAGATTCAGATGTCTGTCATATCTGAATCCTGAACCAACCAGACATTTCTTCATAATTTGTTAAAAGTTTGTTGCTCAAAATGTCAAATTTTCAAAATGTTGGAATTTGGTGAATTTCATCTCTCATTCGTACGAATGAGAGGTAGAATGAACTCATTCGGCCGAATGAACTCATTCTGTGAATGAGTCATTCGACCGAATCAACTACACAGAATAAACTTCATTCGACGAATGAAGAGTATCGAATGTCTCATTCGACATTCTCATTCGGCGAATGAATCTTGTCGAATGACTCAGTTGCCACTTTCATTCGGCGAATGAAACAGAAGTTATGTGACCTTTCGCCTAGCTCATTCGGCGAATGAGAAGAGGTTATATAACTGTGTTTCGGCCGAATGAGGGTCATTCGACCAAAATCTCTTTCGTGATATCAGATAGAACGTCATTCGGCGATTCACACACAGTGACCAGTTCTTTGATTTCCTTTGATTGTTGTTGATCCTGCTTCTGATAATCTGTTTATACTTCATCTCAGGTATGTGGAGATCAAATCTCAGCCCATTCCAACCATGAAATCATGTCGAACAGATCATCACTTAGGGTTTTAGGGTTTTAAATTTCACCCTGTAAATAAACAACTGAAATGGACTTGAATCGAACTTAGTCCAGTATTAAAAGTGTTAGTCGGTTGATTCTGAGAGTCTATGAACAGGTTTTATGGACTGATTTGAGTTTTTGGAAAAAGGGGATTTTGAATTCAAATCATACACCGAATGTCGTCATTCAGCGAATGACTCATTCGGCGAATGAACCTCATTCGGCGAATGGCTCATTCGACGAATGACCAGTCATACTAATGTCTCATTCGACGAATGAGAGTCATTCTACGAATGAACCTCATTTGACGAATGACTCATTCGACGAATGACTCATTCGATCCTATGACTCATTCGACGAATGACTCATTCGATCCTATGACTCATTCGGCGAATGTCTTTCATTCGGCATATCAGTTAAACAGTTAATCTGATTTTTGATAAATTTCAGTTTATTGATTGAATATCTCGTACTGACATGTTTATTTCTTGTGATATGCAGTATGGCAGGATACAAATCTGTTCCTAAGCACAACATATGTGCTCATCTGGACTTGACTACTCCGAACGCGAAGCACTACTCAGAAATCAGCACATTTCTGAGGCGTTCTAGGATCTTCACAGCTATATCTACAGTTCATGTGCCCTATCTATCACATCAGCAGGATTTTTGGTCATCGGCTGATATAGATTGCGAGGCCGAGCCTACAGTTATAAGGGGCAAAGTGCATGGGCATGATGTTGTGGTCTCAGCTGAACACATCCGGAGAGTTGTGGGTTTCAAGACTCTCCTGACCAGCCTTCATTACTTGATCGATTTCTGGTTCGTGGATGCTTTCTTCGGTGCAAGTATGAGGGTGACATTGGAGCTGGCATCCTCAACAAGGCATTTATGTCTCCACAGTTCAAGTACTTAGCTCACGTGTTGGTGCACTGCCTTGGATCGAGGAGAGGGGGTTTTGATGATATGCGTGAGACCATTCAGTGCGCATTTGCTGCTTTGGTGCTCAACAAACCCTTCAACTTCTCAGAGATGGTCTTCATACACATGAAGGAGAACGTGGTTCTCAAGGGTGACAAGAAGTTCATTATGTACCCTAGATTTCTACAGCAGATCATAGACGCCCAGATTCCAGATCTTCCGAAGATCAATGCTGATATCATTCGGTTGGAGCATATGAATGACATTACTCTTAACAGAGTTCTGTCATACAGAGGGAAGGAGAGGAAGCCCACTACCAGGTCTCTATTTGGTCATCTCTCTAGACCTGATTACCGGGCTCCCGCTGGACGGAGATGGAGACATGTTGACTCCGACTCAGATATAGAAGACATTGTAGTTCCAGCTGGAGGTGATGATAGTGATGGAGATGATGGAGATGATGGTGCAGGCCCTAGTGGTGCTGGTGCTGGTGAGAGCACAGTGTTATTGACTACTGTTGCTATGGTGAGTTCAGGTGCTGGGGAGATTAGT
Organism: Mikania micrantha; assembly: GCA_009363875.1. Taxonomy (NCBI): domain Eukaryota; kingdom Viridiplantae; phylum Streptophyta; class Magnoliopsida; order Asterales; family Asteraceae; genus Mikania; species Mikania micrantha. The sequence goes on along the minus strand of CM018693.1, from coordinate 104,774,178 downwards.
GCAGAACAAATGACCACTGCTGCTTCAGTGAGCATGGTTGATGTTGTTAGTTCTGGTGTGGGTGTTGATGCTGGTGGTGAAGCTGATGTATCTACAGTACAGGAGGAGGATGTGGACATTGACTCACTGATGGATTTAGATTTCTTGTCTACTACTACATCCTCAGTGACCGCTCTACTAGATGTTACAGTTCCACATTCCTCAGGAGATGGTGATGAGTCTGATGATTCTAGTGATGGTGAAGAGGGTGATGAGGGTGCTGTTGGTGATGGTGATGAGGAGAGCACTGACTCTGATGATCTTATAGAGGAGGGTTATGAGAAAGTGATGGTGGCTGGGAAGATGGTTATTAGGAAGAGGAAGAGGACAGAGGAAGAGAGAGAGGAGATCACTGATCCTTTATTCGTTCCAGAGTTTGATATATCTCCTCCACCTCGATCTTCTGCTCCTGCTTCAGCAGCTGTGGTTGCTGCTGCTTCTCAGGCCATTTCCTCCAGGGCTGGAAGGGGAAAGAGATCACGATTCTCTTTCCAGAGGAGGTCAGAACTGACTTCAGCTGCTACAACTACTGTCACATCAGTAGCAGCTGTGTCAGTTTCTTCACTGACACGGACAAGGGCTATTCCTACTCAGTTTACTACTGCCCCTCTATCCACTCCTTTTATTAGAGAGCCTGTTTATGTTGATGCTTCTTCTGGCCCATCTACAGTCCGAGCTGATGTGCACATACCTACTGTGTCAGTTGTGGATCAGCTTAGCACTCTGAACAGTATGGTCCTCAGACTGATGGAGAGGAGCATGGAGCAAGAAAGAAAGGCTAAAGAGCAAGAGTTGATTATAGCTCAACTCACGAGGAGGGTTGAAGAGCAGGACACTCTGCTTCTTCAAGCATCAGACCAGAGGGCTGATTTGAGAGCCAGGTCAGCTCAACAGGAGGAGCAGCTCCTAAAGTACATCGATGAGCACAACCAGCTGGCTCTGACAGCCTCTGGTTTCAACGAGAGGATCCTTCTACTGGAAGCTGAGAATGCTCGCCTTGCTGAACTTGTCGAGAGTTCCAAGGAAGGCACTCCCAGGCTCGAAGGTGGGGAAGTCCATTCCGATGATTCAGACAAAGAAGAAGAAGAAGAAGAAGAGTCTGATGAGGAACAGGTGGACTATGAAGATTCTGAGAAGGATGAAGAATCTGATGAAGATGATGATGCTGAAGATGATGACAAAGACGGATCTGGGAGTGGGTCTGCTGAATCATCTGGTACTGATGACGATGATGATGATGGCAATGATGATCAAGCCCCTCCCTCGTCTGAGATCCGGTCTAAGAAGACAAATGACAAGAAAGCTCAGGCTCCTCCTCCTTCGTCTCCATCGAAGACAACTGAGCCAGAAGCTACTGAGGAAGTTCAAGCTGTGCCTCTGAGACGTCAGCTTGATAAGACACTTACCATGATTTTGGACGCTCAGGGCATTATACAGCACTCAGTGAGCTATGACAAGGAGGAGGGAGAAATCATACACTGTCTATCCAAAGAACAGATAGCCGAGCTATTCAGGTTGAATCCTGACGAGGTAGTTACTGATGACACCTCAGTTCCCAGTGTTGAAGAGCCCGAACCAGAACCTTTTGATGATATAGATGAGGTTATTCTGGAAGACATCACAGATGAAGAATATCCGAAGTATACATCGGCCGAAGACGAGCTGCCTACATTCACTGAGCCATTTGATCAGGAAACAGAGGATCTCTTGGTCAGATATCTAGAAGAACAAGTAGAGGCAAGCAAGGCTGAAGCCGATGATCAGAAGAAGAGAAAAGAAGAATGGGCTTCTTACTGGGAAGTGTTAAAGAAGCAAAGCACTGAGAAGATGCCAGCCACGCACAAGAAGGTTTACAGGACCAAAGGCTACAAAGCTGGAGGTCAGATCCTTAGCTGGGCATACTTCCATGATCTTGGGTGCTATGCTGTGAAAAGAGAAAAAGGGATCGACTACTTCAAACACCCACATGATTTCAAGACGTTGCCTGGATTCGAAGTCAATCAACTAGCACGTCTGAACATGCTCTACAGTGAAGACTCTGGGATGTCTGCTTGGTTTTCTCGACAGATCAAGTATGAATACCGGAAGAGATGGGTGAACTTTCAACCGCAGCAACCAGAACGATACTATTTGCCAGAGATTGATGGTGATACCTGCAAGCACAAAGTTATCCTGAAGTGGCTTCCCCCTAAAGTTTTGAACAAGATTCCCCTGCGGAAGATGCGTCAAGACTTTATGGATGGCTTCCGATGGTGGTACTATGACGGGAGAACTGGTGAAGCTGTGATAGTCCTGTGCAAAGATAAACAGTGGGAGACTGTTAGGATTTTTGATCCTATGTGGTTGACTAACTTGTCCCACAAAGATGTTATTGCACTGCATCGTCACCAGATTTTCTTCGACGTACAGGATATGGAACAGGCACTTCAGTTTATGAGAGTGATCCGAATCTGCATATGCTTAAGGGTTCACGCTGGAGCAGATTGGAAAGCTATTTCAGCAAAGTATTTCAAGAAAGAAACTTCCAAGAGTTGAACTAGGTCCAAGGGGGAGTTTGTTGATACATGTTTTGTCCCTAGTTCAGTTTTGTAACTCTTATCATGTAAATGTTCAAAGTATTAATGGAAGTTGTCTTTATTTCTATTTCTTAATGTTTATTTCTATTCCTTAATGTCTATTAATGTTTATCTATTTAGTTGATTTGATTATAAATTGAATTGAGTATGAAGGTTACTCATTCGGCGAATGACTCTAGAATGAAGTCATTCGCCGAATGACAGTTATAGCGAATGTCTAAATTCAGAATGAGTCATTCGCCGAATGACTCATTCGAATGATAGCTCATTCGAGCTTAGTCATTCGCCGAATGAGCTGCTTCGGCCACTCATTCGGCCGAATGACTACAGCTTATAAATAGAAGTTCAAATCATTTCAACTTTAACTTTCCAGAGCCCTTCTTCTTCCCAGAGACTCCAGTGTCAAAACCCTAGAAGATTTGAGCGGTTCTTGATCATCCAAGTTCGAATCTCAACCCGTGGTGTTCGATTGTTGCTTCCATGTTGTTCTTACAACCTTGGATCACCACGGTTTCTGTTGGTTTCGATTGGAAAACCCTGGAATAGGATTCCGCACTATTCCAGAGGCTGTCGAGTAGTTTTCTATTGGATTCGGATTGTTTCCGAGCTCCCGATCGGTCCAACAAAACAAAGTCAACACTAGGTTGGTGAGTTCATAAGTTTAGTAACTGAAAACCATTAGCTTGTTAACATTCGCACACACAATGTCATACAAATGTATTGTTAGTGTTTGATTCCCCCGTTTCACGCAATGGCCTCTCCATCACCTTCAGACATGTGGGCATGCAGGTTGTCCCACATTTGTGTTACATGCTTAGGGGTCGACGAAGGTGTGAGGTGTGTGTGGTATGGTTTTAAACCGGCTAAAGGTGTGTGGTCGTACAAGAGAAAGGAAACCCTAATTTCGTGGATTTTCTCAGCTCCATACCTTGAATTTGGCTGGACAAACACTTAGATCTATTGTACTTCTATGTAGAGCTCGTTGCTAGCTACGCGTGGACACCAAGAACGCCCGATTTCGTTGAGAAACGAGTGAGTTATGAAGCTTTGAAGGTTGGAATTGGTGGTGAGAGGAGGGATCCGGAAATGGGGGTTTGAGAGAGAGTGTAGATGGTAGAAATGAGAGAAAACCCTCATTTAGGGCTTTTATACTACGAGTGGTGTTCGGTTTCGTTTCGGTTGCTCGTTTCGCGTCTTCCTTGCGTTTCCGGAACGTTACGCGTAACTTACGCGTTTTAAAAATAAGAAGAGTTTTTTTGTTTATTTTGATGATTTTCAAAATTTTAAAAATATAAAATATTATATTTCGTTAATTTTATTATCGTTCGTGTCGTATTTCGTTTTCGTTTCGTCAGATCACGTCGCCTTCGCGCGTATTCGTTCGAATCGTCATTCGAACGAACACGACGATGGTTTCTGTCACACCCCGAGCCGGCAAGGTTGGATCGGATTCCCCGTCGGGCGGAAGGTTCCCGGGGCGCGATATCGTGAGTGATAATCGGGATGATCAGATTGTTTACATTGCACATGATATACAAATGAGAAACTGCTAATATAAGATAGAATTACAAAGTTAAATTACATCAGTTAAGTTTATAATTTAATAATGTAAATCTATTATCACATCATAAATCTTCCATCTTGTATCTGCACAAGATATATACAAAATAAATCTGTAAAATGATGCTTCAAAATATGCAGGTCTAAAAAGCTAGGTCCTCTATCTGATAACCTAGTCCAAAAAGAGATAACTCTTCAGTTGACCTGTTCGTCACCTGAGAAGTCATGCAAAAATAAAGTCAACAGATGGTTGGTGAGTTCATTAAGTTTTATAAAAATGAATTTGAATAACCTGAATGACAACCTTAACCTCACCATTGACCACCTATACCATCCAGTTAAGTATGCTTATATATAGGGCATATGTAGGGTCGAACTTACCGCCCGCCCAGCCACCGTCCCACCACATACTAAACCACATGATATATTGTTCCTGGTGATAATTTAGCATTTCATTCCACTACTTTGATTCCATAACATATGATTCATAGCATTTGATTACCCTAAAAGTGTTTACCTTGATCCTCCCGAAGTGACAACCTTAACCTCATCAACAACCACCTATGCTATCCAATCAAGTATGCTTATATATAGAGCATATGTAGGGGACAAGCCCCAGCCACCGTCCCACCACATACCGGACTGCTTAACATATTGTTGTTAATGATAATTAAGCATTTCACTCCATTCACCTTTGATATAGATTCTGATTTCCACTATTTGATTTACCTTTGATCTGTTGAGTTCACCACGGTTTTCATGATTTCCCAAAAGCACTTGTAGAAATATAACATTAAACGTTTAATTAAACTAATAATTAAGCATTTAAATACAACTAAGACATGATGATTGGGCCTTATTTGACTCAATCAATTAGACTTAGTTGTTGGTGGTTGTCCAAGTTGTACCCTCTCACACGTGACCTATATCAGGCATGACTCACAAGGAGTCTACCTGTGTATGCCGGGATTTTAAAGATGCCCATATCAGCTTGACCCACTGGTTAACTGTACATGCCGGGACTTTACGGATATCCTTTCATTCTTGATCTTCATTGATTCTCTTGATTTTGATTTTGATTTTGATTTCATTTGATAGTTCACGTTGTTGCCCATATAGCTTGACTACAAGAGTCTACTATTTATGCCGGGACTTTATATGTGTTACACGTGGTCTTGATTTCTATACAACTGACATCCACCTTGACTCAAGCATTAATGATTTCATTAGATTTTAATGATTTCATTATTTCAATGATTAACACACATTTATGATTTCTGATTTTCTTGAGTCTCTTGATTTTGATCTTTAGAATTTGCATGATTCCACAATGATAGTTGATTCTTGATTAGGATCCTTTGTTTTCAGATCACACACTGAATTAGATTTATTTGAACATGATCTTTAGCTTTAGTTCTTTTGGTTTCACTTTGAATTTAGATTCTTGAATTTAAGCTTGATGGACTAAGGGTTTGTTTAGAGTCTTAGAATTTGAGTATTACTCATAAGAGCAAAATTTATTGACTCGTTAGTTGATTCTGCATAGCAATTACCTAGACAGGTGTCTAGGAGTATAAACAAGCATATATATGTAAGACATATAATAAATAAAAGCACTTAAGTAAACAATTTAAATAAAATAGTTTACGCATGTGTCTACGTGTTTTCTAAGTGCTTGGAACCGGTTATCACCATAATATGTTGAAGGAGTCACGACACACACAAAACCGAAATAAAAATCAAGGTTTACCTCAAATTTTATGGATGAACGCTCGAATAACTTGTACTTCCCTGATCTACGTTGCGTGGGGATCGTTTTGACACCAAATACTAGCGAATCCGTCGAGAAATGAGCACGAAATTTTAGTGAGAAGTTGAGTGGTTCTAGAGAGAGAGTGACGAGGTTTGAGAGAGAGAGAAAGAGGTTGGTGAGTGGTGGAAATGGCATTTAATGCCATTTAATATCTTGGTTCTTTCCAGTGCGTTCGGGTCTGCTCGGTTTAGTTCGGTTTCGCGTAAAATGTCGGTTTCTTAGAAGTTTTCGTAACGAACGACTCGGTTTTACATCTAAGATTTATAAATTTATTTTAAGTGGTTAATCCTAGTAAATTAAATAATATCTTTTATTTATTTTAAAATTTTCGAAAATATTTAATTTACTTGTTTAAAATCGAATCGTACAGTCGTCGCGTGTATTCGTTCAAGTCGTCACCCGTACGAACACGACGATAACTATACTTTTCAATATTGTTTTCTAATTATCGGATATCATTCAGAACGTCAAACTTTCAGGTTCATTCGTACAGATCGTCACCTATACGAATAACCCGTCGGTTTAGCATTCACGTAACGACATCCGTGTTGTTTTGTTTCGTAAAGCCTCAGAAACGTTTATACATAATAAAATCCTAACACATAATCACATGATGGTTCCGTGTTGCCAGATAATTATCTGACTGATTAACCATGTTTACTGAGTTTAGTTTCTCTGAAATGATTTTGAATTCACTGTTTGTTACATGAAATGATAATGATATATGCCATGAATATGAAATACAATGAAGTGCCATAGAGTTTGTACCTGATTACTGTTCATGTTACTGTTGCGATCACTGTTCCGGTACGATTCCGGCACTGATGTTACAGTCTCCCCTTGTTAGAGAAATTTCGTCTCGAAATTTAAGAGTCGTTATCAGGTACGGCTTCCTCTGTAAACAACTGGGGATACTTTGATTTCCTTTGATCTTCACGTTCCCAAGTAAACTCAGGTCTGCGCTTTGAGTTCCATCGAAACTTTACGATCGGTATACGACTTTGTCTCAGTTGTTTAACCTTGCGATCCATAATCTCCAAAGGTTCCTCGATAAAATGTAACTGTTCATCCACTTGAATTTCTTCGATTGGAATAACAAGTGACTCGTCAGCAAGGCATTTCTTTAAGTTCGAGACGTGAAACACGTCATGCACACCACTGAGCTCATCTGGAAATCTCAGTCTATACTCCACAGGACCAATATGCTCGATGATCTCGAACGGTCCCACGTATCGTGGTGCTAACTTGCCTTTCTTTCCAAAACGTACTACACCTTTCCATAGGGATACCTTCAACATGACATGGTTTCCCATTTGGAATTCCAATGGCTTGCGCCGTTTGTCAGCGTGGCTCTTTTGTCTGCTCCTAGTAGATTGTAGCCTTCGTTGAATCTGGGCAATCTTGTCAGTGGTTTCCTGAATAAGCTCTGGCCCAGTTATTCGATTGTCTCCAACTTCAGTCCCACAGATCGACGATCGACGATTTCGACCGTAAAGAGCCTCGAATGGGGCACATCCGATGCTACTGTGGTAACTGTTGTTGTAGGAGAATTCAATCAGTGGCAAATGAGAATCCCAATTCCCACCGAAATCTAACACACAGGTTCTCAACATGTCCTCCAGGATCTGAATTGTACGTTCGCTTTGACCGTCCGTTTGTGGATGGTAAGCTGTACTCAGATTTACCTGCGTCCCTAGAGATTTCTGTAATGATTGCCAGAACCTTGAAGTGAATCTGCTATCTCTGTCAGAAATAATAGACAATGGCACACCGTGACGAACCACTATCTCATTGATGTACAGTCTTGCCAGTCTATCCATCGTGAAAGTCTCATGCATCGGCAAGAAATGAGTGGATTTTGTCAAACGATCGATGATAACCCAGATCGTATCATGACCACTGGAAGTGCGGGGTAGCATGGTAATGAAGTCCATAGTTATTTGTTCCCACTTCCAGAGCGGAATCTTAGGCTGTTCCAATAAACCAGACGGTTTCTGGTGTTCGGCCTTCACCTTCGCACACGTAAGACATTGACCAACGTACTCGGCTATGTCTTTCTTCATTCCAGTCCACCAATAAAATCCACGCAAGTCTTGGTACATTTTATCAGCGCCTGGATGAACATAATATTTAGTCTTGTGTGCCTCATCGAAGATAAGTTTTCTCAATTTGTCCACTGCCGGAATCCATATACGATCCTGGTAGTAGATCATTCCATCAGGCTTAGTCTCAAGGTGTTTCTCCGCTCCGCAATCGAGTTCTTTCTTCAGATTTCCTCGGTCAACTGATTCTTGTTGTGCTTGAATAATTTTGTCTCGTAAACTGGTCTGCACAGTCATTCCCATTGCTCTAACGCGCAAGGGTTTGACCCGTTCCTTCCGGCTCAAGGCATTAGCCACAACGTTTGCTTTTCCCGGATGGTACTTAATCACGCAATTGTAATCGTTCAAAAGTTCAACCCAACGACGCCGTCGCATGTTGAGCTCCTTCTGATCAAAGATATGCTACAGACTCTTGTGATCAGTATATATGGTACACTTAGTACCATATAGGTAATGTCTCCAAATCTTCAGTGCGAAGATTACAGCTCCCAGTTCAAGATCATGAGTAGTGTAGTTCTTCTCATGAACCTTTAACTGTCTTGATGCATAAGCAATAACTTTGTCCCATTGCATCAGTACGCAACCAAGTCCCTGATGGGAGGCATCACAATAAACAACAAAGTCATAACATCCTTCTGGGAGAGATAGAATTGGAGCATCACATAGTTTCTGTTTCAAAGTCTGGAAAGCATCTTCTTCTTTCTGCTCCCAAACAAACGATTCACTTTTCTGAGTTAGCTTAGTGAGAGGCAAGGCTATCTTAGAAAAGTTCGAGATAATCCTTCTATAATAACCTGCCAACCCCAGAAAGAACCTTATCTCCGTCGGTGTCTTCGGAGTATCCCAGTTCTTTTTTGCCTCGATCTTGGCAGGATCTACGTGTATTCCCTCGCTGTTGACCACGTGACCCAGAAATTGAACTTCTCTTAGCCAGAATTCACATTTAGAGAATTTGGCATAAAGTTTCTCTTCTTTCAACAGCTCCAATATCTTTCTGAGATGTTGCTCGTGGTCAGCTTTGTTCTTAGAATAATTTAGTATGTCATCGATAAAGACAATGACAAACTGGTCCAGATACGGCTTGCACACTCGGTTCATGAGGTCCATGAAAACCGCTGGTGCGTTGGTCAATCCGAAAGGCATCACCATGCATTTATAATGCCCGTATCTGGTTCAGAACGCCGTCTTCGGTATGTCTTCGTCTTGAACTCTAAGCTGATGATATCCAGACCGCAAGTCAATCTTTGAGAAGTATTGGGCTCCTTGCAGTTGGTCAAACAAATCATCAATCCTCGGTAGTGGATACCGATTCTTGATGGTTAGTTTGTTCAGCTCGCGGTAATCTATGCACATTCTGAACGATCCGTCTTTCTTTTTCACGAACAGGACCGGAGCTCCCCAAGGTGAGTAGCTCGGTCTGATGAAACCTTTATCAAGTAGCTCCTGTAACTGATTTGACAATTCCTGCATCTCTGAAGGTGCTAACCTGTAAGGAGATTTAGCAACAGGAGTTGCTCCAGGAACTAAGTCAATACGAAACTCTACCGGTCGCGTAGGAGGCAAACCAGGTAGGTCTTCAGGAAATACTTCCGGATACTCTTTCACTACTGGTACGTCTTGAATCTTTTTCTTGTCCTTCTCCTTTTCCACCACGTGAGCCAGGAAAGCTAGGCACTGCTTCTGTAGACACTTACGCGCCTTTATGCAAGAGATGATTTTGACATTTCGTTTTGCTTGATCCCCTTTTACTTCCAATACACGGTTACTCGGAAATGGAACTCGAAGCAGCTTTGCAGAACAGATAACTTCCACTCAATTAGAAGAAAGCCAATCCATTCCCACGATGATGTCGAAACTACCCAACTCCATCGGTATCAAATCGATGGTAAAGGTCCATTAAGTGTCAATGGGCAGTTCCTGTATATAGTACTAACTGTGACCTATTTCCCTTTAGCTACTTTTTATAATGTAAGGGAAGTCTAACTGTTCCTCTATACAATCTAGTTGGCATGCAAAATAGGTAGAGATAAAACTCTGATCCGCACCAGTGTCAAACAAAATAGATGCATAAAAGTCATGTAAGAGGAATGTACCAGTGACCACATTAGGGTCTTAGCGTGCAGCTGGTGCTCCGATAGCAAAGGCTCTTCCACGAGGTGCTTGAACTGCCTGTTGATCCTTCTTCAGGCAGTTCTTTGCAAAGTGGCCTTGTTCACCACAGTTGAAGCATCCACCGTTGTTCTGATTGGCTGGTGGAGGGAGAGCTAAAGCAGTATTGTTGACTGCTGGATTTGGTGTCATCCTACAATGTTGGACCCAGTGCCCTTTTCTTCCACAACTCGTGCATTGACGGCACTAGTTGCTTGCAGCATGGTGGTACTGGCACTTAGTACACAAAGGATGTGGGCCAGTGTATTGTTTCTTGGGTACATTCTGCGGTGCCATGGCTACTTGATTGAGTGGTGTAGCCACTGTATAGTTCTTGATGAGCTTCTGCTTCTTCTTTGGGTAGAGTGATGCGGTTTCTTGGAAGACTCTTCCTTTCTTTTGCCAGTGTCAGCCTCTTTCTTCAGAACTCCGAAGGCTACCATAAGATCAGTGCATTTCCCAGAAAAACTCACAGCAGACTCCACAGTGACAGGGTTTGCTGCCACAACTAAACCCTGAATGCAGGCAGGGAGTCCACCTACATAACGGTCAATCCGCTTCTCCAGTGTTGGTACCATGTCTGGCACCAAAGTAACCAACTCATGGTAACGGGTAGTATACCCCATATGGTCAGCCCCCCTCATAACATGGTTGGAGAGTTCAACCTCCAACTTCTACAGTTCATTCTTGGGGCAGAATTCGATTCGCAGTAAAGTCTTGAAATCTTCCCAGGTCATCGACATAGCTTCTTCCCTTCCTCTTGCGTTGATTTGGCCGTTCCACCAAGTCAAGGCTCGTTTGTTGAATGTTCCAGCAGAGTAATGGACCTTGTGGTGCTCTGGAAAACTACAGAGGTCCAGAGTAGCCTCAATCTTTTCAATCCATTGGATTAATCCAACGGCTCCTTCATTCCATCTAAAACTAGGCGGTTTACATCCTACAAATGACTTGTAGGAGTAATGAGATGTACCGCCAGTATACCCACTGGCTTCCCCAGATGAATTTCCAGTGTTGGTGCTGTCATTCCGGAGATAGTTGAGCATCTCCGGTATCACCTTTTTCAGCTGGTTAGTCAGCTGATTGCTCAGGAGGGTCGCCAAGGTGATGGTAGCAGGATCCAGTAGCTTAGTCGTGACAGACCTGGTGGTAGGCTGAGTGTAGGAGGAGGAGGAGGTGGAGGCGATAGAGGTGAATCAGCTGGTGATGGCGTAGATGAATGTGGAGCTAAGTCTTGTGGTGGTGGAGGTAACGAGGGAGTCTGTCTTCTCGGCGACATTCTGATCATAACCAATAAAGGTATCGGTTAGTGCAATGATCGAATACAGAAGACAATATGCAATAAAGTCTTAAGTCTTAGGATCTCTACATGCATGGTCCCTAGGTTATAGTCTAGGCCAAACCGTTTAAATAAGTGACCTATGTTTCTCTATAACCATGGCTCTAATACCAATTTGTCACACCCCGAGCCGGCGGGGTTGGATCGGATTCCCCGTCGGGCGGAATGTTCCTGGGGCGCGATATCGTGAGTGATAATCAGGATGATCAGATTGTTTACATTACACATGATATATAAATGAGAAACTGCTAATATAAGATAGAATTACAAAGTTAAAGTACATCAGTTAAATTTATAATTTAACAATGTAAATCTACTATCACATCATAAATCTTCCATCTTGTATCTGCGCAAGATATACAAAATAAATCTGTAAAATGATGCTTCAAAATATTTAGGTCCAAAAAGCTAGGTCCTCTATCTGATAACCTAGTCCGAAAAGAGATAACTCTTCAGTTGACCTGTTCGTCACCTGAGAAGTCATGCAAAAATAAAGTCAACACATGGTTGGAAAGTTCATTCAGTTTTATAAAAAAGAATTTGAATAACCTGAATGACAACCTTAACCTCACCATTAAACACCTATACCATCCAGTTCAGTATGCTTATATATAGGGCATATGTAGGGTCAAACTTACCGCCGGCCCAGCCACCGTCCCACCACATACTAAACCACATGATATATAGTTTCTGGTGACAATTAAGCATTTCATTCCACTACTTTGATTCCATAACATATGATTCATAGCATTTGATTACCCTGAAAGTGTTTACCTTGATCGTCCCGAAGTGACAACCTTAACCGCACCAACAACCACCTATGCTATCCAATCAAGTATGCTTATATATAGGGCATATGTAGGGGACAAGCCCCAGCCACCGTCCCACCACATACCGGACTGCTTAACATATTGTTGTTAATGATAATTAAGCGTTTCATTCCATTCACCTTTGATATAGATTCTGATTTCCACTATTTGATTTACCTTTGATCTGTTGAGTTCACCACGGTTTTCATGATTTCCCAAAAGCACTTGTAGAAATATAACATTAAACGTTTAATTAAACTAATAATTAAGCATTTAAATACAACTAAGACATGATGATTGGGCCTTATTTGACTCAATCAATTAGACTTAGTTGTTGGTGGTTGTCCAAGTTCTACCCTCTCACACGTGACCCATATCAGGCATGACTCACAAGGAGTCTACCTGTGTATGCCAGGATTTTAATGATGCCCATATCAGCTTGACCCACTGGTCTACTATACATGCCGGGACTTTACGGATGTCCTTTGATTCTTGATCTTCTTTGATTCTCTTGATTTTGATTTTGATTTCATTTGATAGTTCACGTTGTTGCCCATATAGCTTGACTACAAGAGTCTACTATTTATGCCGGGACTTTATGTGTGTTACACGTGGTCTTGATTTCTATACAACTAACATCCACCTTGACTCAAGCATTAATGATTTCATTAGATTTTAATGATTTCATTATTTCAATGATTAACACACATTTATGATTTCTGATTTTCTTGAGTCTCTTGATTTTGATCTTTAGAATTTGCATGATTCCACAATGATAGTTGATTCTTGATTAGGATCCTTTGTTTTCAGATCACACACTGAATTAGATTTCTTTGAACATGATCTTTAGCTTTAGTTCTTTTGGTTTCACTTTGAATTTAGATTCTTGAATTTGAGCTTGATGGACTAAGGGTTTGTTTAGAGTCTTAGAATTTGAGTATTACTCATAAGAGTAAATTTATTGACTCGTTGGTTGATTCTGCATAGCAATTACCTAGACAAGAGTCTAGGAGTATAAACAAGCATATATATGTAAAACATATAATAAATAAAAGCATTTAAGTAAACAATTTAAATAAAACAGTTTACGCATGCTTCTCAGCCCCGCGTTTTAAAACAAAAATGTTTTGAAAAAGGGCAATGAACTCACCTGTGTAGCTGTGCAACTGATCTATCACAAAATGCGCACTCGTTGTTTGTAGCTTAGGTTTCTTCAGTTCCTGAGTTGCTTTAAAAAAAATTCAAATACGGTAAGTATACGTATTAGTCGTCGTATCTAGGGTTTGGTCTCGGTGTGCAACTAGGTGTCCTAAGTACTAGTGTGCTTCTAAGACTTAATCTTCTAGTCTAACTTAGATACCCATTTATAACCATACCCCAACAGTTAACTATAACAACATCTAAATCAACATGCTTTTAGTTAATTTCATTTTAAGTTAAACATAATATTTAGAAAATCATTTTAATTTAATTTAACAAGGTTTATAAACCATTTTCTTTTATTAAAATATCATTAACTTGTCTTAGATCAACATTTAATATATGATGGGCCCTAGTTAAGCCCCATTGGGCCCACTTAGGCCCATTGATCACAATTCAAGTTCTTTGAATAATTCAACATAGCCCATTAACTTATCAAAGTTAATTATCCATTGTAAGACTTTTTCCTAGGTTAGTGTTAATGGTTAAATTAACACCCACCTTTAGATCCTTGTTTTTGTTACTACATAACCTAAAACATATACTCAATTGTTTTAAGCCCATTAATTAGATGTTAACAACCCATGTTGAGTGGTTTGAGTGTTTTAAAGGGAATTCTTGTTACAACCATCTCCAATCTCGTGAGCACCCTAAATATACTTTAGATTTAAAATAGGTTTTGATATGTTCCCATGTACGTACAACTAAGTCCATGCCTACACATGTAACTCTAACCCCATACATACACATAAAGTTTATCCCATGCACACAATTAAGATATTTCATGCGTTAAACCACCCTGGAATCGCCATACTTTGTCTCAATTTCTATGGTTCAAGACCAGCGAACCTATGGATAATCCCAGTAGTTTCGGCTGCATTAAAGAAGATGTTCGGTTAACTCAACACAGCAGGGGGTTCATAGGATTTCATGGGTTCGGTAGTGAAACTAGCTCGGCGAACCTTTAGGGTTCGGCTGATAAAGGAAGCAAGGTTCGCTCCCTTGAGTTGCCATGCATGCAGGTTCGTGACTCACCATAAGGTTCGCGGAGGGAACAGGTTTGCCCACCCTAAATGGTTCGGCCGTATAGGAGGTTCGGCGATGTAGTGCAGGTTCGGCCCTGTATGGTAGGTGGACGACAACACGTTCGGTGCAGGGTGCCACAGGTTCGGTGCAGGTTCGTTTCAAACATGAAGGGTCGTGACTTTTGTATTGGCGCCTAACAGGTTCAGCTGATTCGTTCGAGTCGCGAACCATCATCATCTTCTTCTATGCGTGTGTCTACGTGTTTTCTAAGTGCTTGGAACCGGTTATCACCATAATATGTTGAAGGAGTCACAACACACACAAAACCGAAATAAAAATCAAGGTTTACCTCAAATTTTATGGATGAACGCTCGAATAACTTGTACTTCCTTGATCTACGTTGCGTTGGGATCGTTTTGACACCAAATACTATCGAATCCGTCGAGAAATGAGCACGAAATCTTAGTGAGAAGTTCAGTGGTTCTAGAGAGAGAGAGTGACGAGATTAGAGAGAGAAAGGTTGGTGAGTGGTGGAAATGGCATTTAATGCCATTTAATATCTTGGTTCTTTCCAGTGTGTTCGGGTCTGCTCGGTTTAGTTCGGTTTCCCGTAAAGTGTCGGTTTCTTAGTAGTTTTCGTAACGAACGACTCGGTTTTACATCTAAGATTTATAAATTTATTTTAAGTGGTTATTTCTAGTAAATTAAATAAATATCTTTTATTTATTTTAAAATTTTCGAAAATATTTAATTTACTTGTTTAAAATCGAATCGTACAGTCGTCGCGCGTATTCGTTCAAGTCGTCACCCGTACGAACACGACTATAACTATACTTTTCAATATTGTTTTCTAATTATCGGATATCATTCAGAACGTCAAACTTTCAGGTTCATTCGTACAGATCGTCACCTATACGAATAACCCGTTGGTTTAGCATTCACGTAACGACATCCGTGTTGTTTTGTTCTGTAAAGCCTCACATACGTTTATACATAATAAAATCCTAACACATAATCACATGATGGTTCCGTGTTGCCAGATAATTATCTGAATGATTAACCATGTTTACTGAGTTTAGTTTCTCTGAAATGATTTTGAATTCACTGTTTATTACATGAAATGATAATGATATATGCCATTAATATGAAATACAATGAAGTGCCATAGAGTTTGTACCTGATTACTGTTCATGTTACTGTTGTGATCACTGTTCCGGTACGATTCCGGTACTGATGTTACAGTTTGGCTTTCTGACTTTTGTTTTCTACTTTCCAGTCATCATTTCAGAACGTTAAACTCACAGATATGTTTGTGTGAATCGTCACCCACGCAAACACACTGTCAGTTCGTTATTATGAAATAACACTACAATTTTGTTTGAAGTGTGTTTCCTCACTAACAGACTCGACTAGACATCATGTTTTCACATTGTTTTCATACTGATTTGTCGACCATCTGATTCCTGTCCTCTGTGGATATCATATCGCAGCCGACATGTTCTTGTTATTTACTTGAACATCGTTGTTATTCTTGATTTGTTGTCTTAACTGTACTTAGGTTTTCACCTAAATACCAACAACTATTGTTTATTATGAGTGCTGTACTTACGGTATTTAAGTTTTCACTTAAACACATACAACTGTTTATTGTTTTCTAAGTTCTGTTGTTACACACTGTTTGCATCTTGTATTTACACACAGTGAATCATAAAAGTACACACACACCGTACGGACTTGCCGGACGATGAGGTACTGGATGTCACAGAACGCGTTTGTCTCCTAGGGTACAACAACCGAAACAGTTTGTGTACTACCGGGATTTACTTAGCACTTGAAAAAGATATCTTAAACAAGAGTTTGAACAGTTGAGAAAGTTGGAAATTCTTCAAAGTTTGTGTGAGATGGTATGTAGTATTCTTTTCAAATAAAAAACAAGACACCAATTGTCTTTTATTTATACTACAAGATGGTGATTTCAAGAGTCTTGACATAATACATGTAATCAATACATGTAATTTGAAGAGTCTTGATTTAATCAAGTAATATGAATGGTCTTGATTTTAATTCATATTAAATTTGATAATTACTCAAGTAATTCAAATTTCTAACAATCCCCCACATGAATAAAAATCAACTCATACACTCAAGTGTTAAGACACAATTTCAGCGGTTGAGTATTGCAGAAGAAGTAGGTATTCCCTTTGAACTTTCCTTTGTGAAGTATACTTGGTCTCCTAGCGGTTAGTAGGCACGATGTCCTTGAACTAAACCCCTTTTTACGTAGACGTTATTACACTTCACACAATACTCTTCCTGTTCTGGTTAACCCCTCATTGTCGTGTCCGTTATGGTCATGGAACACTATCCTGGCTCTGTGAGAGCTATAGGAATTATGCCCCACAATTCCATTTGAAGCGACCCCACTTCTCTCTAACATAGGTGATTTGTCCACAAATCATTAAAAGCATTTTGGTTATCATGATTTACACAGATCATTAACCTTATATTATGCTTAGCCTCACACAATAATGTCGCTGATTGTTATAGGAATTGACTAGGACGTATTTAAACACCCTTTTATAGTTTAGGAGAATATATATCAACATATGTATATATATTAGCTTATACATCCATTGTACAACTATGCCCCCCACAGTGACCACCTAAGATATATGAATTAGTTGTCCTATTGAACCTGGATCTTGGGATCTCCAATCAACAAGGTTAGGTTTCCTTCAAATATCTCTTTACATGGGCTTTAGTCACATTCCTCAACTTATATCTCATGTTATTGGATCCAAAATATTATCTTTGACTTCACCAAGTCAACAACGATAATTTGCAACTGAGATAAATTATTCTAACGTGTTCTTGACTTACAAGTCATACTAGCCCTTTTTTCAATTTATAAGACTATAACTAGTTATCTCAACTTGGATCTAGTTATATAACCATGTCTTTAGAATGATTTGAAACTCATTTCACGGCTAAACACATTTTCACCATGCCTTTGGTAACAAATTTGATTAACTCCGTATAACCATCGTGTACCCCAGTTGGTCACGAATTTGCAATATTTATTTGGATTACTAAAATCCTTATTACAAAATATTTCAAATACTTGTATTCAGTGCAAGCAACCCCACATCTGAGTCATATTAAATAACCGTTTTCCATTTATCAAGACGGTGTTGTGAAAAGCTCTCCTTTTTCACAAGAGGTTGAGAAACTTCTCAAATACTATTTCTTACAAAATCTAGAGGGTTGTTTAGTAAATGGCACATTCCCCCACATTACTTGCACTTTGACACCTATGATAAGATATCAAACATATATATATATATATATATATATATATCATTGTGTCACTAAGTTCATCCATACATATTACTCCATGAGTTCTCCTCATATGAACCGAAACTCATTCTCATGTCATGTCACATATATTGAATGTTTAAAGTTAATTTAATCTCCGCAGAGCATCTAAATTAACATGTATTAGTCTAGCATGTTTTAGACTAAAATATTAGCACGTGAATAGAAGATGCATCATTCTGATCAATCACAGCTCCTAGAGATAACACATTATATCTACAAACATTCATATCTTAGTTTAGACAAGGATGATGAAATTTTTTAAATCCTTAGTTTAAGGAAAACTCATAACCATATTTAACTTCATCCATTATGTAGGATCATAACTCATTTGCCTTTAATCTCTAAGGCTTTACCATTTAATCATAAGAACTTAAACATATGTCTTAACTCAAGTCACTTTGGTGAACACATTCATCAACATATGATGAATGCTTTTTGTATAAAATCACTAGACTCTTGAGATATAGTCAACAAGATTGATACTCAACAATATGACATCCCATGTGTCTAAAGTGATTTATACATTTATATTGTTATTTCAATGAAACCATGTATTAGGATACTCTCCCAAATTGAAGGATAAATCCTTCACATAGTTTCAATAACGTTAATGGCTGTAGCATAATCTACAAGACCATCACTATTGTAAGTATCTTTAATAAATGTACAAAATTTATTAAGATTATTTACAATAATAACATATATTTCTTTCATATGTTAGAGTAATCAAAACACACTTATGAATTTCCATGTTGATGCTCTCAACATTAGACGACATCTTTCGTTTTTGTGTATTTCATCTTAATGCACTCACCACATTACATTTGATGTTTAATTTGCGACTTGCAACATAAGTAATGATCACAACTCCCCCGTTGTATTCATGTAAATCACTACTTGTACTTTCTGTTAAAATATGTATTTTTATTTAAAATTAAAATCCTCCAACATTTAAATATAATTTTATTATCTTTGAATCAACTTGTTTATTTTTAGAAATAAATAAACTCAAGTCATAGTTGAACATAATAAATTTTAACAAATAACATATTTTAAACGGATACACGTATGATATATACACATCAAGACTCAAAGTGTTATTTCTTCAACACTGTCATCATTTATCAAAATCATCGTAAGTGACCTCGGCACATGGTATGTTTTTGTAACATAAGTGCCGGACGCGTTGCCGGAACAGTGATCGCTACAGTAACTCGTACAGTAAGTCAGGTACACATTACGTGAAACTATGTTTATGCTACTGACACATAATGCTTGACACTAAACTATTATGCGATTGTCTGAAATCTGATTAAAACTTTAAGGTTTAACAGTCAGAAACACCTCTGACAACACAGAACTGACACACAGATGCTTGATTTGATGCTATTATCTACAAACGTATGTGTGGTTAAACAGAATGAAACCATAACGATTGTTGTTACAGACTGCTAAACCGACGAATTATTCGTATAGGTGACGATCTGTACGAATGATTCTGAGAGTTTAACGTTCTGAAATAATGACTGGAAAGTAGGAAACAAGAATCACAAAGTCAAACCATCGTCGTGTTCGTTCGAATGATGATTCAAACGAATACGCGCGATGGTGACGCGTTCTGACGAAACGAAAACGAGAATGATACGAACGATAATAAGTTTAAGGAAATATAATATTTTCTGTTTTACAATTTTGAAACTCATCAGAAATAAATTAAAAGAAAACTATTTTAAATTTAAAATACGCGAAAGAGATGACGAAACGCGTGAAATAATAAATTATGATAAATAATCCAAGAAAATGATATTTAAAACATTTACTAGAAATAACCACCTTCCAAACATTTAAAATAAAGTCTATTATTTTAATTACAAAAACACGCGCGTGACGTGCCGGAAACACGACAAAAACGAGAACCAAGCAACCGAAACGAACCCGAACACCCTCGGGGTATATAAGGATTAAATGAGGAAGATTTTTCTCATTTCTTGCATCTTACTCTCTCTCTAAACTCAATCTCCCGAACCTCCACCTTATCTCTAAATTTCCAACTTCAAAACGCGATATCTCACTCGTTTCTGGACGAAATCGGACGTTCTTGGTGTCCAAACGAAGCTCTTGACCTCCTCTGCCTAGAAGTACAACTAATCTGGAGTTTTGTCTGGCCAAATTCGAGGTATGGAGCTTGAAACATCATGAAAAAGAGGGTTTTCACTTTGGTTTTGATACGCACACACTTAGCCGGCCTTGGACCCACGATCGCGACTGCTAACCTATTCGAACATTACGTAATGCATGACATCAACGTGTAAACACTTAGAACCAGTTTAATCGAAGGGACTGATGATGGTGAAGACATGACAAGTTCGGGACCTGTTGGTGTCATGGCAACCAAACCCTTCATCATCACCTAGCCACTGCCGAACCCTCCTGCTGGCAACGAACCTCACCGAACTCAGACCAGGGTGGCGAACCCTTTTTCCTCGGCGAACCTTTTCCTCCGAACCTGTGCATGCATCATGCACGAACCACGTAACCCCGAACCTTGGCCGAACCCACCTAGACTCAGCCGAACCTATGCTAATACCGAACCTTTACATCATCGACAGCCGAACCATTTGGAAGCTACGAACCTAGCATGGATTCGGCCATCCTCGACCGAACCTAGGCATGGTTGCCGAACCCATCCAAACCCAGCCAAAGCATTCCTGAACCGAGAGACTTGCATCACATCTAGCGAACCTATGCTCTTTGTTTAGCCGAACCTTGTATATCCTTTAGCCGAACCTTGGTTCAAATGAATACTAGGGTTTGCTGGAAACAGCATATGGCCAATCAGCCTAGGCCCAAGACCAATCCACTCATTCGGCCCATAGTGGCTAAACAGGCCCAAGCCTCTTTCGGCCCAACATCATTGCCCAAGTTATTGATTGGTCCATAGCCATATCGATCCAGACTCTTGCTTTAACCCACACTTATGCGATATAGCAAGTCTCGGCCCACTGGGATTATTTGACCCATTGTTATTACAGGCCCAACACAATGTTAGTTTGGCCCACAATATCATTTATTCGGCCCATTTAGGCAGCCCAGGATGTTGTGCATCGGCCCACGCTTTGATGAAGCAAATTCACCTAGTCTTCAGCCCAAGTAACTTAATTGGCCCAATAAATGTCATCCGGCCCACAAACAACCATTTAGCCCACTTAAGTAATTTCGAAACAAATACACGAAATTTATTTTAATGAAAATGGTGCATAGAAATTACTAAAGTGGTGGAAGCTGATTTAGTTATATATTAAGTCTTATATTAAAACAAGCAACCTAATGGCAATGTTATGGGAAAATTCAATAATGATTTGAAACTAAACATATAACATAAAGGCTTAGCACAATAAAAGCTTAAGTGGTTAAGTGGGAGTGACTCCTTAATTAACACACGAGGCCGAATGATGATCAACATCACTAAGTTTTATCCAACTTTAGGGCTAACACTAACACTTACACGCACAACAAATCCCTACGAACATATGCTTATAAGCTACAAACACTATGAAATCAATACAGGATCGTGAACATCACAACAAGTACAAACAACGAGCGCGTGCATTCTTGTTTTTACATAGTCAACCACTTCAAACACAAGGTGAGTTCATTTGTCCCTTTTCAAACATATTTGTTTTTACTTCGGGACTGAGAAACATGTTATACATTTTAAATAATTATTGAAATGTTTATTTAATGCTTTTAAACATAATCATGATGCTTATAATAATGTTTATGTTTGAAACTCTTATTTTGGAAGCTAAAGACAAAGACTTAAACTATACGCTTGATGCTTATGCATGAAACTCTATGCTCAAACAATATGCTTGATGCTTATGCTTGAAACTCTATGCTCAGACAATATGCTTGATGCTTATGCTTGAAACTCTATGCTTGATGCTTATGCTTGAAACTCTATGCTCAGACTATATGCTCAAGGCTTATGCTATAAACACTATGCTTAAACTATATACACAATGCTAACGTTATGGATTATGCGCTCAAACTAAATGCTAATGCTTGAAACTATATGCTCAAAACTATGATTGTGTGCGAAATGCTAAGCTTGTATCTATTCATGGGCTACGTAATTGCTAAACACTGCTAGAGCAGAGCTTGTACCCATGCATTGAGATACGTGAAAGCTAAACTATGATGATGCTAATCTTTTATCTATATATGAGATACGTAATTGCCAAACATTGCTAGAGCAAGGCTTGTGTCTATATTTGAGATATGTAAATACTGAACTGTTTGTGTATGCACGGCTTGTGTCTATATATGAGATATGTAATTGCCAAACATTGCTAGAGCAAGGCTTGTATATGCATATATGAGACACGTAATTGCTAGACTATTCGGAAGCTAAGCTTAAACCAATTCATGAGATACGTAATGGCTAAACACTGCTAGAGCAGAGCTTGTATCTAGCCGTGGGCTACGTAATTGCTAAACACTGCTAGAGCAGAGCTTGTACCCACGCATGAGATTGGTGAAAGCTAAACTATGATGTGTGAAACAATGATGCTTGTACAACTTGCTATGAAGCTAACTTACATGAATGCTATACACTTGTAAACTTTTAAGCAGTACACTAAAGCTATGATAAAGACTGGGTTGAATTGTAGGTAAAATGCTTAATTATCATTAACAACAATGTCATATGTGATTTAGTATGTGGTGGGACGGTGGCTGGGCGGGCAGCAAGTTCGACCCTACATATGCCCTATATATAAGCATACCGAATTGGATATTACAGGTGATATTAATGAGATTAAGGTTGTTACCGAAGGAGGTTTGCTAAAGCTATTTTCAAACTATTAAACTACATGATCTCACCAACCATTGTGTTGACTTTGTTTTCTTACATGCTTTCTCAGGTGACACACAGGAATAGGCTAAGGCTTTTGGATTGCATGCTAGGCTGCCCAGATAGAGGACCTAGTTTACTTTTGGAAGCACATATTCTGTTATTAACACGAATCACTTTTGGATGTCTTGTACAGTTACAAGACAGAAAACATTTGATTCTTTTGATAGGTTTACCGGGTTAAATTACTGAACATTGATATTGTAATTTAACTTTGTAATCCTAGTTTAATGCTTTATTGTGCTTTAGTTATTCTTAACATTGATGCTATATAAACAATCTGATCATCATGATTATCACTCACGATATCGCGCCTCGAGAACCTTCCGCCCGGCGGGGAACACGATCCGTCCCGCCGGCTCGGGGTGTGACAGTTTTGAGGCCCTCCCTCAATAAAACACATACACCCATTATTACAAATTAAATTCAAATGTTCATTTGTTACACATAATCTCATACTATGTATTTAGGATGCTCTTTTAAGTTAGTAGACACATAATCTACATAATTTCAAACGCAAAGAAAGAAATAGAAGCATCTATATGTCATCATCACTTTATAATAAATCCCACATAATTTATTAATATATTTAACTATAACATATATCTCTTTCATATGTTATAGTGATTATTGTGCATAAACACATGTGTTATCTTAAGATATTGAACACGACCAACGCACCAAAACAAATGTTTATTTGTAATAGTTTAAAAAGACATATAGATGACTTCTAAACATCAAGTCATATAATGTTACTATCTTGAGCACTTTCAGTATATGACATTTCAATGTCATCTAGATCAGAAGATGCAAGAATGGTTGCACCTGTCATGAGGAACCATCCTCGATATGCAGTGACACGTGTCCTTTGGGTTAAATCAAAAATGGCCTCAATAACATCTCCATTCTTTTGTTGTTTCATTTTGAAACTTTAAATCAAACAGTCACAAATCTGTTCAAAATAAAACGATTACATAAATCGTATCTAACTTTCATGTAAGATAATTATATTGTTTACATTAAACAATTTATTGTTTATAACATAAACTTTTTCTTATAATCATATTAGAATTTAGTCAATTATAAAAATCGTATCTAACGTTCACGTTAGAGAATTGAAAAATGCTTACATAAAGCAATCTTATTACACAATGCGTGACTAACACGCATATGAATAAAATGTTACTTAAACATTTTTATCCAAACATACTTCTATCTCGTCATGAAAACTAACTACTTAAAATTAACATTTTATTTTATGACAAACCAGTTTCTACTGTGCTCATTTGAAAATAAAGAACAAAATTTTCAAAGTTTTTATGTTTATATAACAAAACGGTTCCAACACTCTTGTTAGAAATAAACGATTACAAATATCGTTTCTAAAGCTTTTTGTTTATAAAACAAATCTATTCTAACACGCTTGTCAGAAATAAACGATTACTCGAACCGTTATAAAGACTTTTTGTTTATAAAATAAACTGGTTTTAGCACACTTTATTAAAAAATAAACGATTACCAAAATCGTTATAAATCTCATTATGTTTATATCAAATAAACTAATTCTAACACACTTGTTAGAAAATAAACGATTACCAAAATCGTTATAAAGCTTATTATATTTATACCAAATAAACTAATTCTAACACACTTGTTAGAAAATAAACGATTACCAAAATCGTTGTAAAGCTTATTATGTTTATACCAAATAAACTAATTCTAACACACTTGTTAGAAAAATAAACGATTACCAAAATCGTTATAAACTTATTACTTTGCTAGTAATCTTTTATAACACGCTTGTTATAAAATAAATAAAGTGTTATACAAACACTCTCGATTCTAACATGTTTGTTAGAAATATAAATGCATAACAACTTTTTCAAACACAATGTTTTCTAATGCATTCGTTAGAATCTTTATTAGTATAATCAACATTATAATTTCTAACTCGCCCATTAGAATTACTAGTTAAATGTTGATAACCGATTATACGGTTTCAAAAACCAAATTGTTTTTATCACGTCATTTAAAAAACTTAAATTGTTCAAACCAATATTGTTTACCAAACAATAATTACATCTAACATGTTTGTTAGAAAATGTAAAGGTTTCGAAAACGATAATATATATTTTGCAACAAAATAATAGACTTATAACATGCATTTTAGAAGGAAAAACAAGTGTTCACAAACACTTTGTATGTGTTTACAAAGCCACATTTTTCTAACACGATTATTAGAAAATGAACGTTCAAAACTTATTTTGAAACAAACCAAAAATTGTTCCATGGTTCAATTCACAATCGAAACTATGAATTCAAAACAATGAATCAAATCACATGTCTTGTAACACGGCATTCGGATTAAATATTGTACTCCAATTACAAAATCCAACCAACTTGTACTAAATATTTCTCAAAATAATCACTAGATTTTATCAAAAATCTAAGTTTATATTTAGCTTTCATAAACCCAAAATCCTTATTTATAGAGTTTTTCATGTTTTAAGATTGTAGGAAATGGGTTCACGTTTTTATTATAAAACAATAATCAAATATAAATAATAACGATTCTCTCGTTATTAGTAGGAAATAATCTAGTACATTACCGGTTACAAGACTAAAATAAAAGAATATAGATTATTAATTTATTTACCAAACTTGTTTTGATCCATGTCTTCGTTAGGTACTCAAAATATCCTCCATGATTAAATAATGATTAATGTTAAGTCTTCAAGCAAGCATCTTGACGATGTTTTCCACCCAGTGTCTTTCACTTATTCTTCACTTCAACATGGATTAAACGTGTTGACGATTGTGGTTGAGGCACGTATTCAATACGCTTCCCTTAAAACAGATTTCGCGCCTCTTCTCAAGACGAACGCGTCTGTCTCCCAGGGTACAACAACCGAAACAGTTTGTGTACTGTTGGGATTAACCTAGCACCTGAAAAAGATATCTTAAACAAGAGTTTGAAGAGTTGAGAAAGATGGAAATTATTCAAAGTTTGTGTGAGATGGTATGTAGTATTCTTTTCAACAAAAAAACAAGACACCAATTGTCTTGTATTTATACTACAAGATGGTGATTTCAAGAGTCTTGACATAATACATATAATCAATACATGTAATTTGAAGATTCTTGATTTAATTAAGTAATATGAATGGTCTTGATTTTAATTCATATTAAATTTGATAATTACTTAAGTAATTCAAATTTCCAACAATCATCAATGTAGACTCAAAATTCATGAAAGTTGTTAATCTGTTTAAAAACATGTTATATACTTTAGAAGAATCATACTCATCATTCTTGCCTCCAGATTTATAATTGTTAGGATTACAATATGAGTTGTTCGTGTGATACAAAACACAACAAAAAAAATTAAAATTCCATGATAAAATAATTGAAAAATAGTGGTTTTAGACGTTAGAAAGTCATAGATCCTCCATCATTACTATAATAATATAGTATTAAAGTTCATGAAGATGAATAGTAATTATATATATAAAATAATATGTATAGCAAAATAGTGAATAACACACATACACATAGGGTTTGTATCATGTGAAACCTCATCTTATAGAGAAAACCATTAAACTCTATATGGGTCGTCCATTTGGAATCGTGAAAATAAATATTTGTCCATATTAACCCACATTAAAATTGATTCATTTATTCAAAACCTAATTTTTTATTCAGGTTTAATGTAGGTGTTTGTTCCATATAATGACGTTTTGATAATTTAGTCTTGTACCACCAGAAGTTTTTTTGAACTTTGAAAAGCAGTAAACAGAGATAAGAATATTAAATTTGAGAGATTTTGTTTTTATTAAATTTGAGAGATTTGCTTAGATATTTGGGTTTTTGTTTTAATTCAAACGATTGGTTGCCAGTGAGAAATATTTTGAGAGTAATTTTTTCTAATATTTTTGTAACATATTTGTGAGGATTTTGTATGATTTTATGTTTTTATGAAAATTGTATAAAATTCGTGATGAGAGGTTTGATTTTGCTATGCAACACATACATCTGCAAATGATATATAATACCATTCTCGGGAGTCAAGTATGATAACCAGCCGCAACACGCGGGAGGGTTTAACCTAATATATATATATATATATATATATATATATATATATATATAATTAAAATACATGAAAAATGAATAGTAATAATAATATTATTATATAGTGAATGACACCAATTTTTATATATTATATATTATATTATTTTGGTGTCCGATCCATGTAATGACGTTTTGAAAATTTAGACTTTGACCATTAGAAGTTTTTTAACTTTGAAAATTACTAAACAGAGACAGCGTTATTAAATTTGAGAGATTTGCTTAGAGATTTGGGTTTTTCTTTTAATTCAAACGATTGGTTGCCGTTGAGACGGATTTTGTGATTAATTGTTATTTTTATAACATATTTATGAGGATTTTATATGATTTAATTTTTTATGAAAAAAGTGTATAGAGTTCATGATAAGAGATTTGATTTTGCTATGTTACTTATGATTTTGCAAATGATATATAATACCCATTATCGGGAGTGTACCGTGATAACCTTCCGCAACACGCGGGGAAAATAAACCTAGTTAACATAATCATAACACAACCTAATAAAAAAGGAAACAATTACATTTTTACCTATTTTCATGTCTTGAAATTAATATGGTCAATAAAACCTGAAGATTTTAAGTCGAGTCTTGTTATTTAATTATTAGCATTATTTAATTAGTTTATTTAATTAATTTTATTTAATTATTTATACATTTAGTAATGATTATTATTATTTCATGACTATATAAATATGACTCATAATTGTTTTTAAATTAAAAAAATTAATTTATCTAAAAATATACTTATTATTTTTCAAAATGGTTATAAACCGGCAAGTTGTATTTTTTTATAAAAAAATGTTTTAAAAAAAAACTCTTTTTTTTTTGAAAATAACTAGGTTTTTAATAAAATTTATGCCGGGATGTTCACAAAAAAATAAATGAACAAGATTATGTGATTATTTTTTTAAAAGATTTAAATTATATAAGTTATTAAATAAAAATTAAATTGGATTTAAAATTAAATGAAAAAGTTAGATTGTGACTTAGGTTGGTGGAATGACTTGGGTTGGGAAGTTGGGTTGTGGAAAATGGATTTTTCTATTTTTCTTTTTACAAAAATAACAACCAACCTATGCTTTAGGTCACCAATGCACATAGTCTAATGATTAAAACTAACAATTGTATATAATACAAGGTCAGTCTAACTGTTTTAAAGCCTCTAAACGGACCAAAAACCAGGGTTGTTATCTTATTAACATATTAGGTTAAAAACCCATGTATTACATGGGTTGATAAATATAATATGTTATAAACATTTTTTTATGAAGATTTGTATGTTTGATAACAATAATTATTGATAAAATAATAAATGACGATACTTAAAAATAATAAATTACATATAAGAAAATTTTAAGAATTATAAAATTATATTTTATGATACTATATAATGGAAAATTTCTTATAAGATTTATACGTTTGATATTTAATTGTATAATTTAATTATTTAAAATCATTAATATTGAATTCAGTATAAAAGTTAATTAGTATTTTATAGTAGAGACAGAGAGAAATTTTTTTTAGAGTTTATGAGGATGTGACAAGTGTACACTCTTGCTATTATTTTATCAAAATAAAGATTATTTTCAATCAAGCAATCAGGTGAATGATTTGATGGAGAAAAAACAATTTGATTCAGCATCTGATTTAATCACTATATCAAAGATTCACCCTATAATATATTCAGAGGAAAAAAAACACAAATTCTGAGGGCTAAAAACTCTAATTAGAGAAAAATTAAGAACTAACAATAAGCAACAAGTGAATCAAATTAAAGAAACAAGTTTTTAGGCTCTAATGCGTCCTTACAGGCTGATGCAGTTGCATCTTCAACGGATGTAATGAAGTGCCCCACACTTCCCCCACTTTGCACTTCCGGAAGTGCAACCAAGTGCGAAGAGTAGACCTATAAACGAACCGAACACGAACACATTAACGATGAATTTTGTGTTTGTGTTCGTTCATTAATAAATTAAACGAACTGTTCATGAATACAAACGAACCAAAATAAACGAACAAATATAAATGAACATTATTTAACACTATTGAACAATTATATAAGAATATTAACACTATTGAACAAGCATAAACGAAAACACACGACAAGTTCGTAAATGTAAATACATATCATTCGTATATTAGATATTTAACCGAACATAAACTAACATTACATAGTTAACGAACATTAAAGAACACAAATAAATGAACATAACCGAACAGTTCATGAACATAAATAAACGAACACTGTTCATGGCCGTTCCTTTAATTAAACGAACACCAGTTTTATGTTTGTGTTTGTTCATTTATTAAATAAACGAACATAAACAAACTTCTCGCCTAACAGTTTACGAACAGTTTATAAACTGTTCGGTTCGTTTACATGCCTAACACAGTGAGGAGGTGGAAAGGATATGAAAGAAACCAGAGATGTGGAAAAGATGTGTACAAAGATGTAATAGCGATGACTAGAAAACATGCCGTAAATGCAACTTCACCATTGCCGGTAATAACCTACGGAGGTCTCATGCAAGAAAAGTAGAAAACTGATTCGATAACCTAAAACCCTAGAATCGACAGCCAAAACCCTTGTATTCATTCGCCACTAGCAAACTGAGAATGGAATCATGGCTTCCATTGATGAATATCTTCATGAATTCTATTTCTCCTGAAACCGAAGCATCAATGTGGTTCCAATCTTCCTTCAATTCTTCATCAAATCCCTCAATCAGCATCTCCACTGCTTCTTTCCTCTCTCTTCTCATGCAACCCATTGAAGCCGTTGTTAACGATTCATCTTCTTCCTCATCCTCAATCCTTTGTAAACAAAGGTAAAATCCCAATTCTGTTACCAGATGTCTGTTTGCATTATCACATGATATTATTTCACCCCACTGGTGTATTATGCTAGAAATTTCGTGATCGAGTACATCTTGCTTGTTCATCGGTTAATTTTGGTGACGTTCTTAGTTTATGTAAATGATAGGGATGTTTGAATGTGGGATTAAACTGAGATTTAGAGTTTGGGCAAAGTGATTATGGATCTAATTATTTATTACTCACGGTGAATCTGATCTGATTTGGAGAAAATATGCCCATTTGATCAAAATTTACACACACCCTGAGTTTCTTGATGATTCTACGGAAGAAAATTCCCACTAGATCATATTAGCTGATTAGTCTTTTGCCAATGTCGGACTAGCCCACTTGATAGAGACTATACTTTAGACGAGGCAGGTCACATGTTAAAACCCAGGAAAATGTGTAGTTAGTTTGGAGTAGTTTTCGAACCCGGGCAAAGGTGTAATTAGTTTGGAGTAGTTTAGGAGTATGAGTAATGTTGCCTCAAAAAAAAAGTAAAAAGCTGATTAGTCTAAACATGTTTGATCTACCTGATCATGTAATTGTGCCAATTATATTACGTTTGTTTAGTTTGAATTCAGCTAGTATCATATAAATTAAAATGATTCTTTTCTTTTCTTTTCTTTCTTTCTTTCTTTCTTTCTTTTTGATTAGTACTTATTATCCCTAAATTATTAGGTTTATATGGCTACAGACATTACCCAATGCAGTTCAGGCTCGAATTTTATCGTTTCTTGCTTACGAGCATGCAAAGTTTAATAAGCAAGATCTGACTAAACTTGCACGGAACTTACTGTTTGATGCTACTGAGGTTGATTTTTGGGTTAGGAGAGCGGCAAATCAACTGTTTGATGTTGTGTCTGACTCAAACTTCAAATGGGTTTCTTGTTTAAATTTGGATTCTGAAGAAGAAAAATTTGATGAGAAATTTGGAAGCATGCCTGGGTGGCTTATTGATGTTGCCAGTGCCAATGATTCAATTCTTCCATGGCTTCCCATTTCAGTAGATGATATGAACAAAAGACTGCCAGATGTTACATGTGAAGATGATGAAGATTTAATGGTGGATGTTGAAGATTGCAAAGATGTAAATCTCGAAATGATACACACATGTGATGATGAAGATTTGATGGTGGATGTTGAAGATGGCAAAAATGGAAATTTTGTAATGATTGTAACCCAACGCAAATTAGTTCATCTTGATAGTGATCCGGTAGACCATGAAACAAAAGAAATGGCTTTGTTCTTGAAAACAAAGATACTGAACTTGGAATCAAGTTTTAAAGCTGCAGAATTGGCAGATGAAATTCGAACTATTATTTTTAAGGAAAAAAAAGACTCTTTAATGGTTTTAAGTTTGATTGAACCATGGAATGCAGATGATGAAATTGTTCCAATTTTATTATCCCGAATTCAGGAAGGAAATGAAAATGATTTTGCAATTACAAGTAACATCCTTTGCTCAATTGTGCTTCCAAAGTTTTTGGAACTTGAAAAACCAGCTTCTCGTGTGCTAGTAACAGCAACAATTAACTACTGCAAGGTGCATTATAAGTCTGCTGTGTATGCACTTTTATTCCCATTGATCCTCCACAAAAACGGCATTAATAACCCGATTTGTGATGTGATTACAAGGATTATTAAAGATTGTTTGCACCCTGCTAATGTTTCTGCCATCTGTCAAAAGCTGCTTTGTGAAGAAAATACAAATGGAAGTGAATACATATGTCCACCTTGCTATCAACATCTAGTTTCTAAATCACTGGTATGGACTGAGTCTTTGTTTAATCTGTTTCAGATTATCTTGAATCATGATGTTCGTTTGACTCAAGATTCAGTCAACCAACTTGTTTTTTATGTTCAAGAATCTTCTATTCGCTTCTCGAAGTCATTGAAGTTCGCAAATTTCTTGTTATGCTTTGCTGGTAAGTGTGCTCCTATGTTAGGGATTCATAAGTTGGCATTATTTGAAGCTGTTGAGCACACTTCCAGTTTTTTGACAAAATCTATATTATCAAAACTGGCTAGTATTGATTCTTAAATACTTTTTGAATTATGAATGATGAAAGCTGGGTTCTAGAAGTTGTTGCAATATTTGGTGATCCTCATATTTATTTTGGGGGCTATATATATATATATATATATATATATATATATATATATATATTGATTCCATAATATCATATTCATTGTTTCACAACACTAAATTTATCATATATATCTTGTAATTAACTGATGTCATTTATTTACTATTGAATTGGTATCTGTGATAATATGAAATTCAAAAGGATACAAACAAACAAACTTACCCAGTATATTTCCCTTTTTTAGTAGGGTTTGGGGGATGGATGAACACAAACCTTTCCATAAAAAAATTCAGAAGGATACATATGGCACTGTTATCGAAAGCGTTCATAGCGGGCGGCCGGGCGCTATAGCGCTATGATGCGATGCGAGATGTTGCCGCTATTAGGGTTTTGCAGTTGAAAAGCAAAAGATAGCGGAAGGCGGGAATTTTGGTTTCTACTTGGATGACGACCGGCGACAGAAATTGAACACGACGGGTGATGGACTACGCGCAACAGGTTAAAGTTGTCAACCCTAATAGTATTTAAGGGCAAAATTGGAATTGGACATCACAATCGAAGACCACTATGCTCCATTTGAGCAATGACGCCCAGTAGTTGACGAGTTGATGATGACCCCAGCACTCCAATTGAACGACGATCCATGACCTGATACCCCAATTGGACCATGGACGACAACGACCCTCTTAGACTATACCCTAAATCCCAATTGGACGAGGATTGGATCATTGGATGGAATTTGACAATTGGATCGAAGGTTAGAATTGGAGTATGCTAACCCAGCGTAAATATGTAGTGAATTTGTTCTACACTTTTGCTTGGTTTTTTTTTGGCCTTTAACTCCCTGAATTAGTAATTTAGTATTTGTTTAAGTGATTAATAGTTAAAAATTATAACATATGTTAGCTATCTTAGTGGTGTAAAACTATGAATGTTTATATTGATGCTATTTTAGGTGACTAAAAATATTTGTTGAATTTTTATATTATTTTATCGCTAAACACGAAATAGCGGTCGCTATTTACCGCTATTTGATACGTAACATATAGGTAGCTTATCGCTATTTACCGCTATCCGCTATCGATAACTATGGCATATGGAATTAAACCCTTATTCTCTTACAAATTTTTGAAACATATCAAAGTTAAAACATATTGAAAACTGAAATAAGAACGGAAATGGAGAGCTTCTCCATCTTAAATTTTGGTAAAATCCGTTTAGATCACATGTGCTGGAGTATCCAAGATTTTAAATCTGGGTTATTATGGACGTTACTTTTGTAAGACTATAATAGAATAACAACGTTTATGTTTTTTTGTCTCACAAAAACAATTTTGTTATCTTTTTTATGTGCTATGTGTTGCTGCAAACAATTTTTTTGATATCTTTTTGATGTGCTTGGATAAAGAAAAGTTTTTGATTATTTTAGGATGAAATAAGTTTCATTCAATTATTTGGTTTTAAACTGTATATTTTATGGAATCAAATTTACAAGTTGATATTAGTTATTTGCATAGTCATAGGCTAGTTAAATAAGCAATCTCAAACACCCTTTTAATTGAAGAAGATGAATAAAAAGATTCCACTGTGAGTCAGTATCTATAAGAACATACTGACAACTTTCTATATATATATATATATATATATATATATATATATATATTAGACAACAAATTGAAACAGGTAAATGAAGCATGCTAATACTTGTTAAAACAAAACAAAAACACACATGACTAATATGAGTAAAAGTTTACGCCAAGTAAAACACACACAGGTGGAGACCATTGTCTCTTATGCAGGAAGATGAAGATCTCAGTTATTTGTTATCTATTATCAGTGACCGTTGACCATCTTCTTCATGGATTCAAATCTTGGCCCTTTATCTTCAAACTTGGTAGACGAATAAAGTTTCAGATAATCTTGAAAAGTATACTGATTCGGGTAAGACAATTTATGAGCTGGCGACAATACGGCATCGCCAGCCGGATTGTAAAAGGTAGCAATTGAAAGCCTACTTCCATCTTTATCAGTCATAACTCGGTGAAGGGCGCTTTTGTAAATTCCATTGCTCAATACTTCGACTTGGTCACCTGTATTAACAAATATAGTATTATTCTTAGAAGGCGGAATGTTAACCCATTCGCCATCCTTGAAAAATTCAAGACCCGGGACTTGATCATCTTGGAGCAAAAGAATGATGCCACCTGCATCTGTGTGTTCACGTAGACCTCTAACGAGTTCCGGGTGAGGGCATTTTGGGTATTTTGCCACTTTTGTTCCTACTGAAGGACCTTTGCTTCCTGAAAAAGCTTCTTTTATGTAGTCTTTGTGTAGACCAAGATTTTCACACATGAGTTCAGAAAGCTTTTCTGCAACTTTTATTAGTTGATCAATGTACTCATCCACTGCTTTGCTGCATGATTTTTGCAATTCAATCAAATTTTATTGAAGTTATGTAAATTTTCTATGTTTATCAAGAGAGTTCACGAGAGCACAATGATTGATCCTGAAATTCAATGCAGGTATGTGCTACTATCACAATTTTCTTTTTGTCAAAAGGGTGTTAGGTAACGGGTCAAAACATGTAAACGTTGTTTAGTTTGAAATGGGTTGTGTCAGATTGAGTGACCCAGATTACTTCTATTCTACCTAAAGTTGAACTTTACTTTTGATAAAATTAATAGTGCATCAAATATGAATATTAATGATATATTATTTGAATAATAATCTGGTTTTATGAAAGATTGATGTTTTAAGAGGCTTTATTGAATAAAAGAAAAACCATTAAATTGTTTCCTTTATATGAAGTTTTTTTTTTTTATTTTTTTATTTTACTATACTTGGATCACTTTTTGTCTACTTTTTTTATATTAATAAATAATGTATAAAATATTAATACTGCATGCACCTTGGTTTTAAAGAGCACGGAGCTCACAAAAGCGGCAGGGTCTAAAACCAAAGCGCAAAAGTGGTGGGCTTTTCATTCGCGAGGCGCAAGGTATTTATATATATTTTTTGTATGCATAATAGGTTTTTAGCATCTCCTACCCAAAATACTATATAAAAGTTTATATATGATTTAATTTATGAATTACCTACATGCACTACTTTTCTAGCTATATGTATAATACTTTGAAGCATTAAAACACCCCCTATACAAGAAGCGTGCCTTAGTGGGATTTTTTCCCAATCGACTTAAGTCGCACAAAGCGAGGAGGCAACCTCAGGCACCCTTTTTAAAACCAAGATCTATATAATTAAATAATAATCTAGCTTTGTAAAAAGAATATTTGAGAGATTTTTTGCATAAAAATTGCATTTTAGACGACTTCTAGCCTTTTCAGCTAGTTATATTAACCGTTAGAGATTAAACAAATTCTAAATCAACCCATATGTAAATAAATGGATTTAAATTCTCATCTTCATTTAAGTACGTCACTTGTGTAGTTTTTTTTACTCTAGTTTTGCAGGATGAATTATACATAAAAGTTTAATGCATATATGGGTGATGATGATATTGGTAACTCACCGAAGCTCCTCAGAAAGATCAGCGCACTCGTTGATCTTATTATCCGGTCGATGCCAGATAAAAAAGGTGCTTTCCCAATCGGTATTAGTTATTTTATTTTTATCTTCAACGGTTTTTACTATCGTTGAGGTGTAAAACCTTGGCTTCATGTTATCTTCATAATGCTTGTTCACTAGTTGTTTAACCTTCTCCATCAGTTCCTTGTCAACTCCATGGTTTTCAATCTGTTAATCATAAAACATGACAAAGTAAAAACCTACCAACTAATTTTCTCAAAACTAATTGTTGTATTGAAACGAGATGGATAACATTTCAAATATTACCTGAAAGAATCCCCATTTTTTGCAAGCATCATGGAGTTGTGTCATTGTTTTGCTCCTGTTTTCACCATCTAACTTGCTAAAATCTATCATGGGAATCTCCATTGTCTTTGAAAAAATATTCTTTTTTTTTTTTTTGTTTTGATGGTGAGTTTATGTTGAGTTTAGTGAGGTATATATAGGCAGGCACCCACATGGGAATGAAGTTGTTTTCATCAATAGTTTAATCGTTAGAAGTTAGATCTTTAAGGAAAGGTATTTGCAGGACCTGAATCTCAGGGAGTATTTGGTTTGTATTCTTATTTCTTCACTATACGGATCCAGATACATTTGACTTTTTGGTCAACTTGCTTAATGTAGATAAAAACACAGATACTGCGGTATATTAAAAAAAAAGAATTTGCAGATTTACAATGACCTGAATATCAGAGGCTATTCAATTCACATTCTGTTTGCATTCTTCACTGTTAAAGAATACAAGTGTAACTTTGTAAGCGAGTATTGCTTCCCATAAGGGGTTTGTCCAATGTTTTCATAAGTCACAAATTTCATAATAAATAGTTAAAAAAATATGAAAAAGAAATTCTAAAACTAAAAACATATTTAAACAAAAATAATTAATGTTAAAACAAACGTATTATGTAAAAAAAAAAAATACAGGGATTGGTTTAATGTTTTGTTATTTGGATTTAGATTTTAGTGGAAAACAAAGTATCCGGGTCGGTTGTATATCTGGTTCCTAGTATTACTAGTGAATTGGCTCAACCGGCCAGTTTGTTTGAGGTATCATGGTCGGTCTGGTCTATTTTTTAGATTGTTGGGGTTGTCCAATTTGTTAACAAGATTAAATTTAAAGATGCAAATTGAAGTTTTGGATTAGGAGACTCAAAAAATTTTGTTGCTTACTCTAATTTAAAGAGATATGTTTTGACTAGCTATAACTTTGGCCTATGGTTTAGGGTTTAGGTAGTTTCTGATCCGGATTCAGTTCGTATTCATCTCTATTCAGATTCGGATACATTTGACTTTGTGGTAAACTTGCTTAATTTAGACTAATTCGGTATTGGTGCCCATATGGGTGTGTCTAAATGTTATCAAGATTAGATCTCAAGATAAATATCTAACTTTTAATTTCTTATTCCAAAGATCTTCCTTGGTGTTGAATAATCATAGATGGTTGGTTAACCATTACTTTATTAGCTTTGATTGTTCCTTTGGCAGAGGTTCTATGCATGTGACAAGATGATTATTCTTTCCTTAAAATAGTATTTTTATTATTATTATAATACATCAACTATGTTTTTTTTTTTTTTTGCATACTTGTTTCTGTGGGAAATTGAACTTCTACTCAATAAATGATTGTCTAAATTCATCAGTTTGCAGAAAACTGGGTGCGGTTTTGACCTAAATTCAACCTTGTATTTATTTTAAAATGATTTATTGGATATATATAGAGGTTTACATTTTCCAATGGGCTGTTTTAGTTTTAGACGTGATGTCACATAATTTTGTTATCACTTTCTATCATGGTGTTTTTTTGTGCAAATCTTGCTTTAGATTTTTACTCACTAAAAAAATAGTTGGTGACTTGGTGTTCTTGTCTTCATCTAATGCATTGTTTTTATTTTAAGTGCAATAATCTGTTAAGTAGCTTGTTAAAAGATTAAATTTAGAATAATAAATTAATTTCGACATGAACATGAGCTTGATTTGCCTTGCAAGTCTAGAGGAGTCTATTATTTATATAAATAAATTATGGTGGTATCTATATAACATTTGTTTAATCACAGATATATAAATGATGTTATACATAATTATATTTATATGGGTTGAATTTACTAAAAAAATTCCTTAAAAACTTTTTGCTTAAAAGAGTAAAAACATGTTTTGGTCTCCTAATTCTAAATCAATTGTTGCTATTGAAGTGTCAAAAAAGAACAATGAAAGGGTATAACAAGAAAAATATTTTTTTAAAACTTTTTTCATGTTGCTTTCATTCTTTTTAAAATTTCATAACTTTTTAATGCGATAATATTTTAAATGTAGTCTTGAGCCTTTTTTTCCTTTCTAATTTGAATATATAGTTAATATACACTTATTATATAAAAAATTGTGATGGGTTGTGTTTTATTGTGTTATATTTTTTTGTGTGTTGTATTTTATGTTTAGTATTTTGATGTATTTTATTACAATAAAAAGAAAAGAAAACATATTTTTCTTAAAATTTAATATATTTTAAAAAATAGAGTACATATACAAAAAATTTTAGTGTGGTTTAAAGAAAATTTAAAAATTATTTTTTTACATCAATATTGTGCTCATATTAAAGATAAATTATAAGTATATTAGGTTAGACTGGTTAAACAAATGAAATATTATAATATGCTTAGTAATAAAAAAAATTATGTTTTAAAAATGTTGTGATTTATAATTGGTTAAATAAATTTATGTATTACACACATTGAATAAGTTAAAAATATAATATGTTAAGACATGTAATCGTCAAATATAATATAATTGTGATGATTATCTATTTTGTTAAGTTGATATTAAAAAAGTTTTTATTTTAAATTCTTTTTAACTAAGAAATAACTTTTTTTTATATAACTGATAAATGTTAAATCCATTTAAGCATAATTAGTCCTTTAATTATACTTTTAGTAGAGCTGATTTAAATATACTTTTAGTAGAGGTGAGTTAACTTGTATTGCAAATTATATTAACACATATTAAATATTAAAAACAAAAACTTAGAATTTAATATCAACTATTGGTTTACTTATTTTACATATTGTATTTTTATTATTCAACTTAGTCAAACACATTTAATATTTAAGAACTTTTAGAGTTACTCATACAAAAACAATTAGTATCATTATTCACTATTTTATTTATATTTTAACAAAACATAATGTAAACGTGATTTTTAAAGACAACTAAAAGCTTTTAACTACGAAAAATAAGTTTATTTTGAAACTTTATAATAAATTTCACATGGAATTCATTTGATCAATAATATATTAATTATTATCCATATTTCTAACACATAATCTATATCTATACTATATAATAAAAGAATAACAATATACCACGTGGCGTAATTCTAGCATATCCACATGTTATTTGCCATGTGGCGCCTTTCTAGACTATCCGCTCATGAATTAATTCCATTTAATACAATTAGTTCAAACTTTCAAATTTAAAAGTAAAATAATATTCATTTTCTTTAAATACTAATGATAATATATTCATTTTAAACTTTTCATTTTCAACCAATAATTTCAAAAATTCAAAATTTTAAATCTAATTTGTATTGTTTAAAGAAGTATACAAATATTTATAAAATATAATTTTATTTATTTTTAAATTTTATAGATTATCTGTTATTTATGTATTTATTTTTTATTATTGATTGCTTTGTAATACTTATTTTTATACAATTTTGTGTAACAAATACTATGCATCAAAAATTGGAGAGATGCAATAACATAAAAAATTAAATGTGATGACACGTTTCCTTAAATTATTTTTATTTGTTGGTAGTAAGATGTGATATAAATATAGTGAATTACACGGTTAGCCCTTATTTTGTATCGATTTTGTATTAATGGGTTTCAACTTTAAAAATAATTTAAGGACACGTGTCATCACATTTAATTTTTTATACGGTTAGCCCTTATGTGATGTGTCGGTTTATATATATAGAAATAATAGTTCAACACTATCGAGTAATAAATCGAAATAATCTAAACCGAACTACACACTACAAACAAGTGTACCTGACGTATGAAATATAGCTAAGGAAAGTCTAGATATCGAACCTAAGGACACAGAATCGACTAATAAACTTAACTGCAAACCTAACGAAATGAAAAACTTACTAAATTTAGAAAACCGACTTTGTTTTACGAAAGTGATTTTTAACAATTAAAGAAATAAAAAACTAAATAAGTCAACTCAACACCACCATAACTAGAAAATCAAATGCGAAGGAGATTCTACCTAGATTAGGAATCTTAAAGGAATCTAACAGCTATCGGGAATGCCTGACTAAATGCTACCGGATCTAATGATACAACCTACTCGGTAACTTAAGGAATGCTAGATCTCATGTTCAGACGATCCAACACTTAGAAAGATCATAATGGTCGTGTGAAGCTTACTGGGGTGTAATGATAGATCACCGAGTCGGTCTCTCCAAACAGCCGATGCTTAAGACTCCTATGGTTGAACAATTAGGTCAATC
The DNA here is from genome assembly GCA_009363875.1 of Mikania micrantha. Lineage (NCBI taxonomy): Eukaryota > Viridiplantae > Streptophyta > Magnoliopsida > Asterales > Asteraceae > Mikania > Mikania micrantha. Next base: position 104,734,108 of record CM018693.1, on the reverse strand, counting down.
TCAACAACCACAATGTACCAAAGCACAAATGAATCAATCTAATCAAGATTAATTATGAATTTGAAATACATGGCATAAACAATCAACAAATAATCCAGTGATCAAGCGAATTACCCGAAAAACACGTTTAAACCACGATATCCCAACACCTTATTACTTGATTAGCCTTTAAGGTGGTATATCCCACTAATTACAATTTGATTATACGATATTCTTATAACTTACTAGGATTAGTCAAATCACAATTAGGTTAAAAACTAGTTTTTATCCATCATGTGAAAATCGAGTTTTTGTCGAAACCGATTCAAACCTTATTCACAAAATAGTTTAAGCATACAATCAGATCATTCACAATAGTCTAATAACAATTATAATCATCCACAATCAAATTTAAATCAAAAGCAAAGATTCATTCAATCAAACAAACCCAAAAAACCGATTTTTCGTCCAAAAATCATCCCAAATCTAGATAGAATTAAAGATCTAGCGAAGAATCATCATCCAAACATTAAATAACATGAAATCAGATCTAAACATGGTAGAAAATTTGAAAGCAAATGGAAAAGAACAACTACGATGCATAAACAAACCCAAAAACGCGTTCTGAGCACTTGTATACGCGATCTGAGCCTCCCCCGAGCGTCTAAATCAATCCCAAAGCTCCAAAATCTTCAAAAAGATTTTCTTCCTTCGTTTTCAGCCGTCTAGGGGTGATAGATTTTCGAATTAGGGTTTCCCATGGCTTAAATAGGTGAAAAATAAGCAAAGGTTCACGACTAGGGGTCTAATAACCGGTTCATGGGCTCACAAAAGGCTCAAAATGGTTGTTCCATGGTCGGTTGTCATTTTTTCAACCCCCGAACTTCTACAATTTATATTTTTAGCTTCCCACTTCATAAAAATTATTCCGGCTTCGGCTTCTCCGCAATTACGAACGTTTATTCTCGCGAAACCTACAAAATTAACATTAAAAATAAAAATAAGTAAAAAATAATATAAATTAAATAAAAATATATTAAAATGAGATAAAATCCTATAAATTAAATACGAAAACGATGTGTAAATAACGACACATCAAAAATCCTCGCACTTGAACTTTGCTTGTCCCTAAGCAAACCTAAAGATGATGAAGAGTGATCCAAAAACGTTTCACATCAAGCAAAACTGAGCATGAGTTTACGAATTGATTACACAATCAATCACAAGACTTACAACGGTCAATAGATTTACATCCCAACCAGACACAAATGAAGCAATTTTTGAAAACATGGAATTTCTTAATCAAGCTTCACCTATTTTTCAAGAATTCAACCATTTACATTCACACCCTCACAAATGTCACTCGACACTCGGTTAATACATGAATTTTTGCAAGTGAACTCTGAGAACCTAACACTGCAACAATGCTAACATAAACTTATGCTATAATCAAATCTCCACCTTAAATCAAGACTAACACAGATCAAAAGGACTTTAAAAAGGCAGGCTTAGGCTAAGGGTAGGTGGTGTATGGTTTTGAAGTGGCTAAAACACAAAAGCAAATCCAGTAGTTGACTTTAATATATGAACAAACATATAAACAATTAAACTACTCAACAATAGGTCTTTTGACCTTTTTATTCACACATTTCACTCCTTTTTTTTCTTTTTTCATTTCTTTTGTTTTTTTTTCAACTAGAAACAATCAACATAAACACGTAACTGTCTAACTAACCGGATGTCTTGAAATTAAAATGGGCAAATCAAATGCAAATGTTTAGGCTCAACATGGTGTCTACTTGGTATATTTAAGGGTTTCAAGCAAGAGAAATAGAAAAGGCTACGAAATGGGTGAACCTAATGCCTTAATCATATCTATGTCAAATCTTAAACAAAGCCTCAAAATGTATACAAGCACAAGTTCTAAAGCAATGCAACAGGTATGTCAAATCAAACACAAACGAATCAGTGAATAAATAAAAACTGTTAAGGCTCAAAATCTCACTGGAAACGTGTGGAATAGGGTTACTGATATGAACATAAATAGTTTTCAACTATAAAACAAGTTTCGCTATCTTAAGAATCCCAAACCCATAAGTTTTGAAAATAAGTCCAATTGGGAAAACTTTATCACGCAACTTAAAGACTAACTGTGTAACCAACTTAATAACCCATGCTGACTCGCCTTTTGTTAACGATTTACAATGAAATAGACTTGTTAGGCATCGTAGCAAAAGGTAACCAGGACTTACAAAAGTTCAAGCCTTATTTTTGGTATTTTCAAAATTTTTTCATTTTTTTTTCAAAAAGACAAGACTTAAAAGAAAAGAATTTCCCCATCCCCGCACTTGAAACACACATTGTCCCTAATGTGTCTAAAACAGGGAAAAACTAAGACTGAAATAAAAACAAATTAATAAATGACAAACACAAGAAGGAAAAAGTGATACTTCCCTGACAAGCAATCCAAGTAACCATGTAAGCTCCATAGTGACCTGCTGAGATCTAAATAAGATGAAACAATCATGATCGTACCTGGGATCATGTAACAAATGCTCATGCATGATTGCATGGCTCGACAAACATGTTAGCATACAAACAAACATAAAATAACATAAAACGAATAAATAAATAAAGCAAATACTGAAAAAATGTCACACCCCCAAATTTCCACGTGTGGTGTCAGTCCACATGGGTGTGACGTGGCCAGAATCGCAACTCATGGTCATATAGAACAACTCTATATGCGTTTTCAAAATACATTATTTGTCATAAGTGTTAAAAAAATAGTTTGCAGCGGAATAATAGTTGTTTAAACATGCAGCGGAAATATAATCATTAAGCAGCAGAAATTAAATTTGTCAAACACTACAATGTTTAATAATACATAGCAAAATAAATATTGTTTGATTAAATGACATGAAATGCATGCAAATCCTGTGCTCGTTCTCTAAGTGCATTCCTGTCCTTAAACCTGTCGACTAGTTACCTGAGAATACAAGTTTAAGAAAAAGTGTCAACACAATAGTTGGTGAGTTCACAGGTTTTGATATACATAGTAATAAGAAAACATGTGTCATGTTGTTTATTAAAATGTTAGTCCCGTGCCCTAGGCTCCAAGTGTCAGTGCGTCACTACCGAACTAGACTTGTTAGTCCTTGCCTTCGCTATGTCTCGTAATAACATAGCTAGATAGGTCGAGATTTAGCGTGTCCCAACCTCCAGTCAGTATTGTGCCACGCGGGGTTCGTCACACCCAAAACGGATCCATTCAAACTCACCTCGTTGTTTATACATTAACGGTAAGACTTTATAAGGGCTTGTTACGATTACAACACTTAATGTTTGTCTAATAAACCAGCGTACACAAATAATGTTTGTATAGTAATAGTGTTTGACTTGATTCAACAAGTATTCTCCCCGTATTGGAAAAACTTGTAAAAGAGTAAAGAGGGGCCGTAAACTCACCTTAGTAATGATGGGAAATAAACGCGCAAGCTCCTATTGGTGTAGCGTGACGGTCACCGGCTACCTATATCGTATATCATATGTGAGTTAGTGTAAGTGATCGTGTTCGTGCTAGTGCTCAACAACCCTCAGTTGTTATGTTTGTCCTTGTCGGTCCACATTGACCGTGTTTGCTCATGTTGGTCCACATTGACCGTGTTTGACCGTGATTGACCGTGTTTGACCGTGTCAGGTCAACAACCCGTTGGTGAACCATGTGTCGGTTGTGAATCGTGTAACATTCGTGATTGTGCTTTTTGTGTGCAAAACATGCAAATCGCGTTCATGGATAACTTACCATATATAGTAAGTTTCCATTTATGGCAAGTTCTATAACACATATCATTTTTAAGGTTCTAGCATGCTTGTTAGTCCTATGTGATCATGTTAACACATAGCACATTGTCATACGTAGTCAAATTAGCATACAAGTCATCTTTGCATATAAAAGTTCCCTAAAATGGAAAGTTTCCATATCTAGCATCCTCATCATCGGAAACCATCTAACTTAGCATGAGATAATCATATTAAGTCATTTAGCAAGTACATATCATACATAGCATTCCTAAATCGATATTTCACAAACTAAAGTTACCAAAAATAGTAATTATGACAATTTTCATTGAATGATCTTCCTAAGCATTCCTATTCCATTTTCATATCAAATAGTATCATATAATATCATTTAACATCATCTAAACATGCTTATCTAGTCAAAATCATTATCTACCAATAATCGGGTCACAAAAGCTACTATATTTAGTAACTTGGTCTATAATGACCCGAATCAATTCCAAATCGATTTCTTGCACATAATATCATCATATTATCATCCAAATAACAAAAATATAAACATGCATGATCATTTTTCTATCCATTTCATCATGTAGTAACATAAAAGTTACTAATAATAGTAAGTTCGTCATCTACTCATATTTTGCCCATTTTGACCACATTCAATCATGTAACATGTTACCAATATCAACAATGATCATGTATCAACATTCGAATCTATCAAAAATACACTAGATCATACATGCATGTGGCTATTTTATTCATTCATGCCCAATTCATATGTTTTACACATGCACCCCATCATGTATTGTCATGAATCATCAAAATATCACTAGAGATCATCAATAACAGTAGATTTAACAATAAACCCATATTCAAAAGTCAAGAAATTCATGCATGTGAGGCTCATACACTTGCATGTGCGATCTAGTGCTTGCATGTGTGATTAAAGGTGGTTTTAAGCTACAAGGATCATAGGACTACCTTCCAAAGCTTCAAGAACACTAAGATGATGGCTCAATCGGCTCCTAAAACCTCCTGGATTGCTGGGTTCGACAGAAACAATAGGATGGTGGTGGTGTTCAAGCTACACCACTCTTCTTCTTCAAGTTCTTGGTAGTTCTCAAGCTTCAAAGCTTCAAGGTGGTTCCAATGGCTTCCAATGGTGTTTAGTGGGTGTAGAAGATGGTAATCAGAGGTTTTGGGAAGATAATCTCGTGCTGGTTACGTTTAAAACCGGTTAAAATGAGTGAGTAGGCGTAATGATGGGTTTTGGAAGATTAAAAAGTTGTTTTTGCGATTCTAGGCTCCCAGACGTACCGCCTGGCGAGCGTGTGTGGTGCCCGGCGTAGTGCGCGAGGCGTCCAGTTGAGGCGCTCTTTGTGTTTCTCACGCGTATCGCCTAGGATCAAAGGTTGGGGTCAAGCGTACCGCCTGGCCCACCTGACAAGCCCAATAAGCCCAATTTCAATGGTTTGATCCGCTCTTCGCCGTTTTCACGCTTACGGACTATCGTTCGGCCTCGTTAGAAATTCTACGTTCAATGTTTGAGCGTTTCGTGAGGTTTCTAGTGTTTTGTTACACGATGTGCTAAACGTTCACCAAAGTTCGTGTTTTCTTAAACACGTATGTGCGTGTTGTGATAATTTCTCTGAATTATCGTATTTGTGTCAGTGTTTGTACCGTCATGCCACGTGTCACACTAAATTAAACCCATTCTAGTGCCACATGTACAAATATCAATTAAATAAACATTTAATCAAAACAATTGCTGACCTGGATTTACGGGGTGTCACAAAAAAAACGAAAATGTACATAAATGTGGGATGCCTCCCAATAGCGCTTGGTTTATTAACGAGTCTTCAGCCGGAGTCGGACCCACACTCACTCACTCGGTGGGTCAAGATAGATGTCCTCGATCACTTTCTTTTCAAACTGGCCACTGATGTAGTGCTTCAACCGATGACCGTTTACCTTAAACGATGCCCCATCCTTATCTTCAATCTCGAATATGCCATACATGAACACTTCCTTCACCTTATATGGTCCAGACCATTGGGATTTCAACTTACCCGGGAACAATCTCAGTCGCGAGTTGTATAACAACACCGCATCCCCACACTTAAAGTCTTTATCACCCTTCAACTGCCTATCGTGCAATGCCTTCATGCGTGCCTTGTAGTCGTGAGAGTGCTCGTATGCATGGTCGCGCAACTCTTCCAATTCGTGCAACTGATGAAATCTCAAATCTTTTGCAGTAGCCATGTCTAGGTTCCTCGTCTTTAGTGCCCAGGATACTCTATGCTCCATTTCAACCGGTAGATGACAAGCTTTACCATATATCATCCGAAACGGTGTAGAACCGGTCGGTGTCTTATAAGCAGTGCGAAAAGCCCACAGTGCGTCATCTAACTTATTTGCCCAGTCTAGCCTATTTCAACTCACAGTCTTCTCCAAAATACGCTTGATACCCCGATTACTAACTTCACCTGCCCACTCGTCTGTGGATGATAAGCCGTAGCTAAACGATGGGTCACGCTGTATCGCTGCAAGACTTTCTCCATCTGCTTATTGCAGAAGTGGGTGCCTCTATCACTAATCAAGGCTTTGGGAGTACCAAAGTGTGCAAATAGCTTCTTCAGAAATCTCACTACAACCTGGGCATCATTCGTGGGGCAAGGTTGGGCATCTACCCACTTAGATACATAGTCAATAGCAACCGGGATGTAACGGTTCCCTCGAGACATCGGGAATGGTCCCATGAAATCAATACCCCATAAGTCAAAAATCTCAAAAACCTGAATGGAAGTCCGGGGCATCTCATTGCGGGATGAGATATTGCCAACTCTTTGGCAACTGTCGTAACTTTTCACAAACACATGTGCATCCTTATATATCGTCGGCCAGAAGAAACAAGAGTCAAAAACCTTCTTCGCTGTCAGTGTCTCTCCACGATATCCTCCGGTCGGTCCCTCGTGGAAATGCCTCAGTATGTCGGCTGCCTCAGCTCCATGCACACAACATTGAATCACCTGATTCGCTCCGACTCTAAACAAGTATGGGTCGTCCCACAAGTGGTGCTTCACGTCAGTAAAAACTTCTTCTTTTGCTATTTAGTCAACCCCTTCAGTAACACACCATCAGCCAGGTAGTTTGCAAAGTCAGCAAACCATGGCAACCCCTGCTGCTCGGTCTTTACTACCATCAAAAATTCATGAGAAAAAGGTATCCCCAAATGCCATATCCCGCATCTCCTCTCGCTCGGGATTCTCAAGTCTTGACAAATGATCGGCGGCCACATTTTCCGCTCCCTTCTTATCCCGTATCTCAATATCAAACTCCTGAAAGAAACAAAATCCATCGAATCAAATGCGGTTTAGCATATTTCTTATTGAAAAAGTACCTCAATGCCGCGTGATCGGTGTACACGATTGTCTTGGAAAGCACGAGGTAAGATCTGAATTTGTTGAATGCGAAGATCACTGCAAGGAGCTCTTTATCAGTGGTGGTGTAGTGCTCCTGTGCGTCGTTCAAGGTCTTACTCGCATAGTAGATGAGGTGGACGTGCTTGTCTCTTCGCGGCCCTAAAACTGCCCCAACCGCGAAATCGCTTGCGTCACACATAAGCTCAAAAAGCGAGCTCCAATTGGGGACAATCAAAATCGGGGCATTCACTAACTTCTCCTTCAGTAGCTCAAATGCCCTCAAACACTCCTCAAAAAACACAAATGGGGCATCCTTCTCCAGAAGCTGAGTCATTGGCCTAGAAATCTTGGAAAAATATTTAATCAACTGCCGATAGAAGCCGGCGTGGCCTAAAAAGCTTCTAATGGATTTCATGTTGGTGGGTGGTGGAAGTTTGCTTATGGCCTCTATCTTAGCCTTATCAACCTCTATCCAAGCCCTTGAAATTTTATGCGCTAACACTATCCCCTCTTTTACCATAAAATGGCATTTCTCCTAATTCAACATCAAATTCTTCTCAACACAACGTGCTAGCATCCTATATATCCAAGTTCCTCAGGAAGTGATCAAAGGAACTTCCAAAGACTGAAAAATCGTCCATGAACACCTCCATGGAGTCCTCAATCATATCATGTAATATCGTCACCATGCATCGCTGAAAGGTGGCTGGAGTGTTACACAACCCAAATGGCATGCGGCGATACGCAAAAGTGCCATACGGGCATGTAAAGGTGGTCTTTTCCTGAATCTCTGCAGAAATGCGGATCTGAAAATAACCAGAAAATCCAACAAGGAAACAGTAGAACTGTTGCCATGACAACCGCTCCAACATCTGATCGACAAAGGGTAGGGGAAAGTGATCTTTTCTTGTGTCATCATTCAACTTCCTGTAGTCAATACATACTCTCCAACATGTGACCGTCCGTGTCGGAATCAACTCATTCCTCTCATTAGTCACCATTATTATCCCCTTTCTTGGGGACAACCTGAACTGGACTGACCCATGCAGAGTCTGAGATCAGGTAAATCAGACTGGCATCTAACAACTTAAGCACTTCTTTCTTAACAACCTTCTACATGTTCGGGTTCAGTCTCCTCTAGCTTTGCACAACAGGTTTAAATTCATCCTCCATAAGAATCCTATGCGTGCAAAAGGAAGGGTTAATACCCTTAATGTCCATCAGCTTCCACGCAATTGCTTGTTTATGTGCCTTCAACACCTCAATCAACCTCTTCTTCTCCTCTTTCGTCAATTCAGCAGCAATAATGACGGGTAATCGAGTATCCCCGTCCAGAAATGCATACTCAAGGTGAGATGGCAATTCCTTAAGCTCCAAGGACGGGGGTGCCTTGACAGATGATTTATCAGCTAGCTCTACTCTGTCAAAAACCTCACACACCTCTTGAGAGATTGGTATCTTGTCAATTAAAATATCCGGATGTTGCTCACTGGAATGAACAGACATCCCTACCTCATTATCCTCAACAATCTCAGGATCCCCTATCCTAATCTCGCTCAAGCAATGATCCATGTGTGCCATGACAATGTCAATGAAGTACAAGGTATCGTCTTGGCTCTCAGTGTGCTGTAAAGATCTACTAATCTCGAAACTCACTGTCTCGTCTGCAACTCGAAGAGTAAGCTTACCATCACAGACATCAATCAATGTCTTAGTGGTAGTTAGGAATGGACGGCCTAAGATCAGTGGAACTTTCTCATCCTCCTCCATATCTAGAATCACAAAATCTACAGGGAACACAAACTTATATATCTTAACTAACAAATTCTCCACAATGCCCCTGGGATACTTGACTGATCTGTCTGCCAACTGGATGCTCATGCGAGTGGGTTCAGGCTTTCCTAAGTCTAATTTAGCAAAAATTGAATAAGGCATCAAATTTATGCTCGCCCCAAGGTCTGCCAATGCATAGCTAACAGATGAGCTGCCTAATGTGCAAGGGATAGTGAAACTACCCGGATCAGTCTTCTTCTGTGGCAACTTGTTCTGAACAACTGCAGAACATTTCTCACTTAGTGTAACAGTTGACAACTCCTCCATCTTCCTTTTGTTTGTCAACAGATCCTTCAGAAACTTCGCATACTTAGGCATATGCTGAAGTGCCTCAACAAATGAGATATTCACCTTAAGCTGCTTGAACAACTCAAGAAATCTCCCATACTCCTTCTCATATTTCTGTTGAAGGACTCTTGCAGGGTATGGTATCTTAGAAAGGTCAATCTCTGGATCCTTCTTCTTCTCGGGAGTCTTCTCAGGTTGTGCTGTACTTGCTGGGACTAGCCTAGTGGGTTGCACCTCTCCTAGAGCCTCCATCTCTAACTCCTCATCCATAACTTCCTCATCCTCATCCTTAACTTCCCGTACTCTTTCCATTGCTCGTAGTGATTGCCTTAGCATACCCTCTCGGGTTCTCTTCTGTCTTATTAGGTAGAGAACCGTAATGTCTCTCACCCAACTCACTAGCAATCTGACTTACTTGCCTCTCAAGATTCTACAACGCTGCCCTTGACTTTTAATCATAGTGTCATGCTCCTTGTGTTGAACTTTACTCTCAGTAATGAATTGAGTCAACAGCTGGGCCTGTTGTTGCATCATCTCCTCCAAAGTGGACTTCTTCTCCCCATAACCACCACTACTTTGAACTGGTTCTCTAAATAGATTCTGCATCGGAGGTCTAGTGTTAAATCCAGGCGGGTTACCACTCTTCCAGGTGAAACCTGGTTGGTTGCTCCCTCCTGAGTTATAGGAATTGCCAAAGGCATTTCCAGGTACTCGGTTAGGATTTCCCACATAGTCAACCTGCTCTTGAGCTTCTTCAGTAATCTAAGGGCACTGATTGGTTTCATGTCCTCCCCTACAAACTTCACACCTTGCATTGTTCTTCACTTGCATGTCGTTGACTAGTTTGGTCAATGCTTCAACTTGGGCTGTTAAAGCAGTGTTCGAATCGACATGCAATACTCCTGTTTTCTGGGTGGCGGTGGCTTTTCCCCTCGTGGGATATTGGTAGCTACTCATAGCCATATTCTCAAACAACTTCAGGCATTCATCGGTGGTCATATTGGTAAGCAAGTTACCCCCAGTAGTGGAATCAAGTGTATGCCTTGTAGCAAAAGTAACTCCATTATAAAACTTTTCAACCAATGACCAATCCTCCAGCCAATGATGTGGACACCTATTCAACATCTCCTTAAACCTCTCCAAAGTAGCAAAGAAACTCCCTCCCTCCTCCTACTGAAATGAATGAATCGAACTTCTAAGTCGTGTAGTTTTGGCAGGTGGGAAATACTTGGTCAGAAACAGTTCCTGCATCTCATCCCAAGTAGTGATCGATCCTGATGGAAGGGACTCAAGCCAAGTGATGGATTTGTCCTCAAGAGAAAATGGAAAGAGACGCATAAAGACTGCATCATCAAAAACACCTTTGATCTTAAAGGTGTCACACATACGAAGGAACTGACCCAGATGAGCATTGGGGTCCTCCTCGGGCAGTCCATGGAATTTAGATGAGTGAATAATCAGATTGATGATTTGAGTCGGGATGTGCCAGTTGTCTTCGGCGACAACTGGTCGAGTGATGGAAGAACGGGTGACAGCAGCAGTCGGCTTGGCATAATCAGCAACGGTCCTCCTAGCAGGTGCAGCCATGTCTCTTCTAGCAGTGTTGTGTGTGCAGTGAAAAAGAAGGTGAGATCGTAACCTCAAGTGAAACTCTCTCTGGCTCAGCAAAAGCAGCCTACTCTGGTGACTAAGTCCGTCTACTGCGTTGCATGCACTGTAACAATATAAGAAAACAGAAAGAAAAGAAATATGAATACATACTAAAGTTAACGTAAATAATACTAACTATCTAATAAATTTGCTAACCTAAATAGGAGACAAGCACCAAGAAAATGTAAGACTCAAAAGAAAAACCTAATAACTATAAGGAAATTAAAAAGGAATCCTAAAAACGAAAACTTACTATAACTTGAAAGTTTCTAAAAATAGAAAGTTACTAAATATGGAAGGTACATTTGAATAGAAACTTACCACGAAACTACGAAACTAAAAAGGAAAGTTAGGTCTAAAGCTAAGGTAAATCTAAGGACCACTGTGTCCCCAGCAACGACGCCAAAAACTTGATGTGTCGGTTTATATATATAGAAACAATGGCTCAACACTATCGAGTAATAAATCGAAATAACCTAAACTGAACTAAACACTACAGGCAAGTGTACCTAACGTATGAAGTATAGCTAAGGAAAGTCCGGATATCGAACCTAAGTACACGGAATCGACTAATAAACCTAACTGCAAACCTAACAGAATGAGAAACTTACTAAATTTAGAAAACTGACTTTGTTTTATGAAAGTGACTTTTAACAATTAAAGAAATAAAGAAAACTAAATAAGCCAACTCAACACTGCCAGAACTAGAAAACCAAATACGAAGGAGATTCTACCTGGATTAGGAATCTTAAAGGAATCTAACAGCTATCGGGAATGCCTGACTGAATGCTACCGGATCTAATGATACAACCTACTCGGGAACTCAAGGAGTGCTAGAACTCATGTTCAGAGGATCTAACACTTAGAAAGATCTTAATGATCGTGTGAAGCTTACCAGGGTGTAATGACGGATCACCGAGTCGGTCTCTCCAAATGGCCGATGCTTAAGACTTCTATGGTTGAACAATTAGGTCAATCTCAACAACCACAATGTACCAAAGCACAAATGAATCAATCTAACCAGGATTAATTTTGAATTTGAAATACATGGCATAAAAATCAACAAATAATCCAATGATCATGCGAATTACCCGAAAAACACGTTTAAACCACGATATTTGATCGATGGTCGTAGGTCAATCAGAAGCAAATTATAATTAAGAACTTAGCTACCTTTGACTATAGCAAGGGCAAGTAAGGTCGTCTCCATAGGGAATCAGTGGAAAGTGCTAATTGTCACTAAAAACTAATTAATCTAAGAAAAGTGAAAATTTGAGATTGAACTGAATTAAGAGAATCGTTTAAAAGAAACAAACTTGAATTTTAATTTGAAAACAATATATGAAAAAGGTAACCACTTCCGGTTTTTAGGTTGCAAGATCCAAAATGAATATAAGTTAAACCTAGATCCAAGTCATGTAAAAATCGATTGTGTTAGTCAATTCGCTTGAAGTGACGATAATGGAACGAACGTTTAAGATTTGCTCATTCACACAATCACCAATAGACATACGCAAAGCATTACACAATTACTAATGAGTAAACGATGCAAGAAAACCGAATCAGTGATGGTAACGTATCAATACAAAAACATAAATCTATTGTTTAAATCAACCAAATAGAAATCATATCAAGTTTACAATCAAAAACCTAAATTCAACATTCAAACAAAGTTCCACTCACAACCCTAATTACCCGAAAGCGATTACGAAGGGAAACTAGCCGCGCATCTTCATTAGCATGCTTCGATTCTTTATTCGGATGATGTTTCTTGTGATCACAGATGGATTTGGAGGAGTTTTGCTGACCAAAAATCTCCTTTTTTCGCCCCAAATTCGTCTAAGAAAGAGTCTCTTTCGAAACCCTAGGATAATGCCTTAAATATGGGAGAGATTTGCTGAAAATTTGGTTTTTCCGGCTTCCGGCGTACCATACGCCAGGCCTGGGCGTATGGTACGCCCAAACTGATATCATACGCCTGCCAGATTCTGCCAACGCTCAAAACTGGGCGTATGGTACGCTGGCCGTATCATACGCCGGGCTGGGCGTATCATTCGTCCAGAATGACCTCACTTGTGGCTTTGTCTCATCGAGAAACTCAGTTTTCATATATTATGGGCACCGTAACTCTTATCCTAGCTCCAGTTATGTACCCCCAAAGTTTTGGCTTCCCGAAAACCATGTTTTTGCACTCTTTAGCACTCGACACCTCTTCTAGTCCTCCAATTTGCTCCCGAAGACGCCTTTAAACTCTCCACACCTGAGATTCACAAACATACTTAAAGTAAACATGTTTCGGGCCAAAATCCACTAATATCACGTATTTACACATTGATTAAAGCGATTATTTACCACGTGATCACATCCCCACACTTGTTATTTGCTTGCCCTCAAGCAAAGCTCATTACAACTATCCAATCATCATAATCAAATACATTTCCCAATTTCCCCACCAATTCTCAAATTAGGTTCCAAGCCATAACCCATTCACAAGACTTACAACAATAAATAGTTTTACATCGTGACAAGTAAAGTTGATTTTTCAAGTAAAACATAGAACAACTTCTAGTTAGCCCTAACATGCTTCAAGTATTTCACATGAATGCCATGCACTCCTCACAAGGTTCTCTCCACTCGGTTTATTTCTGAACTAGTCATGATGCACTAGTGTATATATGTAAATCTCAAACCGAAAGTGCTTAGTCATCATCATAGGCTTGTGTTGCAATCAACTTTCCATCGACTTGTTGAAAACTATGCACAAATCAAAAGGGCTTGATGGGTTGTAATGACATGCAAGGGTTACAGGTAGGTAAAGAGATTTGATAGTGACGAAAGAACAAGGGAAATCCAAACTTATTAACCAAAACAAGGAAACACAATTCGACATCAAACTATAAAGACTCTTTTTCTTGCTTCATACTAAGGTCATTTTGACCAAATATTCAGCAGTTTTTCTTTTTCTCTCTTTTTTTTTTTTTTCAAGCCCAACTTGGATTTCCCATATGGTTCACACTAACACAGCTTGCAAGACATTTTGGTTAGTGCAATGGGGTTAACAAATGAATAGGCAATTGGCTCAACAGGGCAACTAGGGAGGTTTTCAAGGTTTGGTGACACAAACAAACAAGGAAACAAGGCTAAAATAGGGGCTTATCCTAATGCCTCTCTCATTTTGTGCAAGTATTCGCATACGATCTCAACATGCATTGCAACACAAGTTCTAACTTTGACAACCACTTTGGTATCACTCAGAACAACCAACTATATGAAAATATTACAATTAAGGCTCAACTCTGACAAAAACGGTGGATAAAAGGTTAATGACACACAACATTCATGTTACTTACAATACAGCACGTCACCCCTAACTAGTCATTGTTCACTTGATGATTTCTAAGAAAAACTTGCCACAACCACTATCATGCAACTTAAAGAACAAGTTATGACAAAGAACCCAGAATCCAATACATTAACGGGTCAAAAGTTGATGATTTACATTGAAAATTCTGATTTTCAAGCCATTTGAGCTCAGTTGAAGGTTTCACAAAAAATAAAAATTTTCAATTTTTACACCCATCATCCCCACACTTAATTTAACATTGCCCTCAATGTTAAGAGACATCCAACCTAAACACGAACTTAACATTACCAATTAAACATGTCCAACCAAGATAAGTTCAAGACCAACACAAACATAGTTAGGTCTTGGGACAGGATCAGTGCAACACAACACAACAAAGACACGAAGAGTGCAACAGTACAAATACATTAAAAGAGCACATGGACCTGATCTTATGCAGGATCAGTGAGTGCGATAGTCATCCGGGTCATAGTTAGGTCTTGGGACAGGATATCCAAACCATTGCTGATACAATGCTTCCGCTTCACTCTGTAATGACCCAAGGTTGAAAGGGTCAGATGATCCACTCTGTCCTGCTGGTGGTGGCACCGGTACCCATGATTATGAATGTGTCTGTGGGTATGGGTATTGTGCCACAGATCGATCTACCTCCCGAGCGGTGCTCCAATCAACCGGTTGTGGATGTGCTCGATAAGGAGGACCTACATAGTAATTCTCATAATTTCGAATCTGTTCATTATCCATATACCTGGCATTGATCTCTTGTTAAGCAAAGTAAGCATTACTTCGGGAAATCGATTCTTGCCTCTCTCGATGTCTCCGGTTAAGCTCATACTCCCGAGAATGTTGATCCCAGTTCAATTGTGCAATCGGAGGCTATTGATGGAATTCTATAGGTTGCATAGAACGCACAATAGCTTCCAATAGATCATCATCCATTTGCCCACTATGGCTGCCATGTCTACCTCCTGTTCCCATATCATCATCATCATCATCATCATCATCATCATCTCTCTCTTTGTCATGATCCGACTCATCACCTAGGTCCTCATCATCCGAACCAGCCACCGCTCCTGTTCGTAGCTGTCACACCCCGAGCCGGTGGGGTTGGATCGGATTCCCCGTCGGACGGAAGGTTCCCGGGGCGCGATGTCACACCCCCAATTTCCAACTAACGGAATCATACCGTTTGGGAACGTGACAAACCAGGATCTCAGATCATTAGACATAACGAAGACCTCTATATGAATTTCAAAACATACTTTGGTTAAAACTGTAACATCAAAGTTTTCAAAGTTTGCGGAAGCGTTTTAAAACCATAACAAACATAACAGTTGTAAAATGTAAATTACAATGCAAAGTTTTAAATTGTTCAAATCCAAATAACTATAATGTAAAGACATGCATGCGACTCAATCTCCTAGTCCATGCCTGCTTTCTTGTGCACCTTAGCGTCCTGAGAAAACATGTAAATCAAGTCAACACAAAGGTTGGTGCATTACACAGGTTTTAACATTCACAATTGTTTGAAACAACAGTTTGAATATAAGTTTGCAGATAACATAATCACACATGCATAGTCATGATAGCTAGTCATATATACTATTTACATAAGTGGTCGACACCGAAGCTGAATAGTGCATGCTATCGCATGTTTTGCCTTGCCACTATTGTCTAGCACAAACAATAGTAAATGATTGTTTGGTCAGTCAAACACCTGCGTAGATCCCATCTACCAAGTGAGGTTTGTCAAACCTAATAGATCTATTTCCAACTACCACGCTTTGCGCTACGGCAAACTAAACGATTCGAAGTGTAAGGACTTGTAAATGCTATGTTGTCACATAATGTAAACAGCTAACTCATGCAAGTGATATGTATCTAAAAGTGTTTGTTGCACATGTTTTCTCCCCCAAAACAGTTAAAATAAGAAAGGGGCCGTGTACGCACCTTTGATTGTTGCTGAATGATCAAATACGTGAACTCGCGTAGATAATCCTCTTACGAAGGATCTGTGTTTAAACAATAACGTTGTGTTATTCGAGATGTCGTTTTGTGCTTGAAATCACATACGTGTCAACACACGTATGCTAGAGTGTTAGAAATGTGCATACGTAAATACGTGTGACTTTGAAATCGTTTAAATAAAATCATATCTGATTTTATTTAAATAACCGTAATTATACGCGATTTCGTTTCCGATCTAAAATATGAATTTTATTATTTCAAGGTGTTCGTATTCCCGTTACGGTTCCAACGCAACTCGAACGGCTCAAATCGGAGTTAGAACGAGAAAGTTGTGATTAAAATACAAAAAGGTTGTTTTAAATTTCAAAAATTGTTGGGGCCTGGTTTCGAACCTGTGACCTCCAACCCAACATACACACACCCCTACCATCTCCTCTAGTTCTGATTTCCTTAACAGATCTTAGTTTTTAATTCTTTTAAGCCCAATCGGCCCACTAACTCCTTTGTTAATCATAACCGAAACCTATTGATTCAATTGGGCCCCAATTCGAGCCCAATAGATCTTGTAATTAGAGGGCTTTTGTTTAACAGAGTTAAACAAGTATACCCTTGGTTTTAATTCCAAAATCAATCAGTCTAAACAATAAAAACGGTCCGTACAAGATTCGAACGTGAATAATAAGTTTCACCATTCAATTCGGTTAAATTCGATTATGTCAGACTGATTAATCATGGGGTTTTCATTCAACACTAACTTTCAAACCTTCTGCAAGATTTAATTTGATTATTAAGCTCATCTAGTTTGAATTCCCCAAATTCGTTTGTCTTTAGAACCCTAGAAATCAAAATCCTAGTTTTCGTTGCTATTAGATAAAATTGGTATGAGTCTATCATTCAACAATGAACTTCTAAACTCTCTGAAAGGTTTAATTTGAATATCGAATGCACTAGAATCGAAATTCCCAATTTCGTTTTAACCGAAGAACCCTAGATCCAAAATCATTCAATTCACTGATGTTTGATCAAACCAACTTAGGGGTATCCTTAGTCAAGACCTTCTGAAACTACTAATATCATTCAATTTGATTCTTGAACTCGTTTGATCAAAAACCCCCAAAACCGATTATGTATGAACCCTAGGAACTTGAACCTAACCAATTCGTTATAATGTGATGAAATTGATTCATGGGTTTTGTTAATCGGCACATTATGAAACTAATGGTACCATTTGATTTCATTTTTAAACCCATCTCGATCAAAACCCCCAAAACCGTCTTTGATATGAACCCTAGAATTTAAACTCTTGCAATTCGATATTGGAACACTGAATTAACATAGGAATTGTCTTAGTCGGTAGTTTTAGAAAGTGTAGGAATGATTTCTTACTTGATTTGATCCCCAATTGATGTAGTTCGCTTTGTGTGTTGATGTTCGGCCGACCCACGATCAATTTCGTTCTTCCGTGTCTTCTTGCTTCGAATTGATGTATGTAAAAAGTCCAGAGGGTGCCGATTTAGAGTTATGTATGCTTAATTGGACAAATTTTGATCGGATCATATGGATTTATAATCACCAACGACGGTTTCAACTTAATAGGTTGTTAATTGACTTCAATACGATCATTGATGGGTTAATTACTGTTGATAACCGTTGCTCATCATCAACGTGATGATTATTAACAGTTTAATTCGGTTATTAACAAGGATTTAATGTTAATTTCGAATTTTGCTAATCATTTGGCCGAATTTTGACTTTAAAAAGTCAAAATTGATCATTCTAATCATTTACAAGTTAAAACCCTATAATTTAAGTGTTTTAGGCATATTTTGTTTAATTCAAACCCTTATAATTTGTTTTTGTACAATAACATTCCATTTCGGTTAATTCTAAAGTTAACGGAGTTAATCCGGAATACCGAATTGTCACTAATTGGCTACTTAGAACATTGTTGAACTAGATTAATCCTTTTGGGCCTCATAAATACAATTGGGCCTACCTTGGGCCTCATATTTACAATTGGGCCTACTTCTATTCAATTGGGCCTCATAAGATACAATTGGGCCTACTTCTATTCAATTGGGCCTCATAAGATACAATTGGGCCTACGAGGGTTAACGAGGTTAATTCGAAAATACCAGATTGTCACATCATCCCCTTGTTGAAAGAATTTTCGTCCCGAAAATTAGTAAATGTTAGGAGTAGTTAGGAAACTACTTACGAGTTTAAATCGTACGTTTTAGTGTGGTTTGATCATTCCGTGTGCTTGTGTGTACTCACACACAAAATCTAATGTTTGCAACATCACAACTAAGTGTGATCGTTCAATGTGACTGTTTGCGTGTACACTAGTTAGTTCACCTAACTGTGACTGTTTGTGTTTGATCATACTGTGCTGTGTAACCTCACACATAGTGAGTGTCTGTAACTGTTTGTACTATGCAACCCCGCACATAGCAAAATGTGTGTAACTAATCATGCATGTACTACCATAACATGTAACATATGAGATGTAGCACATAAAATGTATAAAATGTAATGTAGCACAAATGTTTATAACAAAATCAATTGAATAAAGTGTTTGTGCTTACAGTTTGAAATTTGCAGTGTTGATGTGTGAAACATCACGTCATCCCCTTGTTGAAGGAAATTTCGTCCCGAAATTTAACGTGCGCTTTCAGTGTTTGTAGTTGCTGTTTTGAACAGATGAGGATACTTCTTCATCATTTGGTCTTCCCGTTCCCATGTGAATTCAGGACCACGTCTTGAATTCCACCGAACTTTGACTATCGGAATCTTGCTTTGCTTAAGTTGTTTGACCTCTCGGTCCATGATTTCTGTTGGTTCTTCAATGAATCGTAACTGTTCATCTACTTGTATTTCTTCCAACGGTACAATCAATGTCTCATCAGAAAGACATTTCTTTAAGTTTGATACGTGAAATACATCATGAACTCCACTGAGTTCATCCGGTAGTTTGAGTTGATACGCAACCGGACCAATCATTTTCAGGATCTCAAAAGGTCCTACGTAACGTGGACTAAGCTTTCCGCGCTTGCCGAATCGTATCACACCTTTCCAAGGTGATACCTTTAGAAGAACTCGGTCTCCTACCTGAAATTCCAATGGCTTACGACGCTTGTCAGCATAACTCTTTTGTCGATCCCGGGCCGCTGCCATACGGTTCCGGATTTGAACTATCTTCTCTGTCGTTTCGTGTACTAATTCAGGACCTGTTATTTGACTGTCACCAATTTCAGCCCAGCAAACTGGTGAACGACATTTGCGACCATATAAAGCTTCAAACGGTGCTGCCTGAATACTTGTATGATAACTATTGTTGTAAGAGAATTCCACTAACGGTAAGTGGTTTTCCCAGCTATCACCAAAGTCAATTACACAAGCTCGTAACATATCCTCAAGCGTTTGAATCGTACGTTCACTTTGACCGTCGGTCTGTGGATGATAGGCGGTACTCATGTCTAAACGAGTTCCCAAGGACTTATGAAGTGATTTCCAAAAATTTGAAGTAAATCGGGCATCCCGATCTGATATGATAGAAATTGGCACACCATGCCGTGCTACCACTTCCTTAATGTAAATGCGAGTCAGTTTCTCCATCTTGTCGGTTTCCTTGATTGCTAAGAAGTGTGCAGATTTCGTTAATCGATCAACAATTACCCATATCGTATCACAACCACTCGGTGTACGGGGTAACTTAGTAATGAAGTCCATCGAAATCTGTTCCCATTTCCACATTGGTATTTCTGGTTGTTGCAGCAAACCAGATGGTTTCTGATATTCAACTTTGACTTTCGAACAAGTCAAACATTTGCTAACATACCTAGCAATGTCGGCTTTCATGTGAGGCCACCAATACAGTGCCTTCAAGTCATGGTACATCTTGTCTGATCCCGGATGGACTGAATATCTGGACTTGTGCGCTTCATCCATCACGAATTCCCTCAAACCTCCATACAAAGGTATCCACAGTCGATTAATGAAATAACGAATTCCATCAGGTTTAACGTCCAATTGTTCTTCCATTCCTCGTAAGGATTCCTGTACCAAGTTTTCCTTTTTCAAGGCTTCAAGCTGAGCACTGTGTACCTTGTCAGGTAAGTCAGTCTGTATCGTCATCATAAGTGCGCGAACCCGTCTTGTTGATGTGTCTTTCCTGCTTAAAGCATCAGCTACCACATTAGCTTTTCCCGGGTGATACTTAATCGCGCATTCGTAATCATTCAACAACTCAACCCATCGTCGCTGTCTCATATTAAGCTCCTTCTGATCAAAGATATGTTGCAAACTCTTATGATCAGTGTAAATGGTACATTTGGTTCCATATAAGTAATGCCTCCAAAATTTTAAAGCAAAAACCACTGCTCCTAACTCCAAGTCATGAGTAGTGTAATTCTTTTCGTGTGGTCGTAGCTGCCTTGAAGCATAAGCAATCACTTTATCACGTTGCATCAACACACATCCCAAACCCTGTGCAGATGCATCACAATACACCACAAAGTCTTCCGTCCCTTCCGGTAAGGACAGAATCGGTGCACTGCAGAGTTTCTGTTTCAATAACTGAAATGCAGCTTCCTGTTTATCCGTCCAGTTATACTTCGTTCCCTTATGCGTAAGAGCTGAAAGTGGTTGAGCGATCTTTGAAAATCCCTCAATGAATCGTCGGTAGTAACCCGCCAAACCAAGGAATTGTCGTACCTCGGTAGGTGTCTTTGGCGCTTCCCAATTCTTAATCGCTTCAATCTTTGCTGGATCCACGTGTATGCCCTTTTCATTGACTATATGACCCAAGAATTGTACTTCTCGCACCCAGAAATCACATTTCGAAAACTTAGCGTACAATTGTTCCTGTTTCAGTAACTCCAGTAACAATCGGAGATGTTCAGCATGCTCCTCCTCAGTTCGGGAATAGATGAGAATGTCATCTATAAAAACAATGACAAACTTATCAAGATAAGGTTTACAAACACGATTCATGAGATCCATGAATACAGCTGGAGCGTTTGTCAACCCAAATGGCATGACCAAGAACTCATAATGGCCATAGCGCGTCCTGAATGCTGTCTTCGGAATATCTTCTTCTTGAACTCTTAGTTGATGATAACCCGATCTAAGATCAATCTTCGAGTAGTAACTCGAACCTTGCAACTGATCAAACAGATCGTCAATTCTGGGTAACGGATACCGGTTTTTGATAGTAACCTTGTTCAGTTCCCGGTAATCGATACACATACGGAAAGTTCCGTCCTTCTTCTTAACAAACAAAACTGGAGCTCCCCACGGTGAAAAACTAGGTCGTATGAAACCCTTGTCCAACAACTCTTGCAGTTGTGTAGATAACTCTTGCATCTCTGATGGTGCAAGTCGATAAGGCGCCCTTGCTATCGGTGCTGCATCTGGTGTAAGGTCGATTCAGAATTCCACCTGTCTGATAGGCGTTAATCCCGGTAAGTCTTCTGGAAATACTTCCGGAAATTCACATACTACTAGAATGTCTTCAATCTTCTTCTCAGCTACCGGCTTTTCAGTTATAAGTGCTATAACTGCCGTATGACCTTTACGCAGACATTTGTGTGCTTTCATACAAGATATGAGACGCAGTGGTGTACTGCTCTTCTCGCCTTGTACATACAATGTCTCTCCATGCGAAAGAGGTATACGAACGATCTTTTCATGGCATACTATTTCAGCCTGGTGTTTGGATAACCAGTCCATGCCAATGACTACATCAAAACTACCTAAAGTGATAGGCATCAAATCAATTTCCAATGTCTGTCCCATCAAATCAAGTATACATCCCTTAAGGATTTGTTCAACTACAATTAACTTACCATCAACTAATTTTACAGTGTATGGACTATCTAAGGCAGTGGGACTAACATTTAGCAACTTAGCAAGTGAACTAGATACAAAACTCCGATCAGCACCAGTGTCAAATAACATAGAGGCATAGTGATTATTTAAGAGAAACGTACCCGTAACAATGTTGGGATCCTCCCGTGCTTGACGTCCTCCAATCACAAACGCCCTGCCCCTAGCACCATTATTGTTGTTATTGTTGTTGTTATTGGTGCCATTGCCGTTGCCGTTACCATTGGCATTGTTATCCCCGCCTTTCTTGAGTTGTGGGCAATCCTTTTTAAAGTGCCCCATCTTACCACACTCAAAACAACCCTTCTGTGCGTTGTTCTGGTTGTTATTCTGATTGTTGTGATTGTTTTGCAGCTCTCCGCGACAATCCTTAGCTGCATGCCCAACCTTACACACCGCTGACACTTAACTTTATCACACTGATTTCCCGCATGATGAAATCCACACCTATTGCACTTTGGATGTTTACCAATATAACCTCCTGATGATGATGATTGTTGACCACTATTCGAATTGTGATAATACTTGTTTGAGTCTTGTTTCCGGTTCTGCTGAAACGACTGTTGGTTGTAACTCTTGGAGTTGTTACCTTCCCATTTCCTCTTGTGGTCTCCCACCTTAGTAGCCGATGTTTGTTTAGGCAGAGTTCCCTGTAACACTGCCTGGTCAGTCAATTGGTGCGCCAGCCGAACAGCTTGTTGAATTGTTGTGGGATTTGCAGAAGTAACCAAACCCTGGATCTGAGGCACCAATCCTCCTATGTACCTCTCTATCCATTTGCTTGCTGGAGTAGCCATGTGGGGTAGAAGTCTGGCTAGTTCATGTGATAAAGTCGTGTACTCCTCGATGTTTGACCCCTCCATCTTGAGGTGCCAATACTCCTCCTCCAGTTTCTGCATCTCACTGCGAGGGCAGTACTCCTCCTGCATTAAAGTCTTGAAACCATTCCAAGTCAAGGCATTAGTCTCACCCAATCCCAAAGTTTGAACATTGGAGTTCCACCAGGTCAATGCTGGACCCTCCAACGTTCCCGTAGCATACTTTACTTTACTCTCATCAGGACAGTTGCACATCTCAAACACTGATTCAGCCTTCTCAATCCATCGAAGGAGTCCAATGGCCCCCTCCGATCCTTTGAAATTATGTGGCTTACAGTCCAAGAACATCTTGAACGTGCACACCGGTGGATTCACCAATCCCCCTGCTGGACCCTGTGGCCCTGTAGTGTGTGTCTGAACGTAGTTCGCGATTGCCTCCGCGACCCTGTTATTAATCAGCTCATTGAGCTCAGCAACTATCATTTGTACGTTCCCCTCGGCCATTATCTTCCTAATTAAAAGAAATGTTAAAGTGTTATCAAAGTCTAATGTGACATGTGTAAACAATACAACAAACAACAACCATGTAATGTAGAAACCAACACAACTGTTGTCAGTAAATAATAGCTTTCAATAGATAAAATCTGGTTTGTGTACAATACTTTCAAAACCAAAACATAAGTTTTCAAACTTCTAATGTAGGGACACAACCCGCCCCTAATAAGTTTAAACAAAATAAAGAAAATCAATCATCCTCAATAGTGGATTCAGGATCAGAATCAACAACTGGTGCTGGTTCCTCCCCTTCCTCCTCTTCATCCTCTTCATCTTCTTCTTCATTTTCCGAGACCACCAAGTCTTCCAAGGCTTCAAGTCTGCCTTCCAGAATCTCAGCTCGATTCTCAGAAGCTTGAAGACGATCAGTCAAATGGATGATCTCATCTCGCATCGCATTAACCAGGTGAGCAAGGTTATCTTGTCTTTCGTTAGCATCCCAGAGTTCCCGCACATTGTATTCAATCCTGTCATTTGCCCAGTATAAATCCTACTTAGCTTGGCAATCTCCTCAGAATCAGTCCGTTGCCTCTTAGGCTCAGGAACATCCAATGCAGGTGGTGGATGAGTAGAAGGTCCCTCAGCAGGAATCTCCTGAGTATCCTCAGCTGGTTCCTCCTCCGGATCCTCATCCGGGTCCTCATCCAGATCCTCCTCCGGATCCTCCTCCGGGTCCTCATCCGGATCCTCCTCCGGATCCTCCTCAGGGTCTGAGTCATCTCTCTCAGATGGTGGAGGAGATGGGATAGGTGGTGCTGGTGATGATGGTGGTGCTGGAACTACTGGCTCCTCATCCTCCGAATCATCAATGTATATGTATGATGAAGATGCCATGCCTGTTACATAATACCGTATGTAAGTGCAGTGCCATGGAATGTGTAAGCAACTCTATTACATAATGCCATATGTAATTTCTAAGTGATATGTGTAAGTATGCATGTCTAATGTCTAACAGTTATAGTCTAAGTCTACAAATGCAAACCTAGTTCGCTATAACCAATGTCTCTGATACCAATCTGTCACACCCCCAATTTCCAACTAACGGAATCATACCGTTTGGGAACGTGACAAACTAGGATCTCAGATCATTAGACATAACGAAGACCTCTATATGAATTTCAAATCATACTTTGGTCTAAAACTGTAACATCAAAGTTTTCAAAGTTTGCGGAAGCGTTTTAAAACCATAACAAACATAACAGTTGTAAAATGTAAATTACAATGCAAAGTTTTAAATTGTTCAAATCCAAATAACTATAATGTAAAGACATGCATGCGACTCAATCTCCTAGTCCATGCCTGCTTTCTTGTGCACCTTAGCGTCCTGAGAAAACATGTAAATCAAGTCAACACAAAGGTTGGTGCATTACACAGGTTTTAACATTCACAATTGTTTGAAACAACAGTTTGAATATAAGTTTGCAGATAACATAATCACACATGCATAGTCATGATAGCTAGTCATATATACTATTTACATAAGTGGTCGACACCGAAGCTGACTAGTGCATGCTATCGCATGTTTTGCCTTGCCACTATTGTCTAGCACAAACAATAGTAAATGATTGTTTGGTCAGTCAAAAACCTGCGTAGATCCCATCTACCAAGTGAGGTTTGTCAAACCTAATAGATCTATTTCCAACTACCACGCTTTGCGCTACGGCAAACTAAACGGTTCGAAGTGTAAGGACTTGTAAATGCTATGTTGTCACCTAATGTAAACAGCTAACTCATGCAAGTGATATGTATCTAAAAGTGTTTGTTGCACATGTTTTCTCCCCCAAAACAGTTAAAATAAGAAAGGGGCCGTGTACGCACCTTTGATTGTTGCTGAATGATCAAATACGTGAACTCGCGTAGATAATCCTCTTACGAAGGATCTGTGTTTAAACAATAACGTTGTGTTATTCGAGATGTCGTTTTGTGCTTGAAATCACATACGTGTCAACACACGTATGCTAGAGTGTTAGAAATGTGCATACGTAAATACGTGTGACTTTGAAATCGTTTAAATAAAATCATATCTGATTTTATTTAAATAACCGTAATTATACGCGATTTCGTTTCCGATCTAAAATATGAATTTTATTATTTCAAGGTGTTCGTATTCCCGTTACGGTTCCAACGCAACTCGAACGGCTCAAATCGGAGTTAGAACGAGAAAGTTGTGATTAAAATACATAAAGGTTGTTTTAAATTTCAACAACTGTTGGGGCCTGGTTTCGAACCTGTGACCTCCAACCCAACATACACACACCCCTACCATCTCCTCTAGTTCTGATTTCCTTAACAGATCTTAGTTTTTAATTCTTTTAAGCCCAATCGGCCCACTAACTCCTTTGTTAATCATAACCGAAACCTATTGATTCAATTGGGCCCCAATTCGAGCCCAATAGATCTTGTAATTAGAGGGCTTTTGTTTAACAGAGTTAAACAAGTATACCCTTGGTTTTAATTCCAAAATCAATCAGTCTAAACAATAAAAACGGTCCGTACAAGATTCGAACGTGAATAATAAGTTTCACCATTCAATTCGGTTAAATTCGATTATGTCAGACTGATTAATCATGGGGTTTTCATTCAACACTAACTTTCGAACCTTCTGCAAGATTTAATTTGATTATTAAGCTCATCTAGTTCGAATTCCCCAAATTCGTTTGCCTTTAGAACCCTAGAAATCAAAATCCTAGTTTTCGTTGCTATTAGATAAAATTGGTATGAGTCTATCATTCAACAATGAACTTCTAAACTCTCTGAAAGGTTTAATTTGAATATCGAATGCACTAGAATCGAAATTCCCAATTTCGTTTTAACCGAAGAACCCTAGATCCAAAATCATTCAATTCACTGATGTTTGATCAAACCAACTTAGGGGTATCCTTAGTCGAGACCTTCTGAAACTACTAATATCATTCAATTTGATTCTTGAACTCGTTTGATCAAAAACCCCCAAAACCGATTATGTATGAACCCTAGGAACTTGAACCTAACCAATTCGTTATAATGTGATGAAATTGATTCATGGGTTTTGTTAATCGGCACATTATGAAACTAATGGTACCATTTGCTTTCATTTTTAAACCCATCTCGATCAAAACCCCCAAAACCGTCTTTGATATGAACCCTAGAATTTAAACTCTTGCAATTCGATATTGGAACACTGAATTAACATAGGAATTGTCTTAGTCGGTAGTTTTAGAAAGTGTAGGAATGATTTCTTACTTGATTTGATCCCCAATTGATGTAGTTCGCTTTGTGTGTTGATGTTCAGCCGACCCACGATCAATTTCCTTCTTCCGTGTCTTCTTGCTTCGAATTGATGTATGTAAAAAGTCCAGAGGGTGCCGATTTAGAGTTATGTATGCTTAATTGGACGAATTTTGATCGGATCATATGGATTTATAATCACCAACGACGGTTTCAACTTAATAGGTTGTTAATTGACTTCAATACGATCATTGATTGGTTAATTACTATTGATAACCGTTGCTCATCATCAACGTGATGATTATTAACAGTTTAATTCGGTTATTAAGAAGGATTTAATGTTAATTTCGAATTTTGCTAATCATTTGGCCGAATTTTGACTTTAAAAAGTCAAAATTGATCATTCTAATCATTTACAAGTTAAAACCCTATAATTTAAGTGTTTTAGGCATATTTTGTTTAATTCAAACCCTTATAATTTGTTTTTGTACAATAACATTCCATTTCGGTTAATTCTAAAGTTAACGGAGTTAATCCGGAATACCGAATTGTCACTAATTGGCTACTTAGAACATTGTTGAACTAGATTAATCCTTTTGGGCCTCATAAATACAATTAGGCCTACCTTGGGCCTCATATTTACAATTGGGCCTACCTTGGGCCTCATTGGGCCTACCTTGGGCCTCATATTTACAATTGGGCCTACTTCTATTCAATTGGGCCTCATAAGATACAATTGGGCCTACGAGGGTTAACGAGGTTAATTCGAAAATACCGGATTGTCACACGCGATATCGTGAGTGATAATCAAAGTGATCAAATTGTTTACATTGCACATGACATAAATGAGAAATGCTAAATAGAATAGAATTACAAAGTTAAATTACATCCGTATCGTTCATAATTTAACAATGTAAATATATCATAAACATCGTAAAATATCTATCTTGTAACGGCACAAGATATACAAAATAATTGTATGATGATGTTCCAAAAGTATGCAGGTCCAAAAATACTAAGTCTTCTATCTGAAGTCCTAGTCCAATAGTATAAGCTTCTTAGTTGACCTGTTCGTCACCTGAGAAGTCATGCAAAAATAAAGTCAACACATAGTTGGTGAGTTCATATAGTTTATTAATTGAAAATGATTTGTAAACCTCTTTCGGTAAAGACCCTAACCTCATTAACATCACATGTAATATCCACATCGGTATGCTTATATATAGGGCATACTCCTGATTTGAGCCTACAACCCGCCCAGACGCCATCCCACCACATACTAATACGTATATGGCACTATTGTTAATGATAGTTAAGCATTTTTACCTACCATACACTCAAAACATTTGTTAAACTCTCGGGTAACTACCTTAATCTCATTAACAGCACATGTATCATCCAGATCGGTATGCTTATATATAGGGCATACCCCTGAGTCGAGCCTACAACCCGCCCAGACGCCGTCCCACCACATACTAATCAACATGGGACCTTGGTGTTAATGAAAATTAAGCATTTTACCCCTACCATTAACCCAATGATTCTTCAGTTCATCACAATAATGATCAACCACAGTATTTGTAGAAACAGTTATAAATGCTTAATTAAATAAATAAATAAATAAACATTTAATAAAATCTAAGTCCTAAGGATTGGGCCTTGGTCAACTCGAGTGGACTAGTCTATCAATCAAGGTTCTTAGTAGTTAAGGGATTCTGTAAATATTATCAAACATATGACCTACAAATCAAACGGTCTAGCTGTAACATCACTGTACTTTAGGTTGTCCGTACATCCGTACGATTGTACTATTACGACCTAAGATTTATTATTATTAATGATAATGGATTATTTATTGATATTATTGATTATTATCACTGTTACTGGTATACATGATTATAACTTATACGCGTAAACCATGGGAAGTTTAGTTGTAACTCAACTAAACAGAACCAGAGAGTTTATCGTAGTAATATTATTGAAAATGATGATTGTTGGTTCGGAATAAAAATGAATATGGGTTTTGGTTTGGGAATTTTAATATTAAAATTTATAAAATAATGGAACTGATTACACGATGGTGAGGTTACGAACGTTATTTAAACACGAATATTAATTCAGAAATATTAACTTAATAAATGTAGTCGCGTGAGTGACGATTCACACGAATATAATTATTAGGAATAATATTCTGAAACCATATTCAATAAATCGTAAATCGAATCGAAATACGATACGAGCGACGAATTCGCAAAGGTGACGATCTTTACGAATACGTACGCGAGTGACGCGTTTCGACGAAGTAATTAATAATATCAAACGATATTAAAATTAATAAATGAAAACTGAAAACGTTTATTAGGAATCACAACCTAAAGCAAAACCGAGTAAATCAGTTATTTAAAATAATTAATTTAGTAAAAATAACACGAAATCGTTTTACGAAATAAAATTATTTAAATCATTTTAATTAATGAAATCCAATTATTTAAACATGTTATGTTTAAATATGTTTTCGTCAAAAACCGAGCATAACCGATCATTTATTATATTTTATCGCGATAAAAACGAGACCGGTCACGGGGCAATAATACGCGTTATAAGGAAGAAGATCACCATCTTCTTCCTCATTTTTTTCATCTCCATTTCTCTCTCTAGAATCAACTCCCGTCACCACTTTCTCTCTCTACCTTCTCTCTACCATAACTCACTCAAAACTCAACCAAATCACCTCATTCTTGCGCCAAATTGAAGCTCTCAACATTCCCTACACAAAGGTACCAAGGATCGGCCCTATCTCCATCTCAAACTTTCGAAATCTTAGATAGAAGTTTCGATTTTTAGGGTTTTCTACAAACCCGACAAAAACCAAACTTTAGTCGGTTTAAAACACCCATTTTTCGACCCATACACCTTCTAAATGAGTTTACTCATCTAAACCCACTCAAAACGACTATATATACGACTATACCTCGAAATCATCTTCTCCCATGGCTGAAAACCCGTTCGGGCGAATGGCCCATGAGTATGAGCCATTCGGCCGAATGAGTCGGGAGAATGAGTGGAGTATGAGTCGGGAGAATGAGTGGAGTATGAGTCGGGAGAATGAGTGAAGTATGAGTCGGGAGAATGAGCCATTCGGGTGACTCATTCGGGCGAATGACTCATTCGGGACTCATTCGGGACACTCATTCGGAGGACTCATTCGGGAGACTCATTCGGCGAATGACTCATTCGGGACTCATTCGGGAGACTCATTCGGAGGACTCATTCGGGAGACTCATTCGGCGACTGACTCATTCGGGACTCATTCGGGAGAATGACTCATTCGGGTGAAAACTCATTAGCATGAGCCATTCTTATGAAAATCACAAGAATGAGTCATTTTCACTACACCAACTCAATTAACAACTTAGATTTCAAAAAGAACAATCAAATAAGGGATCATAACTTTAGATAACATTTAATAAAACACAGGACTGTGAATACAACATCAGTACGACAACGGTGAGCGCGCATAATACGAGAACACAGATACTAAGGACTTCAGGTGAGTTCTCATAACCTCCCTTTCTTTAAACTGTTTTGTTTTTAAAACTCGGAGGTGAAACATGTATACCAATTTAAATATTATTTTGATAACACAAGGATAATACCTGTTTATCAATATGATATTCACAATATAAAATTACCACTTATTATGGATTATCTCTTATTAACTTATATTCGTGTAAACATTGTTATTGACTTCGGTCAATAACAAAGATTACATGTATTGTCACAAACTCCGTGAATCATCGCTCTTAACTTCGGTTAATTGCTTTGACTTCATGTATTGTCACATGGATGGGTTCCACATCCGTGAAATCATTGCCTTTGACTTGGGTTAATTGCTTGGAATTCATGTATTGTCACGTGGTTAGCTACCACTCCATGGATCATGTTCTTAACTTATGTTAATTACATAATGATCATGTATAGTCACGAACATTATTTGAGAATATTGATGTTGATATTGGTTGATTGGTTTGTGGTTTGATTATCTATGATTGACTTTGATTACCTATTATTGAATATGATTATCTATGATTGATTATGACTGATTTGATATGTGATTATGGGTTTGTGTATGTGTTTGATTGTTGAGTTTGGAGATTGGTTGGATTATCTCATACAGGTATTATTGTGGATTTTCTCAGGAAATCATAAGCATTTATACTCATTTTATCTAAACCTTTTACAAAACCATTTTTAAACTTAAACTTTTAAATTTATTTTATAAAACCGTTTAAGTATAAAAACTTATGATTACTCACCAACTACTTCGTAGTTGACACTTGATTTTCTTACATGTTTCAGGTGATGGAGACAAGTAGGATGAAGAGGATGATCTCTTCTATTTTGGACATCATCATATAGGGTCTTGGACTTAGCTAAAGTTAACTAAAATTCTAGCGATTAGAGTTTAGTTAGTTAGCTAATTCTTTTGTGTAATTGATGTACTTAATTCATGATGAACATGATTTTTGTGTAATTATTTTGGTTGATTGAATGATATATGATGATTTGATTTAGATGCCCATGAGCTTTTGAACAATCTACACATCCCTCGTGGCATCCCGACGATTCCGCCGCCGGTCGGGGTGTTACACTAGCTATGACTTCTTGAAATGTAGGGTTTTTGTTTCGTACTTGATTCGTTTTGTTTCGTCCCTTGTTTTGTATTGTTTCATTGGCATATGTTATCTTTGATATTTCCCAGACTTTCCCCCAAAAATGATTTGTTGATTCGTTTGATTCGTTGAACTCACGCACTTGTTTCGTCAAAATAGTTTCGTTTGATTCGTTGAAATCACACACTTATTTCGTCAAAATAGTTTCATTTGATTCGTTGAAATGGTTCGGCTGGTCCTTCACTAGTCCAATAGGGTTCGGCCGACTGAAACCCTCCACGAACCTGTATCAAATCGTGCATCACCATCTTCATCCTAACAAGCATCACCTGTTACAACAACAATCTACCTATTTCTACTCGTGGGTATCAACTTATTGTAATATTTTCTAGTGTTTTTAATCGGCTAACAATCAACACTAAGGCAAATCGTGACACACCCACTAAAACCGAATTAAACTAGGGTGTTTACCTCAAATCCTATGGTTGGAAGCTCAAAATTCTTGTACTTTTGTAATCTACGTGATGACATGAACGTCCTGACACCTAGACCACTTGAATCCGACTTGAAATGAGCTCCAAATTGTAGAGAGAAGTTCAAGGTTTTTAGAGAGAGAGAGAGAGAGTTAGAGAGAGAGAACAAATTTGAGAATGAGGGTGAGGTTGGTGAGTGTGGTTGGTGACATAAATGAAGTCATTAAAGGCTTAGATAATACCCGGTTGCTCGGTCTCGTTCGGTTTCGCGTAACACCTCGTTTCCTCGTAGTTTTTATCACGAAACGACACGGTTTATAAAATAGAATTTATAAATTTATTTTAAGTTGTGATTCCTAATAAATTAACTAATATCTTTTATTTATTTTAAAATTTCAAAAATATTAAATTTATAGTTTAAAATCGAATCGTACGGTCGTCGCGTGTATCCGTTCGAATCGTCACTCGTACGAACACGGCGATAACTATACATTCCAATTTGGTTTTCTAATTATTGGACATCATTCAGAACTTTAAACTTTCAGATATATTCGTACAGATCGTCACCTATACGAATAATCTGTCGGTTTAGCATTCACGTAAAGACATCCGTTGTTATTTTGTTCTGTAACTCCTCCCATACGCTTATACATAATAAATCCTAACAAGAGATCACATGATGGTTCTGTGTTGCCAGATAATTATCTGACTCAAGAACCATAGTTCTGAACTTTGTTTCTGTTAAATGTTTCTGAACTTGTTGTTGGATAACACAAAATGATAATGACAAATGATATGAAAAAAAATGCACTGAGATGTATATAGTTCGTACCTGTTTACTGTTCAGGTTACTGTTTAAGATCGCTGTTCCGGTATGGTTCCGGCACTGATGTTACAGTCTCCCCTTGTTAGAGAAATTTCGTCCCGAAATTTAAGAGTTGTTATCGGGCACAGCTTCTTCTTCAAACGGTTGGGGATACCTTGACTTCATGTGATCTTCACATTCCCAAGCAAACTCGGGTCCGCGCCTTGAGTTCCATCGAACCTTTACAATCGGAATACGGCTGCGCCTCAGTTGTTTAACTTTGCGATCCATAATCTCTAAAGGCTCCTCAATAAAATGCAATTGTTCATCCACTTGAATTTCTTCGATCGGAATGATAAATGATTCGTCAGTAAGGCATTTCTTCAAGTTTGAGACGTGAAACAGGTCATGTACACCGCTGAGTTCATCTGGTAATCTCAGTCGATACGCAACAGGACCAATACGTTCAATTATCTCGAACGGTCCCACGTATCGTGGTGCTAACTTGCCTTTATTCCCAAAACGAACTACGTCTTTCCAGGGGGATACCTTCAACATGACACGGTCTCCCACTTGAAATTCCAACGGCTTGCGCCGTTTGTCGGCATAGCTTTTCTGTTTGCTCCTTGTTGCTTGTAGTCTTCTCTGAATCTGGGCAATCTTATCAGTGGTTTCCTGAATAAGCTCTGGCCCAGTTATGCGGTTATCTCCCACTTCGGTCCAACAGATCGGCGATCGACATTTCCGGCCATAAAGAGCCTCGAATGGTGCACATCCGATACTGCTGTGGTAGCTGTTATTGTAGGAGAATTCTATCAGTGGCAAATGAGAGTCCCAATTCCCACCGAAATCCAAAACACAGGTTCTCAACATGTCCTCCAGGGTTTGAATTGTATGTTCGCTTTGACCATCCGTTTGTGGATGGTAAGCTGTACTTAGATTTAACTGCGTCCCTAGAGATTTCTGTAGTGATTGCCAGAACCTTGATGTGAATCTGCTGTCTCGATTAGAAATAATAGACAATGGCACACCGTGGCGTACCACTATCTCATTGATCTACAGTCTTGCCAGTTTATTTGTCACACCCCGGGCTCTCGACGGCCCGGGCGCTGCGACCCGAATTGGTTTCATGGATAATACAGTCTCGGTCAGAGTTTATTATTATTTTTTCCATATGTTTTAAGCGGAAGCGTTTCATAAATTTCATAATTAAATAATTCACATGCATGGATGTGAAAACCGTTTTTTCATGATTTATAAATAATTCACACGCATGGGTATGAATAACCTTACTGTCACAATTTTTATAAAATAACTTTTCATAAATAACTTTTCAGAATTTTCACAAAATTTCATACGTACAAGTATGAATATCATCATTTCATATTATAATAAACCAGCATTTCACAAACACATATTATACATCATTTTATAATATCTGGTTGATACAAGACTAGTAGACATAGCTCTAATAGCTCCATGGTCTTACTACAAGATCATATTTAAGACATCATAGGCCAAGAATCTCTAATATTGCCTCTCCTTTACATTTCATTATCACCTGAAAAGTTTTTAAAAATAAAACGTCAACATAATGTTGGTGAATACACATAACAGACTCGATATGTAAGCATAGCATGTTCGGTCCTTTAACCATAATTAATAATGGCAATACTACACATTTAGCAGGTTATTTCACTGATCGATACAACCACTGCATACCCTGGCTTGTACTGTCACTGGTTAGGAACAACAGCGGAGTGCGTCTTACATTTGTTCCCTCCAGCCCACAGCCCGTCACTGGTTTGGTTGCCTGCGGAGTGCGTCTTACGGATAACCTTCCAGCCCACGTTACCAGCCACGTATGGAAATTTCACCCATAGCGGATACAATTTGCAAATCGTACGTATACTAATGGCCTAAATGCTGGTCTAATAGTAACCCTTTATGCGTCAAAGTTTAAACATACCATGCTCATAAAAATTCATTTATAAATAAAAAAAAGTTAGATGTATTCACCTGAATTTTTGGTTGGCAGAGTGACAGCTTAAACTTGTCGATATAAATTTGGGCAGCGTTTCTGCTTATATTATTCTTAAAATTATTCTGCAAAAAAGATTTACTTATTTATTTATTTATTTATTAACTTACTTAGTTATTTATTTATTTATTTATTATTATTATTATTACGACGACTATTATTATTATTATTATGATTATTATTATTATAATTATAATTATTATTATTATTTTACTATAATATTATCATTACGATGATAATCAATATTATTATCGTTAAAAAATTTTAATATATACATAGGGTCGGATCTTAACCCTAACCCTATAAGTTAATATTATATTAAATTCTTAAATTTATAAGATTAACTAAGAATTTAGATAATAGACCTAAATGAATCGACTCCTTAATCTTGGCCCTTTTATACTGATCAGCACCTCCTAGCATCCAAAACGTCTAACCTTCTTCTTAATTGTGTGTATTTATCTTTGGGTATGTGTAGGCTTTCTAATTGAAATGAATTTGGTAAGTATTTATAGGCTATTAAAACTTGTTGATTAAGAATTTCGTAGGTATAGCTTTCGTACGTGTTTTCATTTGATTATACATATCATCTCTGGCTTCTAAAAATATTACACGTAGTTTTCGTGCAGGACAATTTCAACTCAAATTGAAGTTTAAAATTTTATATTATTTTAATATTATAATTAATTTAGCTCATATTTTGTTTTTCTTGTATAACTTTTAAAGTATAATATTTTATAAAATTGTAAAAATACTGCTAGGATCAGCTCATTTTTCTCTACGTTTTGACCTAAGTTTCGTTAAAAACGGAGAAAGTTTAATTATAATATATTTTTATTTTATTAATTTTGAGCGGTCTCCTATAACATTAACTGACCGAATAAGTGTGTCAAAACTTTTTAATAATCATTTTACTCGTTACTTACTAGTATATAAGTGTCACATAAGTGGATATAATAACTAGATATTTAAAATTATAATATTGAACAATATATTATATAATAAAAATAAATGTGCAGTTGTTACATCTTCCCCACCTTTGTTTTAATCTCGTCCTCGAGATTATTGGAATAAGTGTGGATATTTCTTTCTCATTTCAGATTCCAGTTCCCATGTGTATTCAGGACCACGTCTGGTGTTCCACTTAACCTTGACTAACACCAACTTTTTACGCTTAAGTCTCTTTTCACGTCGGTCTTCAATTTGAAGTGGTTTTTCTATAAATTTTAGTTTTTCATTCACTTCAACATCTTGAAGAGGCATTAACAAAGATTCATCGGCCAAACATTTTCGGAGATTGGAAACGTGAAACACATCATGTACTCCGGCCATTTCTACCGGTAGTTCAAGTTGATAAGCCACCGGTCCGATTCTTTTAAGAATTTTAAAAGGTCCAGCATAACGTGGGCTTAACTTTCCCTTTTTACCGAATCATACTACTCCTTTCCATGGTGAAACTTTGAGTAGCACTTTATCACCAACATTGAATTCTAATGGCTTTCTTCTTCGGTCTGCATAGCTCTTTTGTAGATCTCTAGCCACTTTCAATCTTTCTCTAATTTGAAAGACTTTGTCAGTTGTTTCTTGCACGATTTCTGGACCACACAACTGATTTTCACCAATTTCAGACCAACAGACTGGTGTTCGACATTTTCTACCGTAGAGAGCTTCAAACGGTGCAGTCTGAATACTTGAGTGATAACTATTATTGTAAGAGAATTCCATTAGAGGTAAGTGGTCATCCCAGCTTCCTCCAAATTCTATCACACAAGCTCGAAGCATGTCTTCCAATGTTTGGATTGTTCTTTCGCTCTGCCCATCAGTTTGTGGATGATAAGCAGTGCTGAAATTCAAACGTGTTCCGAGAGCTTTTTGATAACTTTGCCAGAATCGAGATGTAAAACGGCTATCTCTATCTGACACAATGGATAATGGCACACCGTGTAATGATACAATTTCATTTACGTACAACTGTGCTAGCCTATCCATAGAGTAAGTTTCTTTCATTGCTAGGAAATGAGCAGACTTGGTCAGTCTATCAACAATAACCCAAATAGTATCATTCCCACGACTGGTTAGGGGAAGTTTAGTTATAAAGTCCATAGTTATCATTTCCCTTTTCCAAACAGGCAGTTCCAGTTGTTGCAACATACCAGAAGGTTTCTGGTGTTCAGCTTTAACTTGTGAACAAGTTAAACATCTTGCAACATATGCGGCAATATCTTTCTTCATGCCAATCCACCAATAGTTCTCTTTCAGATTCTTATACATTTTATCGCCTCCTGGGTGCATCATGTATTTAGACTTATGCGCTTCTTCCAATATTCTTTCTCTTAAGCCGCCAGTGACTGGCACCCAAATTCTTATGTTCATTCGAAGAATTTCATCATCTCCTTTGACCAGTTGTTCAGTCATACCCTTCATTCCTTCTTTTTCCTTGTTCTCATCTTCTTGGGCTTGTTTTTGTGCTTCTTTAATTTGATTAAACA
Organism: Mikania micrantha; assembly: GCA_009363875.1. NCBI lineage: Eukaryota > Viridiplantae > Streptophyta > Magnoliopsida > Asterales > Asteraceae > Mikania > Mikania micrantha. The sequence goes on along the minus strand of CM018693.1, from coordinate 104,696,850 downwards.
AATCGACTTGAAGTTCTAGCCGTAAAGCACGTACTCTTCCTGGTTTCTCTATCTCCTTTCGGCTTAAGGCATCGGCAACAACATTTGCCTTTCCTTCGTGATAAATAATTTCACAATCATAGTCATTCAAAGTTTCCATCCATCTTCGTTGTCGCATATTCAGTTCCTTCTGATCAAAGATATACTTTAAACTCTTGTGGTCAGTATAAACTTTGAAATGAACTCCGTAAAGGTAATGTCTCCACAACTTCAATGCAAAGATAATTGCACCTAATTCCAGATCATGAGTTGCGTAATTCTTCTCATGCGTCTTCAGTTGACGTGATGCATAAGCAATCACCTTGTTTCTTTGCATCAATACACATCCTAATCCTGTGTGAGAAGCATCACAATAGACAACAAAGTCTTCAACACCTTCAGTTAATGCTAGGATTGGAGCGTGAGTCAACTTATCTTTAAGAATTTGAAATGCTTCAATTTGCTTGGGACCCCATTCAAATTTTACAGATTTTCGAGTCAATGAGGTGAGAGGAACGGCTATTCGGGGGAAATTCTGAATAAATCGACGATAATAGCCCGCCAAGCCTAAGAAACTACGTACCTCTGTTGGTGACTTGGGGTTCTCCCATTTGGTAATAGCCTCTATCTTAGATGGATCTACTTGAATACCTTGAGCATTAATAACATGCCCCAAAAATTGTACTTCAGTGAGCCAGAACTCACATTTAGAGAATTTTGCATACAATTTCTCATGTCTTAGCAATTCAAGTAGGGTTCTAAGATGTATAGCATGGTCCTCGGGTGTTTTTGAATAAATAAGAATATCATCAATGAACACAATGATGAATTTGTCCAGATAAGGTTTACATATCCGGTTCATTATGTCCATAAAGGCAGCTGGAGCATTAGTAAGTCCAAATGGCATAACAGTGAACTCATAATGCCCATACCTTGTACGAAAAGCAGTTTTAGGAATGTCCTCTTCCTTGACCTTCAATTGATGATATCCTGATCGAAGATCAATTTTAGAAAAATGACAAGCTCCATGAAGTTGATCGAATAAATCATCAATTCGTGGAAGTGGATACTTGTTCTTAATAGTCACCTTATTTAGCTCCCTATAGTCAATGCACATCCGCATTGACCCATCTTTCTTCTTAACGAATAAGATTGGAGCTCCCCAAGGTGATGAGCTAGGTCGGATAAATCCTTTTTCCAATAGCTCGTCTAATTGTTTCTTGAGTTCTTTCATCTCAGTCGGTGCCAATCTATAAGGAGATTTAGCAATTGGAGCAGTACCTGGTACTAGATTGATATTAAATTCTACTTCACGTTCTGGTGGTAAACCAGGCAATTCATCTGGAAACACGTCGGGAAAATCGGCTACAACAGGTACGTCTTTCAATTTCTTCTTTTCTTGATTTTCAATTGTGACTGAGATTAGGTAAGCTAAACAACCTTTGTTTAGATATTTTGTAGCTTTGATCATAGAAATGATTCCAACATTATTCGTTGGCTTATCACCTTTGATGATCAATTTTCCTTCCATTGGAACACGAACTTCAATGGATTTGGTGTCGCATAAGATACAGGCTTGGTTTGTAGCTAACCAATCCATTCCAATTACCGCATCAAAACCGGCCAATTTCATTGGTAAGAATTTCACAGGTATGTTGTGCTTAAAGAGTGTGATCTTACAATTTATTAATACTTCATTTACTTTGACTACATCACCATTAGCGGTTTCTACCTGATAAGGCTTCTCTAGTTTCACTAGTGGTTCATTTAGAAGTTTACAAAATTCATAATCAATAAAGATTTGATTTGCTCCCGAATCAAACAAAACCTTAGCATAAACATTATTGATAAGAAATGTACCGGTAATGACATCCAGCATGTCCGCAGCTTCCTTGGCATTAAGAACAAAAGCTCGAGTCGTCTTCTTTGTATTTGTATCAGCTTTTGCTCCTGAACCAACAGCCCTGCTAGTCCCGCTCACTTTATTCAATTTAGGACACTCATTTCTGTAGTGTCCTGGTTCGTTGCAGTTAAAGCACGTCACCATCACCTTCCTTCTACATTCTTCCAAAGAATGTCCCATCATTTTACAGTGGCTACAATACTTTGCCCTATTACACTTTCCCAGATGCTTTTTCCCACACGTTTTACATCGCGGGAATGTACCACTGCCTCCTTCTTTCTTCACAAATTTTCCTACAGGCCTTTTTGAACTTTGATCAATCTTTTGGATTGCCTCTTGGCTTTTCTTTTCCTCTTGGGTTCTTACCATTCCATCCGTAAGCAACCCTGCCAGTTCAACAGCTGAATCAATGGTCTGAGGCATAGCAGCCTTAACCATGTCACGTATTTCGCTTACCAGTACCTATATGTAACGACTGATAAGGTTTGATTCTAGTATCACAAGATGTGGCACCAATCGAGCATACTCAAAGTACTTGGAAGTGTACTCACGATGCCCAGCACCGGCCATGCGGTGAGTCAGGAATTTTCGCTCGATTTGTTCCTTCTCATTTATTGGGCAAAACTTTCGAGTTACGAGATCCCGAAAACTTTCCCAAGTCGCAGCATACGCATTGGTTCTGCCTTTGGTTTGAATAATGGAATTCCACCACTCCAATGCTCCGTCTTTGAAGGAATTCGAAGCATACAGAACCATGTCTTCTTCGGCACATTTGCTGATAGCAATTACCGCTTCAATCTTTTCGAGCCATCTTAACGCTACCACAGCTCCATCCGTTCCAGCGAACTCAGGAGGTTTACAAGATTGGAATGTTTTGTATGAACATCCTTCAACTCTAAATCGTTTTGCACTAGAAGCTTCGATATTCTCAGTGTTTGAACCAGACACCTCTTTTGTTTTTGACACTGTATTCTCTGGATTCGAATTTTCATTATCTTTCATAGCCGCAATAATTGTAGGTATTGCGTTTTTAATTTCTTTTGCTATTATTTCCTGAAGTTCAGCTTTTCGAATCACAGGTTCATTAGTATCCGTGTGCGTTCTCTTTCGCCCACGAATGTTTGCAGACGGTCCGCCAGAATTTTGGTTTCGAGACATTGTCTACAAAATATAATATTTGACAAAGTTTTCAAATAATTCATCGTAATTTAGCTTTTAAGCTATCATCAGAATTCATCATGTTATTTCAATCATTTTTAGTATTTCAAGTATACTATTCTACCTATTCCTTTGATAGGCATTTATCTTAATTCAGTTAAAGCTTAGATACTATCATTAATACTTATTTCGCTAAAACCAGGAGCTCTGATACCAACCTGTCACACCCCGGGCTCTCGACGGCCCGGGCGCTGCGACCCGAATTGGTTTCATGGATAATACAGTCTCGGTCATAGTTTATTATTATTTTTTTCCATATGTTTTAAGCGGAAGCGTTTCATAAATTTCATAATTAAATAATTCACATGCATGGATGTGAAAACCGTTTTTTCATGATTTATAAATAATTCACACGCATGGGTATGAATAACCTTACTGTCACAATTTTTATAAAATAACTTTTCATAAATAACTTTTCAGAATTTTCACAAAATTTCATACGTACAAGTATGAATATCATCATTTCATATTATAATAAACCAGCATTTCACAAACACATATTATACATCATTTTATAATATCTGGTTGATACAAGACTAGTAGACATAGCTCTAATAGCTCCATGGTCTTACTACAAGATCATATTTAAGACATCATAGGCCAAGAATCTCTAATATTGCCTCTCCTTTACATTTCATTATCACCTGAAAAGTTTTTAAAAGTAAAACGTCAACATAATGTTGGTGAATACACATAACAGACTCGATATGTAAGCATAGCATGTTCGGTCCTTTAACCATAATTAATAATGGCAATACTACACATTTAGCAGGTTATTTCACTGATCGATACAACCACTGCATACCCTGGCTTGTACTGTCACTGGTTAGGAACAACAGCGGAGTGCGTCTTACATTTGTTCCCTCCAGCCCACAGCCCGTCACTGGTTTGGTTGCCTGCGGAGTGCGTCTTACGGATAACCTTCCAGCCCACGTTACCAGCCACGTATGGAATTTCACCCATAGCGGATACAATTTGCAAATCGTACGTATACTAATGGCCTAAATGCTGGTCTAATAGTAACCCTTTATGCGTCAAAGTTTAAACATACCATGCTCATAAAAATTCATTTATAAATAAAAAAAAAAACAAGTTAGATGTATTCACCTGAATTTTTGGTTGGCAGAGTGACAGCTTAAACTTGTCGATATAAATTTGGGCAGCGTTTCTGCTTATATTATTCTTAAAATTATTCTGCAAAGAAGATTTACTTATTTATTTATTAACTTACTTATTTATTTATTTATTTATTTATTATTATTATTATTATTATTACGACGACTATTATTATTATTATGATTATAATTATAATAATTATTATTATTTTATTATAATATTATTATTACGATGATAATCAATATTATTATCGTTAAAAAATTTTAATATATACATAGGGTCGGATCTTAACCCTAACCCTATAAGTTAATATTATATTAAATTCTTAAATTTATAAGATTAACTAAGAATTTAGATAATAGACCTAAATGAATCGACTCCTTAATCTTGGCCATTTTATACTGATCAGCACCTCCTAGCATCCAAAACGTCTAACCTTCTTCTTAATTGTGTGTATTTATCTTTGGGTATGTGTAGGCTTCTAATTGAAATGAATTTGGTAAGTATTTATAGGCTATTAAAACTTGTTGATTAAGAATTTCGTAGGTATAGCTTTCGTACGTTTTTTCATTTGATTATACATATCATCTCTGGCTTCTAAAAATATTACACGTAGTTTTCGTGCAGGACAATTTCAACTCAAATTGAAGTTTAAAATTTTATATTATTTTAATATTAGAATTAATTTAGCTCATATTTTGTTTTTATTGTATAACTTTTATAATATAATATTTTATAAAATTCTAAAAATACTGCTAGGATCAGCTCATTTTTCTCTACGTTTTGACATAAGTTTCATTAAAAACGGAGAAAGTTTAATTATAATATATTTTATTAATTTTGAGCGGTCTCCTATAACATTAACTGACCGAATAAGTGTGTCAAAACTTTTTAATAATCATTTTACTCGTTACTTACTAGTATATAAGTGTCACATAAGTGGATATAATAAGTAGATATTTAAAATTATAATATTGATTAATATATTATATAATAAAAATAAATGTGCAGTTGTTACATTATTAATCGTGAAAGTCTCACGCATAGGCAAGAAGTGAGCAGATTTTGTTAAACGATCAATGATCACCCAAATTGTATCGTGACCACTGGAAGTGCGGGGTAGCTTGGTAATGAAATCCATAGCTATTTGTTCCCACTTCCAGAGCGGAATCTCGGGCTGTTCCAGTAGACCAGACGGTCTCTGGTGTTCCGCCTTTACCTTTGCACACGTAAGACACTGACCAACGTACTCGGCTATGTCTTTCTTCATTCCTGGCCACCAATAAATCCACGCAAGTCTTGGTACATCTTATCCGCGCCGGGATTAACATAGTATTTAGTCTTGTGCTTCATCGAAGATAAGTCTTCTCAATTCGTCCACTGCCGGAATCCATATTCGATCCTGGTAGTAGATCATTCTATCAGGCTTAGTCTCAAATTGTTTTTCCGCTCCACAGTCTAATTCTTTCTTCAAGTTTCCACGGTCAATTGACTCCTGTTGTACCTGAATAATCTTGTCTCTTAAACTGGTCTGTACAGTCATTCCCATTGCTCTAACGCACAAGAGTTTGACTCGTTTCTTCCGGCTCAAGGCATCAGCTACAACGTTCGCCTTTCCCGGATGGTACTTGATCACACATTCGTAATCATTCAGAAGTTCAACCCAACGACACTGTCGCATGTTGAGTTCCTTTTGATAAAAAATATGTTGCAGACTCTTGTGATCGGTAAATATGGTACACTTAGTGCCATATAGATAATGTCTCCAAATCTTCAATGCGAAGATTACTGCTCCCAGTTCAAGGTCATGAGTAGTGTAGTTTTTCTCATGAACTTTTAACTATCTTGATGCATAGGCGATAACTTTGTCCCGTTGCATTAGTACGAAACCAAGTCCCTGATGGGAAGCATCACAGTAGACAACAAAGTCGTCACAGCCTTCTGGGAGAGATAGAATTGGAGCATCACATAATTTCTGTTTCAACGTCTGAAAAGCATCTTTTTGTTTCTGCTCCCAGACAAACGGTTCCCTTTTCTGAGTTAGTTTGGTGAGTGGCAAGGCTATCTTAGAAAAGTTTGAGATAAACCTTCTGTAATAACCCGCCAATCCCAGAAAAGACCGTATCTCCGTCGGTGTCTTCGGATTATCCCAGTTCTTTATCGCCTCGATCTTGGCAGGATCAACGTGTATTCCATTTCTGTTGACCACATGACCCAGAAATTGTACTTCTCTTAACCAAAATTCACATTTTGAGAACTTGGCATAAAGTTTCTATTCTTTCAACAGCTCCAAGATCTTCCTGAGATGTTGTTCATGATCTGCTTTGCTCTTAGAATAAATCAGTATGTCATCAATAAAAACAATGACAAACTGGTCCAGATACGGCTTGCACACTCAGTTCATGAGATCCATGAAAACCGCTGGTGCATTTGTCAATCCGAAAGGCATCACCATGAATTCGTAATGCCCGTATCTGGTTCGGAATGCCGTCTTCGGTATGTCTTCGTCTTGAACTCGGAGTTGATGATAACCAGAGCGCAAGTCAATCTTTGAGAAGTATTGAGCTCCTTGCAGTTGGTCAAACAAATCATCAATCCTCGGCAATGGATTCCGATTCTTGATGGTTAGTTTGTTCAGCTCACGGTAGTCTATGCACATCCGAAACGATCCGTCTTTCTTCTTCACGAACAATAACGGAGCTCCCCAAGGTGAGTAGCTTGGTCTGATGAAACCCTTATCGAGTAGTTCCTGTAACTGATTAGACAGTTCCTGCATCTCAGAAGGTGCTAACCTGTAGGGAGATTTAGCAACAGGAGTTGCTCCAGGAATTAAGTCAATGCGAAACTCTACTGGTCGCATTGGTGGCAAACCTGGTAGATCTTCAGGAAATACTTTTGGATATTCTTTCACCATCGGTACATCTTGAATTCTTTTCTTGTCCTTCTCCTTTTCCACCACATGAGCCAAGAATGCCACGCACCGCTTCTGTAGAATTTATGCGCTTTTATGCAAGAGATGATTTTGACACTTCGTTTTGCTTGATCCCCTTTTACCTCCAATACGCGATCACTCGGCAATGGAATTCGAAGAAGCTTTTCAGAACAGATGACTTCCACTCTATTAGAAGAAAGCCAATCCATTCCAACAATGATGTCGAAACTTCTTAACTCCATCTGTATCAAATCAATGACAAAGGTATGACCATTAAGGGTCAATGGGCAATTCCTATAGACTGTACCAACTGTGATCTGTTTCCCGTTAGCTACTTCTATGAGATAAGGGGAATCTAGCTGTTCCTCTATAGAATCTAATTGGCATGCAAAATCGGTAGAGATAAAACTCTGATCCGCACCAGTGTCAAATAGAACAGATGCATAAAAGTCATGTAAAAGAAACGTACCAGTGACCACATTCGGGTCCTGGCATGCTGCTGGTGCTCCGATGACAAAGGCTCTTCCACGAGGATCTTGAATTGCCTGTTGTGCCTTCTTCGGGCAGTTCTTTGCAAAGTGGCCTTGTTTGCCACAACTGAAGCATCCACCGTTGTTCTGGTTGGCTGGTGGAGGGAGAGCCAAAGCAGCATTATTGTTGCCTGCTTGGTTGGGTGTCATCCGACAGTGTTGGACCCAATGGCCCTTTCGCCCACATCCTGTGCATTGCTTGCAGGGAGTGTTAGTAGTATGATGATAATGGCACTTAGAACACAGAGGAAACGTGCTAGTGTAGGGTCTTTTGTTGGGGTTTTGTGGTGCTGCTGCTACTTGTTGGAGAGGTGTGGCCACGGTGTAGTTCTGTATGACCTTCTGTTTCTTCTTCTGGTGGTGGTGGGGTTTCTTTGAGGACTCGACTTTATTCTTGCCGGAGTCAGCCTCTTTCTTTAAAACTCCAGAGGCTACCACAAGATCAGTGAGTTTCCTAGATAAACTCACAGCAGACTCCACAGTAACAGGGTTTGCTGCCACAACTAAACCCTGAATGCAGGCGGGGAGTCCACCTACATAACGATCAATCCTCTTTTCCAAAGTTGGTACCATGTCTGGTACCAAAGCAACCAACTCGTGGTAACGAGTCATATATTCCGTGTGATCAGCCCCCTTCATCACATGGTTAGATAGTTCAACCTCCTGTTTCTGCAGTTCGTTCTTAGGGCAAAATTCGGTCCTCAGTAAAGCCTTAAAGTCTTCCCAGGTCATTGACATCGCTTCTTCTCTTCCCTTTGCATTGATCTGGCCATTCCACCAAGTCAAAGCCCGCTTGTTGAATGTTCTAGCAAAATAGCGGACTTTGTGATGCTATGGACAGTTGCAGAGGTCAAGAGTAGCTTCAATCATTTCAATCCATTGGATTATTCCAATGGCTCCTTTAGACCCACTAAAACTGGGTGGCTTAATCCTACAAATGACTTGTAGGAGTAATGTGATGAACTACCAGTATTCCCACTGGCTTCTCCTGACGAGTTATCAGTGTTGTTTATTTCATTACGGAGACGGTTGAACATCTCCGGTATCGCCTCCTTCATCTGATTAGTCATCTGACTGCTCAGTAGGGTCACCAGGGCGATAGTAGCAGGATCCAGCATCGGAGTAGTACTCGGGCCTAGTGGTGGGTTTAGTAGAGGCGGAATAAATGGAGGAGTAGGTGGAGGCAATGGAGGCATTGTAGGAGGTGAGTCAGACGGTGATGGTGTAGACGAATGTGGAGCCAAGTCTTGTGGTGGTGGAGGTAACGAGGGAGTCTGTCTTCTCGGCGGCATTCTGATCACAACCAATAAAGTTATCGGTTAGTGCAATGATCGAATACAGAAGACAATATACAAGTAAGTCTTAAGTTCTATGTGCTCTACATGCAGGGTCCCTAGGTTATAGTCTAGGCCAAACCATTCAATTAATTTACCTATATTTCTCTATAACCATGGCTCTGATACGAATCTGTCACACCCCGAGCCGGCGGGGTTGGATCGGATTCCACATCGGGCGGAAGTTTCCTGGGGCGCGATATCATGAGTGATAATCTAAGTGATCAGATTGTTTACATTGCACATGACATAAATGAGAAATGCTAAATAGAATAGAATTACAAAGTTAAATTATATCTGTATCGTTCATAATTTAACAATGTAAATCTATCATAAACATCGTAAAATATCTATCTTGTAACGGCACAAGATATACAAAATAATTGTATGATGATGTTCCAAAAGTATGCAGGTCCAAAAATACTAAGTCTTCTATCTTAAGTCCTAGTCCAAAAGCATAAGCTTCTTAGTTGACCTGTTCGTCACCTGAGAAGTCATGCAAAAATAAAGTTAACACATAGTTGGTGAGTTCATATAGTTTATTAATTAAAAATGATTTGTAAACCTCTTTCAGTAAAGACCCTAACCTCATTAACATCACATGTAATATCCACATCGGTATGCTTATATATAGGGCATACCCCTGAGTCGAGCCTACAACCCGCCCAGACGCCGTCCCACCACATACTAATACGTATATGACACTGTTGTTAATGATAGTTAAGCATTTTTACCTACCATACACTCAAAACATTTGTTAAACTCTCGGGTAACAACCTTAATCTCATTAACATCACATGTATCATCCTGATCGGTATGCTTATATATAGGGCATACCCCTGAGTCGAGCCTACAACCCGCCCAGACGCCGTCCCACCACATACTAATCCACATGGGACATTGGTGTTAATGAAAATTAAGCATTTTACCCCTACCATTAACCCAATGATTCTTCAGTTCATCACAATAATGATCAACCACAGTATTTGTAGAAACAGTTATAAATGCTTAATTAAATAAATAAATAAATAAACATTTAATAAAATATAAGTCCTAATGATTGGGTCTTGGTCAACTCGAGTGGACTAGTCTATCAATCAAGGTTCTTAGTAGTTAAGGGATTCTGTAAATATCATCAAACATATGACCTACAAATCAAACAATCTAGCTATGACTTCTTGAAATGTAGGGTTTTTGTTTCGTACTTGATTCGTTTTGTTTCGTCCCTTGTTTTGTGTTGTTTCGTTGGCATATGTTATCTTTGATATTTCCCAGACTTTCCCCCCGAAAATGATTTGTTGATTCGTTTGATTCGTTGAACTCACGCACTTGTTTCGTCAAAATAGTTTCGTTTCATTCGTTGAAATCACACACTTGTTTCGTCAACATAGTTTCGTTTGATTCGTTGAAATGTTTAGTTTAACTCAATTATCCACTTATATCATAAGTAGATAAGCTTTGTAAAACCTGCATAAAATTTACCTTGACATGGTCTAGGGTAACATTCATACATATATACAAGATATATAGAATTTAAAAGCATTTAAGTAAAATATAATCTAAAGAAAATAATTTACGCATGCTTCTAAGCCCCGCGTTTGAAAACAAAATGTTTAGAAAAGGGGCAATGAACACACCTGTGTGGCTTTGTAACTGATATATCACAAAATGCGCGCTCATTCTTGTAGATTAGGTTTCTTCAGTTCTGAGTAGTTTTAAAAGAAATCGAATACTATAAGTACGCGTATTAGTCGTCGTGTCTAAGGTTTGATCTCGGTGTGTGTAACTAAGTTTCCTAAGTTACTAACTTGCTTCTACGATTTCATTTAGCTAAACTAACTTAATCACCAATTGATAGCCCATATCCCATAATTGGCTACAATAAATCTTGATTAATTTGTTTTTAATTAAGTTCATTTTAAGTTAAACCTAATTTAGAAAATTGTTTAATTCAATTTAACCAAGTTCATAAACTATTTCTTTGGTTACAGCATCATTACTTAGCTTAAATTAACGATTAACATGTGATGGGCTTAACTAGGCCCATAGGGCCCACTTAGGCCCAATTGATGATCTTTGATTTCCACTTGATCGTAATTCAAGTTCTTTGAACAATATGATATAGATAACCTATTCATTTAAGCTATCTATCCATATTAATGTTTTTCCTAGGGTAGCGTTAGTGATTAAACCAACCCTAATCTTTAAGTCCTTGTCATCTTTCAAAGATACCTTGGTTTATACTAAAAGTGAGTTTGCATGAAATTGAATACCCCATTTCATTCCCATGCACACACACATGAATTATATCATGCATATACAAGTTCATGAACCCCCATGCACGATAGGAACTAAAGGTTTTGATAATCCCAGGCTCGGTGTTCATCTTAGGCAGCGAACCTATTGCCTAACCCATAGGTTCGGCTGAGTTTAAGTAATGTAGGGTTCGGCTACATCTCTAGGTTTGTGGCTTCCTAAGAATGGTTCGGTTAAGTCATGTATGCAGGTTCGTCATGTAAGGGTTCGGACCTGATGTAGTTTCATCCTAACAGAAGGTTCGGCAAGGGTCCTGGGTTCGGTTGTAGAAGAAAAGTTCGGCCATACAGGTTCGTGGGTTATCAAAGGGTTCGGCTAGGGTTAAAGATTCGTGAGTCCTAGGGTTCGCCACCCTAGGTTCGGCTGAAATTTGGTCACAGGTTCGGTGCTGCATACCCACAGGTGCGTTGCAGGTTCAGCTGTAGGTTGTCACAGGTTCGGTGCAGTGCTTGCAGGGTTCGGCTTACCAGGGTGAGGTTCGGCCCTCTAGAAAATGGTTCGGCTGGTCCTTCACCAGTCCAATAGGGTTCGGCTGACTGAAACCCTCCACGAACCTGTATCAAATCGTGCATTACCATCTTCATCCTAACAAGCATCACCTGTTACAACAACAATCTACCTATTTCTACTCGTGGGTATCAACTTATTGTAATATTTTCTAGTGTTTTTAATCGGTTAACAATCAACACTATGGCAAATCGAGACACACCCACTAAAACTGAATTAAACTATGGTGTTTACCTCAAATCCTATGGTTGGAGCTCAAAATTCTTGTACTTTTGTAATCTACGTGATGAGATGAACGTCCTGACACCTAGACCACTTGAATCCGACTTGAAATGAGCTCCAAATTGTAGAGAGAAGTTCAAGGTTTTTAGAGAGAGAGAGAGTTAGAGAGAGAGAACGAATTTGAGAATGAGGGTGAGGTTGGTGAGTGTGGTTGATGACATAAATGAAGTCATTAAAGGCTTAGATAATACCCGGTTGCTCGGTCTTGTTCGGTTTCGCGTAACACCTCGTTTCCTCGTAGTTTTTATCACGAAACGACACGGTTTATAAAATAGAATTTATAAATTTATTTTAAGTTGTGATTCCTAATAAATTAACTAATATCTTTTATTTATTTTAAATTTTCCAAAAATATTAAATTTGTAGTTTAAAATCGAATCGTACGGTCGTCGCGTGTATCCGTTCGAATCGTCACCCATACGAACACGGCGATAACTATACTTTCCAATTTGGTTTTCTAATTATTGGACATCATTCAGAACTTTAAACTTTCAGATATATTCGTACAGATCGTCACGTATACGAATAATCCGTCGGTTTAGCATTCACGTAACGACATCCGTTGTTATTTTGTTCTGTAACTCCTCCCATACGCTTATACATTATAAATCCTAACAAGAAATCACATGATGGTTCTGTGTTGCCAGATAATTATCTGACTCAAGAACCATAGTTCTGAACTTTGTTTCTGTTAAATGTTTCTGAACTTGTTGTTGGATAACACAAAATGATAATGACAAATGATATGAATAAAAATGCACTGAAATGTATATAGTTCGTACCTGTTTACTGTCCAGGTTACTGTTTAAGATCGTTGTTTCGGTATGGTTCTGGCACTGATGTTACAGTAGCAGTAACATCAGTGCCGGAACCGTCACTGGAACAGTGATCTCTACAGTACATGAACAGTAAAACAGGTACGAATCTTATACATTTCAGTACGTTTCAGATTCATATCATTTATCATTGTCACTTTGTGCTATCATAGAACAAATTCAGAAACATTTAACAGAAACAAGTTCAGAACAACGGTTCTTGAGTCAGATAACTATCTGGCAATACAGAACCAACATGTGATTATTTGGTTAGGATTATATTATGTATAAACGTATGTGAGACTTTAAAGAACAAAACACACGAATATTGTTACACGAATGCTAAATTGACGGGTTATTCGTATAGGTGACGATCTGTACGAATAAAGCTGAAAGTTTAACGTTCTGAATGATATTCTATAATTAGAAAACAATATTGAAAAGTATAGTTATTGTCGTGTTCGTACGGGTGACGATTCGAACGAATACGCGCGACGACCGTACATTTCGATTTAAACAGTTAATTAATATTTTAAATTTGTTAAATAAATGGAAGGTATTAGTTAATTTATTAGGAATCACAACCTAGAATAATTAAATGATTTCTAATTTTATAATCATGTCGTTTCGTCGAGAAAATTACACGATCCGACATTTTACGCGAAACCGAAGGAGACCGAACGACCAGGTATTTTCTTAAACATTTAATGAGCGATTAAGGCTCCAACCACCACCACCAAGACCCACACTTCTTCTCATTTTCGTCCACCAACTTTATCTCTCTAGAAATCGTTTCTCCAACTTCTCTCTAGAAGATCTCACACGTTTTAGGTCGGAATCGATCAAATTTGGTGTCATCACGATCCTTTCATCTTGTAGATTGCAAAAGTACAAGTATTTCGAACTTCCATCCACGAAATCTAAGGTAAATAAACACTTTAAATTCGGTTTTAGGGTATTCACGAGCCCTTTTAGTTGTAGTCATGATAATTGGTTTTTAAACACTTATGAACCTTGAGATGAGCACTAGTAAACAACAAGGAATGTATAGAATTAGTGTTGTGACAGATTGGATCGAGAAAGGAGTTGGAGATACAGGTTCGTGGCCTCCTAGATTGGCCGAACCTTTTCTCTAAGCTAGATAAGTACCGCGAACCTGTGGCCAACCTAGGCGAACCCTGGGCAACGAACCCTGTCCCTCTGAAACTACACCTGCAACGAGCCTGTGGTCTGAGTCACGAACCTTTAAGCCTGCACCGGACCCTGTAGGAGGGCTGCAACGAACCTGTAGTTGCAACTACCCGTGGGCGAACCTTATATCTAGCCGAACCCTGGCCATGCAACCCACGAACCCAAAGTGAACGAACCTTATGAGCTGGACGAACCATGATGAACCGAACCCTATGGGTTCGTCTAACTCCATTGGAGCCGAACCCTAGGCCAACATAGCATAGGTTCGCTGCCTTGGACCATATGTCGAACCTAGGAGTCGATTAATGAGGCTAGTATGGACCTAGGATCAATGAAACTCATGATATAAACTAGGAAATGAATTGTGGATCACTAAACTAACAAATTCATGAGGAGTTAATCATATAAGTTGCATGCATGTGTGTGCATGAGAATATAAGTGCATGGGAAATTCACATAAATGCATGCATAGCTAACACTAAATGTTGGCCATACAAGATAGTTTAACAATTAAGGTGAATTAGTTACAAGTTCATGAGAATCAACAACACAAGTTGAGAAATCAAATTGAAATCAAGAAGTTCAATTGGGCCTAAGTGGGCCCAATGGGGCTTAATTAAGCTCATCATGTATTAAATGATGACGTAAACTCAAGTAATGATATTTTGATAAAATAAAAGCATTATGAATTTATTTAAAAGTTGGTTTAATAAATTCTAAAGTTTTGTCTAAATTGAAATGTGAATTACGAATGGCATTGTCTCCTTTTAAGTTGATTTTGTTATAAAAGGTAGTTGTAATAAATTGATTGGGATTTGTTAAAATAGACAATATAATTGTCTGGATTTTAAACAGAAAACAAAAGAAACTCTGCCGAAATTTCTAAAAATGTAAAAGTAAGTTATTATTATAATTAAAGATGGGAATTTGGGATCATAAAAGGGTAACTAAGTTAGGTTAGATTCTAGATACACATAGTGCTAAGACACATAGTTGCACACACAAGAAGACCCGAACTTAGGCACAATGACTATTACGCGTACTTATTATATTCGAATTCTTATAAAACAACTCAGGAACCGAAGATACTTAGCTTACAAACAAGAGCGCGTATTCTGTGATAGTTCATTAGACATCAACACAGGTGAGTTCATTGCCCCTTTTCTAACATTTTTGTTTTAAAACACGGGGCTGAGAAGCATGCGTAAACTGTTTATTAAATTGTTTACTTAAATGCTTTTAATTTTATATGTTTACATATATATAAAAATGTTATCCTAGACCATGTCTAGGAAGATTTTATGCAGGTTTATTAACTGATTTACTTATAAATTAAGTGAATAATCAGATTTAAACTAAAAGATTTCAACAGATCAAAACATTTCAAAAGAATCACATCAAACATTTTGACAAAACAAGTGTGGGAGTTCAAGAAATCAAACTAATCATTTTGACAAATCAAATGGGTGAATTCAATGAATCAAATGAAACATTTTGGTGAAACAAGTGTGGGACTTCAACAAATCAAACAAAACAATCTTTGCAAAGATAATATTCAATGTTCTCCAAATCAAGTGTTTGTTGAACTATGAATCAAGTGTACATTCGATCAATGAATCTAGTATTCTATGATCAACGAATCAAGTACATCTTGTAACAGAATCTGACGAATCAATAAATCATTTTCAAGGGAAAACCTGGGAAATATCAGAGATAACATATGCCAAAACAGACGAAACTAAAACCCTACATTTCAAGAAGTCCTAGCTAGTCCGTTTGATTTGTAGGTCATATGTTTGAGGATATTTACAGATTCCCTAAACACTAAGTACCTAGATTGACAGACTAGTCTACTCGAGTATAACCAAAGGCCCCAATCAATAGGACTTAGATTTTATTAAATGTTTATTTATTTATTTATTTAATTAAGCATTTATAACTGTTTATACAATTACTGTAGTTGATCATAATGTGTGATGAACTTGTGAAATCAACGTGGATTTCAAATGATTGTAATGATAGGGACAACCAACAGAAGAACTTATGGGATTGTGTTAAGGGTAAAAATGCTTAATTATCATTAACAGCAGTGTCATATGCATATTAGTATGTGGTGGGATGTTGGCTAGGGCTTGTCCCTTACATATGCCCTATATATAAGCATACCGATGTGGATATTACATGTGGTGTTAATGAGGTTAGGGTCTTTACCAAAGGAGGTTTTCAAATCAATTTAAATTACTAAAACTATATGAACTCACCAACCATGTGTTGACTTGATCTTTTTGCATGACTTCTCAGGTGACGAACATGTCAGTTAGGAAGTCATTTCTTTTGGACTAGAACTTCATATAGAAGACTAGTATTTTGGACCTGCATACTTTTGAAGACATCATTATACAAATTACTTTGCATATCTTGTGTAAATACAAGATATTCATTTATTGATGCTACAATAGATTTACATTGTTAAATTATAAACGATACTGCTGTAATTTAACTTTGTAATTCTATTATATTTAGCATTTCTCATTTATATCATGTGCAAGGTAAACAATTTGATCACTTCGATTATCACTCACGATATCGCGCCCCGGGAACCTTCCGCCCGTCGGGGAAACCCGATCCTACCCCGCCGGCTCGGGGTGTGACAGATTGGTATCAGAGCCATGGTTATATAGAAATATAGGTCACTTATTTAAATGGTTTGGCCTAGACTATAACCTAGGGACCCTGCATATAGAGAAAACAGGACTTAGGAATTAATTGCATACTGTCTTCTGTATTCGATCATTGCACTAACCGATAACTTTACTGGTTATGATCAGAATGCCGCCGAGAAGACAGCCTCCTTTGATACAGCTACCACCACAAGATTTGGCTCCACACTCCTCCACACCGTCACCAAATGATTCGCCACCACCACCTCCTCCACCTCCTCCTCCCCCTCCTCCATTGATTACCCAAGCATCTGGTTCGGGCACAGCACCGACCATGGATCCTGCTACTATCGCTCTGGTGACGTTACTGAGTAGCCAGATGACAAATCAGATGAAAGAAGCAATACCGGAGATGTTCCTTCGTCTTCGTAATGAAATCCTCAACACTGGCAACACATCAGGAGAAGCCAGTGGAAATACTGGAGATTCATCTCATTACTCCTACAAGTCCTTTGTAGGATGTAAACCACCCAGTTTTAGTGGGTCTGAAGGCGCAGTTGGGTTAATCCAATGGATTGAGAAGATTGAGGCAACCTTGGATCTTTGCAGTTGCCCTGAACACCACAAGGTCCGTTACTCAGCTGGAACATTCAACAAAAGGGCTCTGACTTGGTGGAATGGTCAGATCAACGCCCGAGGAAGAGAGGAAGCTATGGCAATGCCATGGGAGGACTTTAAGGCACTGCTGCAAACAGAATTCTGCCCCAAGAATGAGCTACAGAAGTTGGAGGTTGAACTATCCAACCATGTGATGAAGGGGGCTGATCACATGGGGTACACTACTCGTTACCACGAGTTAGTTGCTTTGGTACCTGATATGGTACCAACTCTGGAGAAAAGGATAGACCGTTATGTAGGTGGACTTCCCGCCTGCATTCAGGGCATGGTTGTTTCATCCAACCCTACTACTGTTGAATCTGTAGTGAGACTGTCTGGGAAACTCACTGATCTCATGGTAGCCTCTGGAGTTCTAAAGAAGGAGGCTGAACCCAGTAAGAACAAAGCTGAGTCTTCAAAGAAACCCTCCCATCATCAGAAGAAGAAGCAGAAGACCATCAAGAACTACACAGTGGCCACACCTCTTCAACAAGTGGCAGCAGCACCACAGAACCCCAACCGCAAATCTTACACTGGCACGTTTCCTTTGTGTGCCAAGTGTCAGTATCATCACCCTACTGACACTCCCTGCAAGCAATGCACGGGATGCGGAAGAAAGGGCCATTGGGTCCAGTACTGCCGGATGACACCTAACCAAGCAGTCAACAATGCTGCTTTGGCTCTCCCTTCACCAGTTAATCAGAACCATGGTGGATGCTATAACTGTGGCGAACAAGGCCACTTTGCGAAGAACTGCCCAAAGAAGGCTCAACCAGCAGTTCAAGCACCCCGTGGACGAGCCTTTGCTATCGGAGCACCAGCTGCACGCCAGGACCCAAATGTGGTCACTGGTACGTTTCTCTTACATGACTTTTATGCATCTGTTCTATTTGATACTGGTGCGGATCAGAGTTTTATCTCTACCGACTTTGCATGTCAACTAGATTCCATAGAGGAACAGTTAGACTCCCCTTACATTATAGAAGTAGCTAACGGGAAACAGATTACAGTTAGCACAGTTTATAGAAATTGCCCATTGACACTTAATGGTCATACATTTGCCATCGATTTGATACCGATGGAGTTGGGTAGTTTCGACATCATTGTTGGAATGGATTGGCTTTCCTCTAACCGAGTAGAAGTCATCTGTTTTGAGAAGCTGCTTCGAATTCCATTGCCGAGTGATCGTGTATTGGAAGTTAAAGGGGATCAAGCAAACCAAAGTGTCAAAATCATCTCTTGCATAAAGGCGCGTAAGTGTCTACAGAAGCAGTGCGTGGCGTTCTTGGCTCATGTGGTGGAAAAGTGAAAGGAGAAGAAAAAGATTCAAGATGTACCGGTAGTGAGAGAATATCCTGAAGTGTTTCCAGAAGATCTACCAGGTTTGCCACCTGTGCGACTGGTAGAGTTTCGTATTGACTTAATTCCTGGAGCAACCCCAGTTGCTAAATCTCCTTACAGGTTAGCACCTTCAGAGATGCAGGAATTGTCTAATCAGTTAATGAGTTACTTGACAAGGGTTTCATCAGACCGAGCTACTCACCTTGGGGAGCCCCGGTCTTGTTCGTGAAAAAGAAAGACGGATCGTTCAGAATGTGCATAGATTACAGAGAGCTGAACAAACTAACCATCAAGAATCGGTATCCATTGCCGAGGATTGATGATTTGTTTGACCAACTGCAAGGAGCTCAATATTTTTCAAAGATTGACTTGCGGTCTGGATATCATCAGCTGAGAGTTCAAGATGAAGACATACCGAAAACGGCCTTCCAAACAAGATACGGGCATTATGAATTTATGGTGATGCCCTTCGGATTGACAAATGCACCAGCGGTTTTTATGGATCTCATGAACCGAGTGTGCAAGCCGTACTTGGATCAGTTTGTCATTGTCTTTATCGATGATATTCTGATTTATTCAAAGAGTAAAGCTGAACACGAGGAACATCTCAGGAAAATCTTGGAGCTGTTGAAGGAGCAGAAACTTTATGCCAAATTCTCCAAATGTGAATTCTGGCTAAGAGAAGTTCAATTTCTGGGTCATGTGGTCAACAGCGAGGGAATTCATGTAGACCCTACCAAGATCGAGGCGATAAAGAATTGGGACACTCCGAAGACACCGACGGAGATACGGTCTTTTCTAGGATTGGCAGGTTATTACAGAAGGTTTATCTCAAACTTTTCTAAGATAGATTTGCCTCTCACTAAATTAACTCAGAAGAGTGAACCGTTTGTCTGGGAGCAGAAACAAGAAAATGCTTTCCAGAACTTGAAACAGAAATTATGTGATGCTCCAATCCTATCTCTCCCAGAAGGCTGTGATGATTTTGTTGTATACTGTGATGCTTCCCATCAGGGACTCGGTTGCGTGTTAATGCAACGGGACAAAGTCATATCCTATGCATCAAGACAGTTAAAAGTTCATGAGAAGAACTACACTACTCATGATCTTGAACTGGGAGCAGTAATCTTCGCCTTGAAGATTTGGAGACATTACTTATATGGCACCAAGTGTACCATATTTACTGATCACAAAAGTCTGCAACACATCTTTGATCAGAAGGATCTCAACATGCGACAACGCCGTTGGGTTGAACTTCTAAATGATTATGATTGTGTAATTAAGTACCATCCGGGAAAGGCGAACATTGTAGCTGATGCCTTGAGCCGGAAGGAACGGGTCAAACCCCTACGTGTTAGAGCAATGGGGATAACCGTGCAGACCAGCTTAAGTGACAAGATTATTCAGGCACAACAAGAATCAGTCAATCGAGGAAACTTGAAGAAAGAACTTGATTGTAGAGCAGAAAAACACTTTGAGACCAAGCCTGACGGAACGATCTACTATCGGGAACGTATATGGATCCCGGCGGTAGATGAACTGAGGAAACTTATCTTTGATGAGGCACACAAAACTAAATACTCTGTTCATCCGGGTGCTGATAAGATGTACCAAGACCTGCATGGATTTTATTGGTGGCCTGGAATGAAGAAAGACATAGCCGAATACGTCGGCCAGTGTCTAACGTGTGCGAAGGTAAAGGCGGAACACCAGAGACCGTCTGGTTTACTGGAACAGCCTGAAATTCTGCTCTGGAAGTGGGAACAAATAGCTATGCATTTCATTACCAAGCTACCCCGCACTTCCAGTGGTCATGATACAATTTGGGTAATCATTGATCGTTTAACCAAATCTGCACATTTCTTGCCCATGCGTGAGAACTTCACCAGGGATAAACTGGCGAGATTATACATCAACGAGATAGTAGTACGCCACGGTGTGCCATTGTCTATTATTTCTGATCGAGATAGCAGATTCACATCCAGGTTCTGGCAGTCACTGCAAAAGTCTCAAGGGACACAGTTGAATCTGAGTACAGCTTATCATCCACAAACGGATGGTCAAAGCGAACGTACTATCCAGACCCTAGAGGACATGCTGAGGACCTGTGTATTGGACTTCGGTGGGAACTGGGACTCCCATTTGCCACTGATCGAGTTCTCCTACAATAACAGTTACCACAGCAGTATCAGATGTGCACCATTCGAGGCTCTTTATGGCCGGAAGTGTCGATCACCGATCTGTTGGACTGAAATTGGAGATAATCGAATAACTGGACCAGAACTTATCCAAGAAACTACCGACAAGATAGCTCAGATTCAAAGAAGACTGCAAGCAACAAGGAGTAGACAAAAGAGCTACGCCGACAAACGGCACAAGCCGTTGGAATTCCAAGTGGGAGACCGGGTCATGTTGAAGGTATCCCCATGGAAATACGTTGTACGCTTTGGAACGAAAGGCAAATTAGCACCACGATACGTGGGACCGTTCGAGATCATCGAACGTATTGGTCCTGTAGCTTATCGACTGAGATTACCGGATGAACTCAGTGGTGTTCATGACGTGTTTCACGTCTCAAACTTAAAGAAATGCCTTGCTGACGAGTCTCTCGTCATTCCAATCGAAGAAATTCAAGTCGATGAACAATTACATTTCATTGAAGAATCTTTAGAGATTATGGATCGCAAGGTTAAACAACTGAGGCGAAGCCGTATTCCTATTGTAAAGGTTCGATGGAATTCAAGACGTGGACCCGAGTTCACTTGGGAACGTGAAGATCACATGAAGTTAAAGTATCCCCAACTGTTTGAAGAGGAAGCTATACCTGATAACAACTCTTAAATTTCGGGACGAAATTTCTCTACCAAGGGGAGACTGTAACATCAGTGCCGGAACCGTCACCGGAACAGTGATCTCTACAGTACATGAACAGTAAAACAGGTACGAATCTTATACATTTCAGTACGTTTCATATTCATATCATTTATCATTGTCACTTTGTGCTATCATAGAACAAATTCAGAAACATTTAACAGAAACAAGTTCAGAACAACGGTTCTTGAGTCATATAACTATCTGGCAACACATAACCATCATGTGATTATTTGGTTAGGATTATATTATGTATAAACGTATGTGAGACTTTAAAGAACAAAACACACGAATATTGTTACACGAATGCTAAATTGACGGGTTATTCGTATAGGTGACGATCTGTACGAATAAAGCTGAAAGTTTAACGTTCTGAATGATATTCTATAATTAGAAAACAATATTGAAAAGTATAGTTATCGTCGTGTTCGTACCGGTGACGATTCGAACGAATACGCGCGACGACCGTACATTTCGATTTAAACAGTTAATTAATATTTTAAATTTGTTAAATAAATGGAAGGTATTAGTTAATTTATTAGGAATCACAACCTAGAATAATTAAATGATTTCTAATTTTATAATCATGTCGTTTCGTCGCGAAAATTACACGATCCGACATTTTACGCGAAACCGAACGAGACCGAACGACCAGGTATTTTCTTAAACATTTAATGAGCCATTTAGGCTCCAACCACCACCACCAAGACCCACACTTCTTCTCATTTTCGTCCACCAACTTTCTCTCTCCAGAAATCGTTTCTCCAACTTCTCTCTAGAAGATCTCACACGTTTTAAGTCGGAATCGATCAAATTTGGTGTCATCACGATCCTTTCATCTTGTAGATTGCAAAAGTACAAGTATTTCGAACTTCCATCCACGAAATCTAAGGTAAATAAACACTTTAAATTCGGTTTTAGGGTATTCACGAGCACTTTTAGTTGTAGTCATGATAATTGGTTTTTAAACACTTATGAACCTTGAGATGAGCACTAGTAAGCAACAAGGAATGTATAGAATTAGTGTTGTGACAGATTGGATCGAGAAAGGAGTTGGAGATACAGGTTCGTGGCCTCCTAGATTGGCCGAACCTTTTCTCTAAGCAAGATAAGTACCGCGAACCTGTGGCCAACCTAGGCGAACCCTGGGCAACGAACCCTGTCCCTCTGAAACTACACCTGCAACGAGCCTGTGGTCTGAGTCACAAACCTTTAAGCCTGCACCGATCCCTGTAGGAGGGCTGCAACGAACCTGTAGTTGCAACTACCCATGGGCGAACCTTATATCTAGCCGAGCCCTGGCCATGCAACCCACGAACCCAAAGTGAACGAACCTTATGAGCTGGACGAACCATGATGAACCGAACCCTATGGGTTCGTCTAACTCCATTGGAGCCGAACCCTAGGCCAACATAGCATAGGTTCGCTGCCTTGGACTATATGTCGAACCTAGGAGTCGATTAATGAGGCTAGTATGGACCTAGGATCAATGAAACTCATGATATAAACTAGGAAATGAATTGTGGATCACTAAACTAAAAAATTCATGAGGAGTTAATCATATAAGTTGCATGCATGTGTGTGCATGAGAATATAAGTGCATGGGAAATTCACATAAATGCATGCATAGCTAACACTAAATGTTGGCCATACAAGATAGTTTAACAATTAAGGTGAATTAGTTACAAGTTCATGAGAATCAACAACACAAGTTGAGAAATCAAATAGAAATCAAAGAAGTTCAATTGGGCCTAAGTGGGCCCAATGGGGCTTAATTAAGCTCATCATGTATTAAATGATGACGTAAACTCAAGTAATGATATTTTGATAAAATAAAAGCATTATGAATTTATTTAAAAGTTGGTTTAATAAATTCTAAAGTTTTGTCTAAATTGAAATGTGAATTACGAATGGCATTGTCTCCTTTTAAGTTGATTTTGTTATAAAAGGTAGTTGTAATAAATTGATTGGGATTTGTTAAAATAGACAATATAATTGTCTGGATTTTAAACAGAAAACAAAAGAAACTCTGCCGAAATTTCTAAAAATGTAAAAGTAAGTTATTATTATAATTAAAGATGGGAATTTGGGATCATAAAAGGGTAACTAAGTTAGGTTAGATTCTAGATACACATAGTGCTAAGACACATAGTTGCACACACAAGAAGACCCGAACTTAGGCACAATGACGATTACGCGTACTTATTATATTCGAATTCTTATAAAACAACTCAGGAACCGAAGATACTTAGCTTACAAACAAGAGCGCGTATTCTGTGATAGTTCATTAGACATCAACACAGGTGAGTTCATTGCCCCTTTTCTAACATTTTTGTTTTAAAACGCGGGGCTGAGAAGCATGCGTAAACTGTTTATTAAATTGTTTATTAAATGCTTTTAATTTTATATGTTTACATATATATAAAAATGTTATCCTAGACCATGTCTAGGAAGATTTTATGCAGGTTTATTAACTGATTTACTTATAAATTAAGTGAATAATCAGATTTAAACTAAAAGATTTCAACAGATCAAAACATTTCAAAAGAATCACATCAAACATTTTGACAAAACAAGTGTGGGAGTTCAAGAAATCAAACTAATCATTTTGACAAATCAAATGGGTGAATTCAATGAATCAAATGAAACATTTTGGTGAAACAAGTGTGGGACTTCAACAAATCAAACAAAACAATCTTTGCAAAGATAATATTCAATGTTCTCCAAATCAAGTGTTTGTTGAACTATGAATCAAGTGTACATTCGATCAATGAATCTAGTATTCTATGATCAACGAATCAAGTACATCTTGTAACAGAATCTGACAAATCAATAAATCATTTTCAAGGGAAAACCTAGGAAATATCAGAGATAACATATGCCAAAACAGACGAAACAAAAACCCTACATTTCAAGAAGTCCTAGCTAGACCGTTTGATTTGTAGGTCATATGTTTGAGGATATTTACAGATTCCCTAAACACTAAGTACCTAGATTGACAGACTAGTCTACTCAAGTATGACCAAAGGCCCCAATCAATAGGACTTAGATTTTATTAAATGTTTATTTATTTATTTAATTAAGCATTTATAACTGTTTATACAATTACTGTAGTTGATCATAATGTGTGATGAACTTGTGAAATCAACATGGATTTCAAATGATTGTAATGACAGGGACAACCAACAGAAGAACTTATGGGATTGTGTTAAGGGTAAAAATGCTTAATTATCATTAACAGTAGTGTCATATGCATATTAGTATGTGGTGGGATGTTGGCTAGGGCTTGTCCCTTACATATGCCCTATATATAAGCATACCGATGTGGATATTACATGTGGTGTTAATGAGGTTAGGGTCTTTACCAAAGGAGGTTTTCAAATCAATTTAAATTACGAAAACTATATGAACTCACCAACCATGTGTTGACTTGATCTTTTTGCATGACTTCTCAGGTGACGAACAGGTCAGTTAGGAAGTCATTTCTTTTGGACTAGGACTTCATATAGAAGACTAGTATTTTGGACCTGCATACTTTTGAAGACATCATTATACAAATTATTTTGCATATCTTGTGTAAATACAAGATATTCATTTATTGATGTTACAATAGATTTACATTGTTAAATTATAAACGATACTGCTGTAATTTAACTTTGTAATTCTATTATATTTATCATTTCTCATTTATATCATGTGCAAGGTAAACAATCTGATCACTTCGATTATCACTCACGATATCGCGCCCCGGGAACCTTCCGCCCGTCGGGGAAACCCGATCCTACCCCGCCAGCTCGGGGTGTGACAGTAGCCCTTTCAATGTTTGGTTTGTGGCTTTATCTCTCAGAATGTAATATCGATCGGTGGTGGTGTATTCCCGCTCGTCCTAATCTAGCTTGCTTAGGGTAAACGTCTTATGCATTTTTCGAAAATAAGGTGTTTCCTCGTGGAGTGCCCCCTGTTGTCGCATCAATGCGGTGATCAATCTGCAATGTGGTACCATCTTTCTTTCCCTACTTTCTCTGCTGGCCCAAACATTTAACATCACCTAATGTCTTAATGAAAGTATTTCCTGCCCTGTGAGTAATGCACGGAGGTCACTTAGCTCATAGTGACGCACTTTCATTTTGTCGCCCATCCTAGGAATAACACTCGAACCCGCAATAATGGCCAGTATTTTTGGCAAGGTATTCAGATCTCTACGAAGCATGTCACCGGTTGACCCATGTCCAAACAACTGTTGAAGGAGAGCAAGATGTTCTGGACCACTCGGTTTGTTGTCAAACATTTGTTTATCGGGTGGATAAACATAGCTCCCAGCCGGTAAGGAATCAAATGACACAACCCGATGAATAGTTGCAAATGACATCACCACTTCCACTCCTCCAACCATTCCTATAAGTTTCATTGTTGATGGAGGATTTGATCCCAATTCTTTTCTCAGTGTGGCCATCCAACCAATGATGGCTTTCATGGGAATTCTATCTTGACCTTCTTCATCACGAAATGTTAAGGCCGCTTCCCAACCCAACCTTTGAAAACATTCAACTATACCCAAAGCAGTACATTCTGGAATTAATAAAGCTCTCTCGGTGACCATTGCATCCTCTTTACGTTTCAACTTGTTCATCTTTTCATGGTAAAGATCTTCTTGCCAAACTTCGGGTAATGTGGACAAATGCTCATTCCTTTTCCATGTGGGCTTTGGGATATTTTCAACCTCTGATTCCATCTGTCTTCGTTCACTAGCACTCATTTGAGGAGTTTGCTCCTCATCACTCTCTTCTTCATCCACCAATAATGTCCTTCTCTTCTTTACAATTGATTTCTGTCTTGAACTTGAGCCCTGTTCCGGTTTCTTTCCTTTGCCTTTTCTGAGATGGTTCCACATGTTTCCTGCAAAACAATACCATTTCAAAACAATGTACAATGACCAAAGACATCATAATCAGCACATCTAATAATCAAAGCACTACATGCTATCCCCTTGTGGTCATATAACATAACCCCCTCAATTCAAGTATTCAACACAACATGTTATGTGAGTAAAACTTCACATTGGATGATTATTATGTAAACCATGAAGTTTGTTACCCATTTGTTACCCCACAAAGGTCACTATATGTGTAGTCAAACACACCTAAACCAAAAATCCATCATTCCCTTGTAATCCCACATGATACCTAGATAACATTAACCCATAAACAATTGAACAACATTCTAAGTACAAAAGAAACTATTCATCTTGAAAGCTATCCACCAAAATCACCTTTAATCACATAAGTACCATGTAAACCACTCAATGTACAAGAGGAAACATACCTTGTTGTTGATTGGAAGGTAGATAAAAGAGACAAAAGAATCTTGCACTAGAAAAACCCAAGAGATCAAAAATTTTTGGCACTTTAACTATAAAATACGTCCAAACCAATTGAAATCCCACAAAAAAAAGGATGGATGTGTGTTCCCCTTCGAATTCTACCCAAGATTGATATAAAATTCGTCCGAATTGGCCAAGGATTGATGGAGTTTGAAGTGGGTGAAAAACTAGGGTTTTAGAGAGAAAACTTTGGGGAAGAAAGTAGGTGAATGAAATGGGTGGTGTTGGGAAATGGGTATAGGCCGAAAATGTGAAAAATGGGTCGAATTTTTGGTCAAAGGGTTAAAAAAAATGGTCAAATTTGGGTTTTTTATGTGAAAATTCGGATTTTCTGGTGCTGGTCGACAGTCGGCGTATGATACGCCGGGGTCGGGCGTATCATACGCCCAGCGTAAGGTAAGCGACGTAGGGGCCGGCATAAGCAGAAACTCATGGGCGTATCATAAGGATCCGGCGTATGATACGCATGTGTTGGCTGTATCATACGCCCAATACCATTTTTTTTAACCTAAGTATTAACAAAACATCACTTACTTAAAAAAATAACTTTAACTAAAAATTGAAAATTTACGAAAAGTTGAAAATTGGTTTTGTTTGTTTATTAGGCCTTGGACCTTCCATACCCCAAACACCCTTGCCTTGCCCTCAAGTGTACCAAATCGACCTTTATGATCAACCACGCCTTGCCCACACTTATGAATTGCAATGGTGACTCAAAACTTCTCCTAAGAAAACAAAAACAACGAAAAATATCCAAGGAAAACCAAAACAAAGAAAATTTCAAACAAAACTGCCTAAGAAACACAACGGACTAAAAACAACGGGTTGCCTCCCGTTCAGCGCTAAATTTAATGTCGCTAGCTCGACAGTACCTGGCCCTTGTCACTTGACGATGTTAATCAGAAAAGTGCAGAAAACACTTTCCGATTGCTTTGCTAACCCGTTTATGTCACTTGCTTCCATGTACGGCTTCAATCGATGTCCATTCACTACTTGCCGTAAGTGATCCTCAAAATCGTCAATCTCAACATCTCCAAAGTTCCCCACTCGGATAATGGAAAACGGTCCAGTCCACTTGCTTTTGAGCTTTCCAGGAAACAACTTTAACCGGGAATTGTAAAGCCAAACTTTTTGTCCTACTTCAAACTTACTCAAACGTAGTTTCGCATCATGAACGGCTTTAGTTTTGGCTTTGTAAGCTGCTGCACATTCGTATGCCTCATCCCTCAATTCTTCTAACTCGCACAAGTTTAAACAATTCTTAGCAAACTCATTTCGTTTGAAATACTCCCCATCTTTTGACAGTTTAAACAATTCTTAGCAAACTCAAAAGCATCCTTAAAAATTGTAGGCCAATAAATCCCACAAGACAACATTTATGTCCTGTTTTCTAGCCACTGAAATGACCACCACATGCAGATGCATGCAAGGGTTGTAAAACCGAGGAAATCTCTGAGTCCGGGATGCATCTTCTAATCAATTGATCCGCTCCCAATTTGAACAAGTCTGGTTCGTCCCATATGTAGTGCTTTGCTTGAGCCAAGAATTGTTGCTTCCTTCTCTTTGTCCAATGCTCCGGAAGTGTACCTGCAGCCAAATAATTTGCAAAGTTAGCATACCATGGCTCAGTAGAATCATGTAACAATTGTTCATCAGGAAATGTTTCTTTAATATCAACTCCCTGCTCATTCTCATTGTGAATGACATGAGACAAATGATCCGCCACCACATTCTCACTCCCTTTCTTGTCACAAATCTCCAAATCGAATTCTTGAAGCAAAAGAATCCATCTAATTAATCTTGATTTCGCATCCTTCTTATCCATGAGGTACCTAACAGCAGTATGATCATAGTAGATAATGACCTTGCTACCCCACAAATATGACAGAAACTTATCCAATGCAAACACTATTGCAAGCAATTCCTTTTCTGTTGTCGTATAATTCAACTGAGCATCTGACAAGGTTTTGCTTGCATAGTAAATGGTAACGGGTTTCTAGTCCACCCGTTGACCCAAAACAGCCCCAACTTGCATCACACATTATTTCAAAAGGTATTGACCAATCCGGTGATTGCAAAATTGGGGCTTCAACCAAGTTTTCTTTAAGAGCATTAAAAGTAGTGACACAATCATTATCAAAAATAAATGGAACATCTTTCAATAACAAATTACACAAGGGCTTTGTGATGACACTAAAATTTTTGATGAATCTTCTATAAAACCCCACATGTCCCAAAAACGACCTAATGCCCTTCACATTCGTGGGAGGAGGTAAAGTTGGAATGACTTGAACTTTAGCATGATCAACCTCAATCCCACGACCTGAAATCACATGACCCAACACAATGCCTTCTTGAACCATGAAATGACTTTTTCTCCCAACTTAAGACTAAATTGGTTTCAACACATCTTTTCAAAACTTTTGTTAATTGTTCAAGACATTTTTCAAACGAAGGACCAAAAATGGAAAAATCGTCCATGAAAATCTCTAAAGACTCCCCTATCATATCTGAAAAGATACTCATCATGCACCTTTGAAAGGTGGCTGGGGCATTACATAATCCAAATGGCATTCGCCTAAATGCGAAAGTACCATATGGACATGTAAATGTGGTCTTTTGTTGATCGTCAGGATGAATAGCAATTTGATTATACCCAGAATACCCATCCAGAAAACGATAAAATTTCTGACCTGCAAGCTTTTCCACAATTTGATCAATGAAAGGCAAAGGAAAATGGTCCTTTGAAGTAGCTGCATTTAACTTACAGTAATCAATGCAAATCCGCCACCCGGTTACCGGCCGGGTTGCAATCTCCTCACCTTTATCATCTTTGACTACTTGAATCCCGGCTTTCTTTGGAACATTTTGTGTAGGACTTACCCATGTACTATCTGAGATTGGGAAAATGATTCCAGCATCTAACTACTTTAGAACCTCCCGGCTTTCTTCACCACTTCACGCATGTTCGGGTTCAATCTTCTTTGAGTGTCTCGTGAAGGCTTGATCTTCTCATCCGTGATTATCTTGTGCATCACAATGGAGGGGATTATTCCCCACAAATCTGCTATGGTCCATCCAATTGCAGCTTTGTGTGTCACCAACACTTCCATCAAAGCTTCCTCTTGTGCTTCATCCAAATTTGCTGCAATGATAACAGGTAAAGTATTATTTTCACCCAAGAAAGCATACTTAAGGTGTTTAGGTAACTCCTTAAGTTCAGATTTTGGAGATTCTTCCAAACAAGGTTTTAGTTTGGAGTCTATGCTGTCCGGAAGACTCTCCACTTGAATTGTCCATGGCGGGCGACCATCACTCGCCACTAACACATCCATTCGCCGATCTTCTTCCTCCATGTCCTTTACCATGCTTAACTCATCCCTTTCACAAGCAAAACAAATCTCTATGGTGTTTCCTCCACTTTCGTGGGATAGACACCCATCAACAATATCCTCCATAAAGCATTCATCGTTGACTCGAGAGTTAGCAATATTAGAAAAAACATTTAATTGAAGCTTCGGATTGCCAATAGTCATGTCCACTGTTCCCGTCCTACAATTAATCAAAGCATTAGAAGTAGCCTAAAATGGACGACCCAAAATCATGGTGGGTTGCCTTAACGGATCGGTAATTGCATAATCCAAAACCAAGAAATCAACCGGGTAGTAAAAACCCTCCACTATCACAATTACATCTTAAACAATTCCCCTCGGGAGCTTGTAATTCAAATCGGCCAACACCACGGTGTTGTTGGCTCGTTGTAATAGACCATAATCATATTGGTCGTACAAGCTACCCGGGAGAATACTTACACTTGCTCCAAGATCCAATAACGCCCTTTGTATTTTAAAGTCACCCACTTGAATTGGCATCAAGGGCGTTCCCGGATCTTGAAGTTTGGGTGTAAGGATACCCGTCACAACCGCACTGACATTTTCAGTCAAATCAACCTTTTTAGGGACCTTGTGGTTTCTTTTCTGAGTGCACATCTCTTTTAAGTACTAAGCATTTTGTTTGATTGCATTTATGAGAGGAAGATTAATTTTCACTTGTTTAAAAACCTCCCACATTTCCTCTTGTTGTGGGCCTCTCTTGTTCACATTTGAAACTTTAGATGGATCTGCTAAGGCTTTTGGAAAAGGAATGGTATTACCCTCCATCTCCTTTTCCATAACCTTAGTGGTTTCATTTTGAAAATCATTTTGTGGTGGCAATTTGAAAGTGACTTTCTTGTTTGGTTTGTTTGGTGCATTCTCAGTCTCACATTCACTCTCATCACTCTCATTCACATCCTCCACCACACCTCAACAAATTGTGGTGGAGGGACAACCTTGTTGTCATACACCTTCCCACTTCTAAGAATACTTACCTGATGAAGTTGAGCTGATTTCTGAGGCTTAGAACTGTTTGATTGATGTTGTGGATTTACCTTTGTGTCACTTGGTAGCTTGCCTGGATCCTTCCTCAAAATTGCTACCTCCTCAGCCAATTGACCCACTTGCTTTGTTAAAGCTTCAACAGTTTTGTCCCTCACTTCATTATCCTTTCTCATTTCCTTCAGGAAGTCCATAATCTCCTTGTTGGAGGTGTCAGAATTACCTGATGAGGCTCCCTAATCCTGATTGGTTTGATAGTTCCTTTGATAGCCTCTGTTTCCACCTTGATTGTACCCTTGGTTTTTGTAGTTGGACTTCCTATTCTGGTATGGTTGGCTTCCTTGATTTGATCCCAGAAAATTAGGATTAGATTGGTTAGAAGGATTACCATAATGAAAATTTGGGTGATTCCTTAAACCTGGATAATATGTGTTAGAATTCATATCATATGGCTTGCAATCTCCATAAACTTGGTTAACTTCTTCTTCCGTTCCACCTTGACCAGGACAATCCAAGGTAGTGTGGCCCAATTCTCCACATCCATCACACACATGGAACACTTGATTCTCCCTTGCAGCACCTTTGCTTCCACCCATCTTTAAGTTTGCCAACTTTCGCTCCAATGCTTGATTTGCTCTTTCCAATTTCTCCACTTTATCATAAGAGCTTCCTGAGGCTTTCACTGTAGCAAACTTCTTCCTTCTACTCGATTGTGCTTGCCTCTTTGAATTTACCACCATCTTCTCCAAATAATCCCAATCCACATCTACCGGGTTGCACAAAAATGTTCCACCTGTAGTGGAATTCACATCCCTTATGTCATCAGTAGATAAACCATAATGAAAAGCAGTAATTAATTCCCATTTGGAAATCCCATGATGTGGACAAGTTCTTAGCAACTGCTTGAATCTTTTGAAGGCTTTATAGAATGACTCTCCCAATTGTTGCTGAAATGTCCTTATAGCATGCCTAGCATCACTTGTTTTTTGTGGAGTAAAGTACTCATCAAGAAATTGTTGCTGCAAATCCTCCCAAGTGAAAATGCTAGCAAATGGCAATGCTAGAAACCACAGCTTGGCTGCATCCTTCAAGGTAAATTGGAACAAAACTAGCTTTACTTGATCAGGTGTGAAACCTTGCCCTCCTATTGTACCACAAACAGCTTCAAATTCTGATAAATGAAGATATGGTTCTTCTGATGCTTCGCCATAAAAGTTGGGTAGCACATTCAAAAATTGTGGCCTTACTTCAAATGATCTTCCTCTTACTTCAGGCCGAACAATAGGTGAATCATTCACGGCTATGTGTGGTCTAAAATGACTTTCGACAGCTTGAACTTGGCCTCAATTGGGTGCTCTTGGCACACCATCATGAAAATGTTCATAATCTCCACCGGGATATTGATTGACCTTAGGCCTTCTAGGAACTCTTGGTTGACCTTGATATCTTGGATTAGGATGATCATAATGTTGATGGCCCTGATATCCATATCCCTCATCATGGTTGTCATTATCCCAACCTCATTGATAACATTGATCTCCTTTATTTTCCACCCGATCATCCCAATCATCAACTCTTCCTCTTATGTTGTCCTCTTGATACAAACTATTTGCTCAATGGGAAGGTGCATCATGACGATTCAAATGGGTGGATTGTGTGTCAGACGACCCCTGATTAGATGTTTGTGGAGTCCTTGGTGGGTTATGTGGAGGTAGTGGATTTGGTGGTGGCCCAAAAATAGGATTTGGTTGAGGTCCAAAAGGTTGAAAATTGCCCCCTCTATATAATCCATGAGGTGGTGCTTGAGGCGGTGGTTGAGGTGGTTCGGGATAAGGTTGAAAGTCATCATCCTCTTGGTAGTTATGTGGTGGTGGTGGTGGAATTGGGTAGTTTGGTGGTGCTCCATGATCACTATGATGACTCATGGTTGATGATTCTTGATCAATTTGTTGTTGGATTGGAGACACTAACAAACCGGATCTATGCAACACTCGGTTATGCCTTGCGGTTCTCTCAATTTCAGGATCAAAGATCAACGGTGATGTCTTCCTTCACTACAAGAAAAGTGATCATTAAAGACTAAATGCTTAGGGAATGATTTATTAGTCTCAGAAACGTACTATTTAGGACTGAATTTTTTAGTTGCTGAAATATTGGAGACTGATTTTGTTGGTGTAAAATTTAGTGAATGATAATCAGTCTCTGATATTGTAACCGGTCATTTAAGACTGAATTTCAGTTGCAAATTTGTATGGGCCAAATATCCTTATATAGGAAAACTTTTTAGATAATGAATTTCAGTCTTAAATATGTGTCATTTATATTGAAAAAATGAAGCAAATATTTAGAGACTAATATTTTGTCTCTAATATACAGGGAAAACGTCAGGGACTCACAATCAGTTTTCAAAATTTACAATACGAACATAATGAAAAACTGATATTCATTTTTTTGTTAAAGGAAAAGACCAATGATAAATATTTTAGTATCATATTATATATATATATATATATGTTGAGAAGGTAGGAAGGACTAAAAAATCAGTCTTAAGAAGGTCATTTGTAAACCTTATTTGGTAAAAACATTTAGCCTTTAAAGGGTTTTTTATGACAAAGAAACCATGATATGATATTTAGTGTCTAATAAACACAACTTCTAGTATTTTAAAGCAATGATTACGAAATAAAAATCAATCCTCTTAGTTATTGTAACAAATGATATTGGGGACTAATATGTAATTACGTTAAAGATATTTTAAAAATTAACCCTAGATTAAAGAGTTATAATCAACTGTCAATGGAAAATGAGCCTCTTATATATAATTTTAATTTAATACAAATACACTCACACACATTTATGTGTATACATATTGTGTGTGTAATATTATTAAATTGTATAATACTTTGCAAAAATAACTAATTTATATGCACATCATGCAATATAAAACAAATATTATTAATGAATTATATGAATCAAAATATTTATAAATATAAATAAAATATTTAACAAATAGTAGACGAGCCAAGTCGAAGGCTATAAACATAAATTTGGGTTTTCTTAATCTCATTAATTTGTAGCTAGTTAAAACTAAGTAAACAAGAATACTTGAAATTTAGGTTTTATAAAATTTGGGAACTTAAATCCCTAGAAAGAAAGCTGGCAAAAGGAAGCCTCAACACACACCAAGCACCAGACCACGAGACGACCAGTCACCAGCCAAATTGAAGCGCCCCTACAGCAGCATTCGTGCTCTCCGCCAGCGGCCCCTAGCTCCAGCTCCACGGCTCCACCGGTATCTCTGCTCCAGCGCCACCACAGGTACGTTTCCCTTCTCCACCATTTAGCCAATCAGCATCATCTCTGCTCCACTAGCCTTACGAATTGCTTCTTCACCCCCTACTCCACTAGCGTCGTCCATGATCCACTGCATCACCAAGCCACCTGCGACCAAATTGAGCACCATCCTAAAATTTATCAAGAGAGGGTAAATTGAAGGAAACCGTATCTCTGATTTAACTTCCATTCTGCATCCCAATCAGTTATTGCTACTCACATTCCAGACATCTGTTTTTGATATCTTGTTTTTCTTATATATGGTTTTTTGTTCTTATGCTACTTGAATCCTGGGACAAACCTTGTTTTAGTTAATCTCAAATTGATGTTAACCTGTTATCATTATTAGACTAAGAACAAAACTATAGAAATTTAGTAACAAAGAATTTTTGTCATGAATATACTAACAAAACAAGAAAGAGCTTTAGTACTAGACTTAAGAAAAATGTTTGTTTGTTTTTCAATTTTGATGTATAAACATTACATATGTTTTTCATGATGTTTCAAATTTGAATGTTTAGACATTACATTTATGTTTCAGGTAGTTTTGAGTTTGCCTAAATAGTATAATATGTGAAAGTTGATAACACTTTTGATCAACATGATTGATAAACTAGCAAATTAAATTTTGAAAGTGTGCATCTTACCTGGCTTAAAATTATGTTACATCATAATTAAAAGGATAATGTTATTGTTCTGATAAGTAGTTTATGTATGTTTGTTGTTAACTAGGATTTTGCAATGACTTTGGATAAGAGCTGGACTAAAATACCTAATAAGGTAGATCCAATGAGATTATAAAAGCTAGTGGTTTAAATTTTATTCAGTTCGAGTGCTCTATCAGGTATGTGTTTGTTTCCACCCATTGTGACCCGCTTAATATTTTAGTTTCGATCCATTACTCTTAAAGTAACCCAGTTAATATTTTAAATTCAACCCATTAGCAAAAAATAACATCGTTGCTACTCTGGTACTTGCAGTCCACATTACTAAATTTACTGGTTATATTTTCTTGATTTATACCGGTCGAGTTGTCTATCAAGCATGCTTTTTTTTCCTACAACAGTTGTTACTGGTTCAGATCTTTTTATCATCTGCTGGTGTTGAATTTAAATCAGCAATCAATAGATTTTTTCTTTTTTGCAGGTTAACATTAGCTATATGTGCCACTGGTTGATTTTTTATCCAAGGTAATTTCTTCAACTGGTATAGTTTCAAAATTTTGTTTGCACTTTTCAATTCCAAAGTTAGATCTTATTATGTAACTTAGTATCATCATCTGAACTATTTTTCGGTTGACACATATAAATGATAACATTAAGTTGGGTTGGTTTTGATTTTGATTTGACCAGGCGCGGCAACTGACACTTGCTAATTTTTTTGGTCAATTTCTTAAGGTTTTCTAATGTGTGCACCAGGTTACCAAAATCAAACAAGTAAGATGGGTTGTTTTGGTTTTGATTTTGGTTTGACCAGGTGTGGCACCTACCACTTGCTAGTTTTTTTGGTCGATTTCTTAAGTTTTTCTAATGTGTGCACCAGGTTTACCAAAATCAAAAAAGTAAATGGGCTGTTTTGGTTTGACCAGGTGCGGCACCTGACACTTGCTAGCTAATTGTTTTGGTCGATTTCTTAAGCTCTTCTAATGTGTGCACAAGGTTTACCAAAATCAAAAAAAGTAATTAAATTGGGTTGATTAGCTATATATATATATTTTTTTTTGGATAAAGGGCATTTTGCCCAGCATATGGCAGCCCAAATCTGACAGAGCAGAGGATCAGCACAGCCAGACTATTCCCAGTCTCCAACCCAAACCAGAGCAGGTACATAAACCAGCTCTTAGGCAACCCATTCCCTTGGTTTCCTTCTGCAGCAAACACTTAAGGCAAGTCCACGCATGAAGGAGCACCCTAGAAGGCTGACCAACGGAGGCAAACATATGGCCATAACGAATGTCGGCCCAATTCAGAGCCTGCTTGCTTTTATCAGCACCCCTCACCCCCAATAATCTGGTAGACCTGTAACTATACCAACTACCAGCCCAAACCATGTGGCCCCTACTGTGAAAAAGGGACGACTTGCAGCTGATGGAACCATGACCCCAAACCCAGGTTTGACCAGCATCCCAGGAGTTTCCAAGACCACTCAAACCATCAATGTTGAGCACCTTCTGGTCAACCTCCTTGTACCAGTGCATTCACCAATTACTCCCACCCAAACCAAGGCTCCATCTGTAACTGAACCTGCTGAGACGAGTACAATGCCCTTGCCCAACCCTGTCCCTGCACAGCCCGCAAAACACCCAAGACTAACCTGTTAACTATACTCCACGCAGAATTGTGATTGATACTGTTAGTCTCAATTATTTCGTGATATAAACCCTAAACCCTAAACTATACTCCAAATGATTAGCTATTTAGTCCACACTAAGTTTGTATTTTCTCCTATAAGTCTCAATTATTTCGTAAATAAGAGGAATATGTTTTTTTGCATGTTTTTTTTTGTTTTTTATTATTTGGGTCATTTTCTAAAATGACCCGTTTCGACCAATGTCTTTTTTTGAGAAAACCCGTTCTGACCCTAACCAACTCATCCTGACCCGAACCCATCTTGACCTGTTACCCAACCCGACCCAACCCGCCCATCTTGCCGGCTCTAGCTAATGGTGTTTAATGTTTATACAGGTCCAGTTTGTATCTTAAATAAGTGCAGTTTTTAAATTTTAATACATTTATAGTTGATGCAGTCTTTCTATTAACTGCATATGGTACTGCCTTTGTTCTTTAATTTGCTGCATTCTGTTGAATTTCCAGGCGTTGAATTTGCTGAAGATGCAGCTTTTGTTCTTCAATTTGCAGATGATTTTCATATCTAGGAGCCAGCTTATTCGCGTCAATTGTTGATTTGGATGATAATAAACTTATTATGCAATTTTTTTTATATGTGAACGTGTTTTATATTCGCTTAAATTGATTTGGACACGTTATGTGTTATGTTAAACTTATAATGCATAGGTGATTGATAATAGGGAATTCATAACGATTTGGGGACTGATTTTCAACATCTTATTTTTCTTTTGTGAAGTTAGTTAATAATAACAAATTTTGGATTCTTTTTTACTCTCTTGATTATATATATATATATAGGAAGAGGATCGAATGTTAACTTATGTTTATTGCGTTAACCGAATAAAAAAAATAAGAAAAAACATACACCGTGTTAATATTATCATAGCACTTTGTTATTTATAATAGCACTTTGCTTTTTAAAATTTTTACAAAATTATCACTTTGTACAATAACCATACTCTATAGATATAATTTATATTTCTTTCAAAAATAATACCGTATTTAAGTTCTATCTATTAATATCTAATATAATAGTCACCCATGTATATGACCCACTAAACAGACCATATATGACATACTTTGTATAACTCGTTGGAACATACTATAATTGTAACTGAGTAGTTACAATTGTTTATTTTATTTATATTTCTTTCAAATATAATACGGTATTTAAGTTCTATCTATTAATATTTAATATAATAGTCACCTATATATATGACCCACTAAGTAGACCATGACACACTTTGTATATCTCATATAACATAGTATATCATATAACTGATTGTTACAATTGTTTATTTTATTTATATTTCTTTCAAATATAATACGGTATTTAAGTTCTATCTATTAATATCTAATATAATAGTCTCCTATGCATATGACCCACTAAGCAGACCATGACACACTTTGTATATCTCGTATAACATAGTATATCATTTAACTGATTGTTACAATTGTTTATTTTATTTATATTTCTTTCAAATATAATACCGTATTTAAGTTCTATCTATTAATATCTAATATAATAGTCACCTATGTATATGACCCACTAAACATACCATATATGACATACTTTGTATTACTCGTAGGAACATCTTATAACATATAACTGATTGTTACAATTTTTTATATAATTTATATTTCTTTCAAATATAATACGGTATTTAAGTTCTATCTTTTAATATTTAATATAATTGTCACCTATATATATGATTCACTAAGAAGACCATATATGACATACTTTGTATAACTCGTTGGAACATACTATATATAACATATAACTGATTAGTTACAATTGTTTATATAATTTATATTTCTTTCAGATATAATACGGTATTTAAGTTCTATCTATTAATATTTAATATTATAGTCACCTATGTATATGACCCACAAAGCAGACCATATATGACATACTTTGTATAACTCGTAGGAACATACTATAACATATAATTGATTAGGTACAATTGTTTATTTTATTTATATTTCTTTCAAATATAATACAATATTTAAGTTCTATCTATTAATATCTAATATAATAGTCTCCTATGCATATAACCCACTAAGCAGACCATGACACACTTTGTATATCTCGTATAACATAGTATATCATATAACTGATTGTTACAATTGTTTATTTTATTTATATTTCTTTCAAATATAATACCGTATTTAAGTTCTATCTATTAATATCTAATATAATAGTCACCTATGTATATGACCCACTAAACAGACCATATATGACATACTTTGTATAACTCGTAGGAACATCTTATAACATATAACTGATTGTTACAATTGTTTATATAATTTATATTTCTTTCAAATATGTTACGATATTTAAGTTCTATCTGTTAATATTTAATATAATTGTCACCTATATATATGACCCACTAAGAAGACCATATATGACATACTTCGTATAACTCGTCGGAACATACTATATATAACATATAACTGATTAGTTACAATTGTTTATATAATTTATATTTCTATCAAATATAATACGGTATTTAAGTTCTATCTATTAATATTTAATATTATAGTTACCTATGTATATGACCCACAAAGCAGACCATATATGACATACTTTGTATAACTCGTAGGAACATACTATAACATATAACTGGTTAGTTAATTATTTTATTTATATTTATTTCAAATATAATACAGTATTTAAGTTTTATCTATTAATATCTAATATAATAGTCACTATGTATATGACCCACTAAGCAGACCATGACACACTTTGTATATCTCGTATAACATAGTATATCATATAACTGATTGCTACAATTGTTTATTTTATTTATATTTCTTTCAAATATAATACCGCATTTAAGTTCTATCTATTAATATCTAATATAATAGTCACCTATGTATATGACCCACTAAACAGACCATAAATTGGTATTGGTTTGATTGACAATATTAATGCTTGAATATATTGAGATTCTTGAAACATAAGAAACACAATTATGAATGATATTTATGAAATGTGTTACAGAATGTTAATGCGTATTGAACACTAATTCAAATTGTATTAGAAACTATTTTTCAGTATTAAAATTAAAATAAATTATTCTTTTGAGACTGATTTTTTGTATTAACTAAACATATTGTAGACTGAAATTAACTATATTGTGAACTGATTATTAGTATCTAATAATATGTATTAGAGACTAAAATACAACATTAACATTGATTAATTTTCAGTCCTTAAAACAATCATATTAACGACTAAAATCAACTTATATCAAAAACTAAATTTCAGTCTTAAAAACTTCTTTTTGGAAACTGATTAATTTTAGTCGCAAAACTAAATAAATGTATCTGGGACAACAAATATATTTTTTACGACAGATTTTCAGTCCCTATAATCATCCAATTGGGAATGAAATATCATACTAACCGAGACTGAATTATAGTCGCTAAAACATACATAGGAGACTGATTTGGTGTGGTTTTATTGTCCATATTAAGGACTAAATATTTACGTATCCGGTACTGAATATTATTCCTAGTTGTGCAATCCAAATAGGGACTGATTTTCAGTTACTATGACCGCTATCTAGTACTAGGTATCCGTCACTGAACTTTTCAGTCCCTAATCAGTCTCCGATATCTATTAGCTACTGATTGCAAAGTATCAAGGACTGATTTCTCAGTCCTAAAAACCCTAGTTTTTTGTAGTGCTTGAATAACGGGTATGCATGCAACTGTAGGATTACCTGCACAACATAAACAAAGAAAACCCACGCGTAATTCCGAACACTAAACAAAACGAAACAAAAATAAAAGAAAAATCAAATCTTTTTGTGTTGAAAAGCAAATTGTCACACCTCGAGCCGGTGGGCTGGATCGACTTTCCCGTCGGGCCGAAGGTTCCCAGGGCACGATATCGTTGTGATAATCGAATTGATCAGATTGTTTGCATATCACATGATATACAATTGAGAAATGTAAACATGACAGTGATATAGAATTACAAAGTTAAATTACAATGTATCGTTCATAATTTAACCCAGTAAATCTATCCAAAAGAATCAATGTGTTTATATCTTGTAACTGTACAAGATCTACAAAATATGATTCGTTGTTTTGTCATTCCAAAAGTATGATCACACAAAATGTAGCTAGGTCTTCTAAAAGTCCATTATCTATGTTCTTGTTATCTGGTGACTAAACCTATTCATCACCTGAGAAAACATGCATTTAAACAAAGTCAACACTAGGTTGGTGAGTTCATAAGTATGTTAATTGAAAACCTTGATTCATTCACATGCACAGTCACATTGTTAATCATGTTACTTGTACGTTATTTGTTTCACCTGTTCACCCAATGGTTTCTAAATAGTTATATTCACAAGTAATATATCATCCCAGTAGTGATGCTTATATATAGGGCATATGTAAGGGAACTAAGCCCTAGCCAACATCGCACCACATCACTACTAGAACTCCACACTACTTGCGATAAAACTATTGATTTCCATTCCCATTCCACATGTTCATCTCACTATTGATCACCTGTGATATCATGTATAGAATAATATGATGATAGAATTGTAGTTATCAAACCGAAGTATTGATAACCATTATATGTATTAAGGATTATTAGATTTACATAATCTGTTCCTTGTATTATTCTATTTCTTGTGGGGTTAACTGTTGATTCACTATTAAGCTTTAAAAGTGTTAGTTAACTATTTGTCATTTGTCTTCAATGGGAAGTGCATAGAGCCTAAAAGGAATCCATTGCCATCCTCACGTAATCAGATTTCAATGTATCCGATTTTCCTCTACCACTTTGTGTTCCCATTGCCTTCATCGAAACTGTTACTAATAATATGACATGAGAGAAAATAAATTCCTCAGTCTATTAGTCCACAGGTAACGATGGATGATGTACATCGATGTTATTGCTCTTCTCCATGTGGGATGTTCTCATGTGATTAACAAGGTTGCATAAGAACTTGTCTTATTACGTTATGTTAATCCTTGTGTGAATGATATTGTCATCGTGAAGTTACGTTATCATGATATCATTCCTTGTAATCCATATGATCACCATATGATCACCATATAATCCTTAAGCCGTAGTAAGAACTAGTCTTAGTACCCTTAAGTGACGCAGGTGGTGGATAATCCATGCTCCATGTTATCACATACATGTTTTAAGGTGTAAACTAAGCGTTATAAGTACTTGACTTATCACTCTTAGTTAATTTTAAAGTGAATGGTATTAAGAAGATGTATTATCTTCTAATCATTCATGTGTTTTGTAATGTCATCATGTTTCTCTGTATATGTTCTCAATGTTCGTTTGTGTATGAATGTTCTCAATGTTTACTCATGCAAAAATAACTAAGTGTTATAAGATAAAATCTTACAACTATGTTATTCTAGGGTGTTGATGAATTATGAAATTATATTATCATATTCATCTGATTGTCCCTGTCATATCATGATCATACAAGCATGCATACAATGATAAGCGATAATAAACAATTTAATATGATCTAAATCAAAGTATAAGAAATATGTTAAGCAAACTTTTTAATAAATAAAAGTAAAGCATGTTTCTCAGCCCCGTGAGTTTAAAATCAGTTAAGATTAAAGAAAAGGGGCATATGAACTCACCTTGTTGTTGTTGGGGGTTGACTTAGCTTAGACGAGAATGCACGCGCTCTTGTTTGTACTTGTTGTGTTCACGATCCTGTATTGATTTCATGTTGTTTGCACTTGTAAGTATGATCTGTAGAGTTTCGTGTGTGTATGTGTTAGCCATAAAATTGGCTAACATTGATTGGTCTTGGTCATCATTCGGCCCTTGTTTCTCTTATTCTCAATTATACTAGCACTCAATTACTTTAAGCCTAACTTAATATGTAGCGTTGTTGATTTTATGTTTCGCTTGCTTTGATCATAACAAATTGTGTAAATTAGTAACTCAAGTAGTTTTTAAGTATAACTTAGGTTCTTGTATTGAACTTGGCACATTACTTTTGAAATCCTTTGTTAATATGTTTGAATGACACGGTTTTATGAAGTTCCTTTAAACCATAACCATTACCACATTTGTATTAACTTGTTCATTAGTTTATGCATTTTATCCTTATTATTTTTGTTTCGTGTGTTGATTTCATTCGAAGTTATGTGGGCCGAATGTTAAGTGGGCTAACCCAATCAATTGGGCCTCAATCAGCACTTGGGCCGTAAGGGGGTGTGGGCCAAACCATTGGGCCGATTGAATTTCATGAGTTAGCACATCCTTGTGGGCTTGTCTAAAGGCAATTGGGCCAAGAAAGATCTGTTGGGCATTGGTTCTAGTTCTGGGCAGGAATAGCAGCCTTGGGTCGAAAGAATTTAGTTGGGCCACTGTTGGGCCGAAAGGGTTGCTGGGCCTGTGTTTCTTGGCCGTACAATGATTTCCGGTCGAATGGGAGTATGGTGGCCGAACAAAATCAACATGGGCTCATTATTTTGTGTTGTTGGGCCTAAAACATTCGCATGGCCCGCATGGTTGCTGTTGGTCGAATGAATCACATGAGTTGTAGGTGGTCGACTCGTGGTTACCGAATGTAGGTGGCCGAATGGTGGAGGATGGGCGAATGAGGTGGCTGCCGAAGGAGTATGATCCACGAATGGCCCGGTCTCTTGCTTCGGCCGAATGAAGGAGAGGGTGGCGAATGGTGGTGGTCGAATGGTGATGTTTTCCGAGCGAATGAGGTGTTGGTTCGGTCGCTGGTGCTTCGGCCAAGGGGTGGTTCGGCAATGTTTTCATTCGACAGCCCCATGGCCAGTCGGCCGAATGGGTTCTTTCGCCGAGCTGGGTGTGTAGGTCATCCATGGTTGTTAAACCAAGCTCTCAAATCAAGCTCCAAGTTGGTTTAGATGATGGTGTATATCAGGTTTAGTTTCGAGTGTGTAAGGGTTGAAGGGAAATAGAGTTAGAACCGGTTGGGTCAAAGGTTAGGACAAAAGGGTAAAAACCCTCATTTTCGCTACATTTCATCAAAGATTACCTCGTTTTAGATGGTTCTCGTTCTAGATCGGTTGTACTTTCGGGTAGAGGGGATCAAGAGCTTCAATTTGGTCCAAAGATGGAGGAAATTGGTGAAGAAATGAGGAAGATCTTGAAGATTGAAGTTTGAAAATGTTAGTGAGAGAGAGAACCGGATTAGGGTTCTTAGAGAGAGAAAGTTGGGTGTGTAATGAGGAAGATGAACTCTTTCAAGGTATTTATACCCCGAGTGAGTTCGGGTTCGTTTTTGTTGCTCGGTTCGTGTTTTCGTTGCGTTTTCGGAATGTTACGCGCGTCTTTACGAATTTTAAATAAAGATAATTTCTTTATTTATTTTTGATGAGTTTCAAAATTTTAAAACATTAAAATGTTTTATTTTCTTAGATTATTATCGTTCGTGTCATTTTCGTTTTCGTTTCGTCGAAACGCGTCACCTTCGCGCGTATTCGTTCGAATCGTCACCCGAACGAACACACGAGGGTTTTGCTTTCTGACTTTTGTTTTCTA
Organism: Mikania micrantha; assembly: GCA_009363875.1. NCBI lineage: Eukaryota > Viridiplantae > Streptophyta > Magnoliopsida > Asterales > Asteraceae > Mikania > Mikania micrantha. The sequence goes on along the minus strand of CM018693.1, from coordinate 104,652,191 downwards.
CTTTCCAGTCATTATTTCAGAACTCTAAACTCACAGATATGTTTGTGTGAATCGTCACCCACGTAAACACACTGTCAGTTCGTTATTCTAAAATAACACTGCAATTGTGTTTGAATTGTGTTTCCTCACTGACGGACTCAACTAGACTTCCTGTTTTCACATTGTTTTCACACTGATTTGTCGGTCATCTGATTCCTGTCATCTATGGATATCAGATCGCAACCGATTTGTTCTTGTTACTTGTTTTGAACACTATTGTTTCTCATGATTTGTTGTGTTAATTGTACTAAGGTTTTCACTTAAATACACACAACTTATTGTTTATCGTGAATTGTTGTACTTACCGTATTTCAGTTTTCACTTAAATACGTACAACTGTTTACTGTATTCTGAATTCTGTTCTCACATACGCTGTTCATATACTTGTATTTACCCACAGTAAATAGTGAAAGTACACATACCGTACGGACTTGCCGACCGGTCAGGTACTAGTTGTCACACAAATGCAACTTAAATTAAACTTAAACTAAAACTAAAATAAAAACTAGCACTTTGCGTGTTGATTCCCCGGCAACGGCGCCATTTTGATCGATGTTCGTAGGTCTATCAAAAAAAATTTATAAATAAGAACTTAGCTACCTTTGACTATAGCAAGGGCAAGTAAGGTCGTCTTCACAGGGAATCAGTTTGAAAGTGCTAATTGTCATTAAAAACTAATTAATCTAAGAAAAGTGAAAATTTGAGATTGAATTGAATTAAGAGAATAGTTTAAAAGAAACAAACTTGAATTTTAATTTGAAAACAATATATGAAAAAGGTAATTACTTCCGGTTTTTAGGTTGCAAGATCCAAAATGAATGTAAGTTAAACCTAGATCAGAGTCATGTAAAAATCGATTGTGTTAATCAATTCGCTTGAAGTGATGATAATGGAACGAACGTTTAAGATTTGCTCATTCACACAATCACCAATAGACATACGCAAAGCATTACACAATTACCAATCAGTAAACGATGCAAGAAAACCGAATCACTGATGGTAACGTATCAATACAAAAACATAAATCTATTTTTTAAATCAAACAAATAGAAATCATATCAAGTTTACAATCAAAAACCTAAATTCAGCATTCAAACAAAGTTTCACTCACAACCCTAATTACCCGGAAGCGAATACGAAGGGAAACTAGCCACGCATCTTCATTAGCACGCTTCGATTCTTTATTCTGATGACGTTTCTTATGATCACGAATGGATTTGGAGGAGTTTTGCTGCCCAAAAATCTCCTTTTTTCGCCCCCAATTCGTCTAGGAAAGAGTCTCTTTCGAAACCCTAGGATAATGCCTTAAATATGGCAGAGATTTGCTGAAAATTTGGTTTTTCCGGCTTCCGGCGTACCATACGCCGTGCCTGGGCGTATGGTACGCCCAAACTGATATCCTGCGCCTGCCAGATTCTGCCAACGCTCAAAACTTCGTATGGTACGCTGGCCGTATCATACACCGGGCTGGGCATATCATACGCCCAGAATGACCTCACCAGTGGCCTCTTCTCGTCGAGAAACTCAGTTTTCATATTTTATGGGCTCCGTAACTCTTCTCCTAGCTCCAGTTATGTGCCCCCGAAGTTTTGCCTTCCCGAAAACCATGTTTTTGCATTCTTTAGCACTCGACACCTCTTCTAGTCCTCCAATTTGCTCCCGAACATGCCTTTAAACTCTCCACACCTGAAATTCACAAACATACTCAAAGTAAATGTGTTTTGGGCCAAAATCCACTAATATCACGTATTTACACATTGATTAAAGCGATTATTTACCACGTGATCAATATCCCAACACCTTATTACTTGATTAGCCTTTAAGGTGGTATATCCCACTGATTACAATCTGATTATACGATATTCTTATGATTTACTATGATTAGTCAATCGAGTTTTTGTTAAAACCGATTCAAACCTTATTCACAAAATAGTTTAAGCATACAATCAGATCATTCACAATAGTCTAATAACATTTATAATCATCCACAATCAGATTTAAATCAAAAGCAAAGATTCATTAAATCAAACAAACCCCAAAAACCGATTTTTCATCCAAAAATCATCCCAAATCTAGGTAGAATTAAAGATCTAGCCAAGAATCATCATCCAAACATTAAATAACATGAAATCAGATCTAAACATGGTAGAAAATTCGAAAGCAAATGGAAAAGAACAACTATGATGCATAAACAAACCCGAAAACGCATTCCGAGCACTTGTATACGCGATCTGAGCTCCCCGAGTGTCCTAATCAACCCCAAAGCTCCAAAATCTTCAAAAATATGTTCTTCCTTCATTTTCAGCCATCTAGGGGTGATAGATTTTCGAATTAGGGTTTCGCATGGCTTAACTAGGTGAAAAATAAGAACAGGTTCACGACTGGGGGTCTAATAACCGGTTCATGGGCTCACAAAAGCCTCAAAATGGCTGGTCCATGATCGGTCAACGCGGGTCAAAGCTCAGTCAAAGCATTTTGATGAGTGTGATCTTGTATGTAGTTTCTTGTATAAGTGCTGCTTTGATTCGTTCTTGAATGAGTGCGATCTTGTATGTAGTTTCTTGCATGAATTCCGAGCCAATGATCTGACTTTCACCTACCTCTGACCAACGGATGGAAGGTTGACATTTACATTCATAAAGTGCTTCAAATGGAGCCCACTGATTACTAGTATGATAGATGTTATTGTGGATGATAAGCTGTGCTCATATTGATTTGCGTTCCCAGAGCATTTTGATGAATTTTCCAAACTCGTGACATAAATCGACTATCTATGTCAGAAATGATTGAGATTGGTACTCCATGTCGGGATACAATCTATTTCACATAGATTTTGGCTAGTCGATTGATGGAATAATCTTCCCGAATTTGTAAAAGTGCGCAGATTTGGTAAGGCGGTCAACAATAACCCATTAGAGTTATAATTGTGCGACATTCTTGGTAATTTAGTAATAAAATCCATTGAGATCTGATCTCATTTCCACATGTGAATCTTGTAAAGACGTGATAGGACCGGCGATTTCACTTTGGACGGAAGGTTAGGGTTTTGACACACGACGAACATGAAGATGATGAACAAAATCATATGATATATTGATAGAATCGAATGTTTACATGATTGAATCCACATCATAAAAGAACATAGTGTTGCCGGGGAGAGATCGAGCATGATCTCTCCCCCTCTCGTGCTCAAACCCAAGAACACACACAAAACCTTAAACCCTAAATCTGGATAAGTGGTATTTATAGGGGCTGTCCTTCATTCGGCCGAATGGAGCTATTCGGCCACTCATTCGCCGAATGGACCCCTTTACATTTTATCCATTCGTAGATGCTCCTGCGAACGACTCAGTTTCCAGTGTAAAAACATGCAAACACATACAAGTGATTACAAATAATCAAATACAAATTTAATCTATTCGAACAACAGTGGACATCCAAAATATGCACCAACATACTCCCCTTGGACGTTGCTGTCGAATTGCTGAATCACTTGTATCTTCAGTCAATCTGCAATGATAAGTTCAACAGTTCCTTTCTGCAGATGCCCCCCTGACTGATGTCTTCTGGTTCTGAACTCTTTAACCTGAACAGTGGTAACAAGTCTGATTCCCTGATACTTCCAGCTGTAGACTTCTCCTTCAAATAAGAATATCCGATTGACATTGAAGCTCAGTTCTTCTAGCACAGCTCTTCCAGCATTGCTCTTCTTGTACGGCATATAATAAGAAGTCGTCTTCAACTGTCCATACACAAAGTACCAGTCTTGATACACTTATCAAATCAAAGAGTATGCTTTAAGAACAGCTTGATAAAGATCCACTAAAGTGTAGAGGATATGAAAGTTGCTTTCCTTTCTTCATTTTCTAGTTGATAATGAAGTCCCTTTAGGTCGTAGGATCGTACTGAGAGCAATTATTTTCGAACCGGTCTTGACTGTCAAGTTCCTTCAATCATTACCAAATGCGAGAAGATAATAGTAAGCAAAACGACTTTCCACACTGAGAATATCTTCAGAACAGACCATATCAAGCGAACCCAATTAATCTTCAACATGCGGAATATAAATTTAACTCAATAGGCCCAAATAATCAGATGCTCCTGATTACCCCACAAAACCAACATATATGTGTATTCAAACTTTTCAGACATTTCTTCCCTTGAAAGATACAGTAGCCTACATTAGGTAAATAAACACCGAATCATCTGAATTTTCATGAACCTTGCTGTTGATCATCTCAATAGTCTCTGTAGCCTCCTAAAAACACCCATGACAGCCGCAATACCCTCTTGACAGGGGTCCGGGGGCAGCGCCCCTGGAAGCGGGGTCCAAGGGGCGGCAGCCCCTGGCGGGGTCCAAGGGGCAGAGCCGCTGGCTGGGGTCGAATGAACAACATTTGAATGAGGCTCCAGAATGAGTCACTTGTGCGAATGAGGAACCTCTTCATATGAATGAACATACCCGAATGAACAGCATACCCGAATGACAATTTGCGAATGAGTTCAAATGGCCGAACGAAAGAATCTGTCGAATAGAACCATTCGGCGAATGAGTTGGCGAAAAGGTCCATTCGGCGAATGGGGGGTCATTTGCCTGAACTAATGGTGAAAACGGGAAATTTGCAAAAAATGAGTTTTAGCTCGAATTAGGTCACCAAATTTTGAACGAAGGACCTAAGTGGAGCGACTAAGACATTGCAAGAACCAATTTTGCAAAAACCCACCGAAAATCGAGACCAATCGAAGCAAACAGAGACGAAGTTTAACGTCCAAAATCAAGAGCTTGGTGTACTAGATCGGTTGTTAGACCTTTCTAGTGGTAACCTCGCTCTGATACCAATTGTATTTTTGAATTTTTCAAATGTTTTTGGTTTTTCAATTTTCAGATGTTTTTGGTTTTTCAATTTTCAGATGTTTTTGATTTTCCAATTAACAACTATCTCCCCCTAAAAATCTAAAACAGAAAATCTTTTTGAGTTTTTGATTTAAGAAAAGAAACTAGACAAGAAAACTGAAATAAAGGAAATAGACAAAACAAAGATTATCTAAGAAAGATGATGATCATTTGTTAGATTCAGATGAAGGTAGGACTTCATCCTTTTGGAAAACACCATTAGCCGATAACAGATATAAAAATCTGGGTTTATCAAAACCTTTTGTGAAAAGATCGGCTTTTTGGTGATCGGTGTGAATCTTAACAACATCGATTAATTTCTTTTCAAAACAATCACGTATGAAGTGATATTTAATGTCGATGTGTTTTGTTTTTGAGTGCTGAACAGGATTTTTAGTGACAGCTGTGGCAGCAGTATTATCAACATATATTGGAGTGTTAGAAAAATGTAACCCATAGTCCCTAAGTTGCTGTTGGATCCAGATGATCTGAGAACAGCAACTAGCAGCAGCAATATATTCAGCTTCACAGGTTGAAGTAGACACCGACGTCTGCTTCTTGCACTGCCAGGTAACTAAACGGGTTCCAAAGAACTGACATCCCGCAGATGTTGACTTGAAGTCTCTTTTGCAGCCACCATAATCAGAGTCACTGTATGCAGTAAGCTCAAAATTATCATCATTAGGGTACCATAAACCAAGATCAGGAGTACCCTTCAGATAACGCATAATCCTTTTGACAGCAATCAGATGAGACACTCTTGGTTTTGATTGATACCGTGCACACAAGCATGTGGCGAACATGATGTCTGGCCGAGAAGTAGTAAGATACATAAGAGACCCAATCATTCCTCGGTACAAAGTAGCATCAATTAACTCCCCCTTTTCATCTGGAGTAATCCCGTGATTGACAGCCAGTGGGGTACCAGCAGGCTTTGCATCAGACATACTGAACCGGCTCAGTATGTCCCCAACATATTTGGTTTGATGAATGAAGATTCCTGCCTCAGACTGATCCATTTGTAATCCCAGAAAAAATTTCATCTCTCCCATTGAGCTCATCTCAAACTCTTTGCACAGACCATCATTTGTTGAACCGAAGATGATGTCGTCCACATATACTTGCACCAAGAGTAAGTCACCATCCTTTTCTCGAATGAACGGTGTACAGTCAATGACACCTCTTCTGAACCCGTTGTTCAGAAGGTGAGTAGACAGTGTCTCATACCATGCTCGCGGCGCTTGATGCAATCCATATAAGGCCTTGCTAGCTTGTAGACTTGGTCTCTATGCAATGGATCCTCAAACCCGGGAGGTTGACTAACATACACTGTTTCATTTATTACACCATGAAGAAATGCACTATTTACATCCTTCTGATAAACTTTAAACTTCTTGAAGGATGCATAAGCCAAGAAGATACGAATGGCTTCAAGTCGAGCAATTGGTGCAAATACTTCATTATAGTCCAAACCTTCAACTTGTCTGAATCCTTGAACAACCAGACGTGCTTTGTTCGCACAATGATACCATGATCATCCTTCTTGCAACGAAGAACCCATCTGGTGCCTATTACTTTCACACCTTTAGGTTTGTCAACCAATTGCCAGACACCTAACTTTTTGAACTGAAGGAGTCCTTCTTGCATTGCATCTACCCACGATTCTTCTCTGAGAGCTTCAGTAACAGTACGTGGCTCAACTTGGGAGATAAAACATGAATGGGCTCAAAAGTTTACATCTGCAAAGTCAAGAATGTCTGCAAGTCCTCTTGAAGAAAGCTGATTTCTTGTCTTAACCCCATCCAAAGGACTTCCAATAATATTTTCTTGAGGATGAATCCGATTAATTCGTCCAACAGGATGAGCGGGAACTTCAACCTGTGGATCAAGATTATTCAGATTCAGATCCTCAAGTCCTGGTACAAGATTGTCAACAGCTGGTTCAGGGGCATCTGGAGGAGCTGAGTTGTCGTCTGTGTCTGAGCTGTCATCATGTGTCTGTGCTGTAGGAGTTGAAACAGATGAAGGTTGCTTTGGTTCTTCAGGTGCATTTTGTGCATCATACAGCATCTGAACAACAACATCTTCATCAGTGTACATGGGAGGCATGTTGAATGAGTCAAACAGATCAGAATAGTTGAACATCCAATCAGGACCCTTCCCAGGTGGGGGCATGGAATACTTCTGAACATCAACATGGTACCACTCCTCTACATTTTGAGTTGATCTGTTATAAACTCTTTTATTTGGAGTGCTGTAACCAAGAAAATACCCTTCTTCCACCTTTTCATTAAACTTGCCTTGCTCGTGTTTCTTAAGCATAGTGCATGGTGCACCAAATGGTTCAAGATACTTAAGATTTGGCTTTCTGTTATGAAGCAATTCGAAACAAGTTTTCCCATGTCTCTTCACTATCAACACTCGATTTAGAGTGTAACAAGCATTAGCTACAGCTTCATTCCAGAATTGTACCGGAAGAGACGAATCTGCAAGCATAGTCCTAGCAGCCTCAATCAAAGTCCTGTTCTTTCGCTCAGCAACACCGTTCATTTGGGGAACATATGGAGCACTAAATTGTTGAACAATACCTCATTCATTACAAAAGTTCTCCATGTTGTGATTTTTGAACTCTGTCCCATTGTCGGTTCTGAGTATGCGAATCTTGAGCTTATAGAGAGATTCAAGTTTGGTAACCAACACTTGAATGCAGTCAAACGTTTCAGACTTCTCCTTTAGAAAGAATACCCAAGAGTATCTGGAATATTCGTCAGTGATAACAAGACAGTACTGATCACCAGCAATACTCTTGCGGTTAACAGGACCAAAAAGATCCATATGGAGCAGCTCAAGTGGAACAGTGATTGAGTGATACTTCTTCGGTTTGTGAGACTGCTTGACTTGCTTGCCTTTCTTGCAAGATACACAGACATCAGACAACTTGAAATTCTTCAGACTTACCCCCTCAACCAGATTGTTGTGTACCAAGTGGTTCATCTTGCGTAGACTCAAATGACCCATCCTCTTATGCCAAAGAATTGACTCTTTTTCTGTTGCCTTTGACATAAAACATGAAGCTGTGGAGGATGTAATTGAAGCTGTGGCCATATTGAGTACGTACAAGTCTTGCTTCCTGGGGGCAGACATCAAAATCCATTCTTCAGGGATAACTACACCTTGCTTTAGAATGTAGCATTTGGAGTCATCGAAAAGAACTTTGTAGTTTTTATCACAGATCTATGATACAGAAAGCAGGTTATTCTCCAATTGCTTGACATATCTGACTTTGTCAAATGAAAATTGCCCATTTGATAAGATTCCCTCTCCTGTGATAAAACCACCTTTGTCACCAGCAAAAGCTACATAACCACCATGAACAGATTGAACGTTGGAGAGCAAAGAGATGTTTCCAGTCATGTGCCTTGAAGCCCCACTATCGACAATCCAAGAACTGTTTAAAGCAGCTGTTGGGGCATTCTGCACAAAAATAAGACAATTAGTTTAATTTGGGAACCCAAGCCTTTACAGTCTTGGGTTGACCCAATGAGTCTCGGATCATAACTTCGATCCATTTACCATCTGAAACAGTCTTGTCTGAAGTGGGTGGAACTGTAGTCTCAGACTTTACTTTCCAGACTGCATTTTTACTGAAAGAGTTTTTCAGATAAATGGATGATGATTTAGATTGATCAACATTAACAGGCTTGAGAACATTCAAGTTCATCAATTTCCCTTTACCCTTATGATCAGCTTCTTTGCTGATCATGTGCTCAATGATATAAGATGCACTCTCATAGCTCTTGAGCTTCTGTCCTAGGGTCTCATAATCACACTCAACCATTGCTAACTTCTTCTTTACCTCATTAATAGTATTGAGATAAGAAGTTATAGCATCTTGCTTGTTAAGAACAGCAATCTCAGCCTCATGAAGTTGTCTATTTAAAAGTTCAATTTTAGCTTGAAAATCCTTTTCATTAGCTTTTAAAACTTTGTTAGCATCAATACATTGGTTGAGATCACTGATCAAAGCAGCATTGTGATTCTGATAGGAAAGAACCTTGCTTTTAAGGTCAACACAATTAAAACAATTAGAAACAGAAGATGAACAATCATCAGATACCGGATCTGACTGAGAAGTTGCAGTAGGAGTAGCAGATGAGTTTACCATCAAAACAAACTAAATAGAAGATTCTTCAACATCAGCATCAGACTCAGATTGAGTGTCAGAATCAGTCAAGCTCTCAGACTCTGATCCAGATGTTTCTTCTATCTTGATCTGTGCTCTTTCAACAGTACTCTCCTCAAGTTGATCATCCATCTTCTGGATCTCAGCAACACAAGCTTGATTTGCCCCCCTGTTCAGAATTAAATCTGAAATCCCAATTTTCACCTTCATCCTGCTGTACCATCAAAGCTTTTCCTGCATTTGAAGAACTAGTCTGAGCAGGAGAATCAATAGGAACAAGTCTTCTCTCTGGATTTGCTGCAGAAGACTTTTGATGCTGAAAAGGATTCTTGTTTCCAGCTTTCTTAGGATGCTTGCACTGTCTAGCAAAGTGACCCTTTTCTCCACAATTGTAGCAAGTGACAGAAGCCATATCAAATCCAAACTTAGAATCTTTGTTTAAGTTGATGTCTTTTCCAGTTCTCTTCACAAAATCTTTAGCTCTTCTGACAGCACTAGCCAAAGCCCACATAATATCAATCCTTTCCATGTCATCTGGATCTATCTGAGAGTAATCATCATTAGTCAGATAAGGATTGCCAATCTGTCCTGCTACTAACCCATCATAAGAGCTAACTAGAGTAGATAGAAGTCCCATGTGCTCTTTGGCAATCTCCACAGTCACTTTATCAAAATTTTCTGTCTTCAAACTGGTTACAGGCTGATGATGTTCTTTCTGAGGATTGGATGAAGAGGATGATTGACTAAAATGAATCTGAGTAGATGATGGAGCTTCAGTAGTCTGAGAAACAAATGTTGTCTTCAATGGAGCATGAGAAGATGATTTCAACTGTAGGAGTAGAATAATACAACGATGGGTCCTGGACTTGGGCAACTCTCTTGGCCTTCCACTTGTTCTCTATTTCTTGCTCTTTCAGCTTCTGAATGAAATCATTTATGTCCATATGAGCCAACATCTGATTCTGCTTTAGTACCATCAAAAATGACTCCCACTTTGGAGGTAGAGCATCTGCCAAACACTGGATCTTTTCCTGAGTAGTTGTCTTGACTTCATGATTGAATAACTCACTCAAAAGATGATAAAATCTAGCAATCAACTCATCCAGTGACTCATTTCCCACATACATGAAGCTATTGAATTCCTTTCTCAATGCCTTTGACTTGATGCTCTTCAAAGCATCATTACCCTCATATCTTTGTTGCAGTGCATCCCACAGTAGCTTTGCAGAGGTAAACTGTCTAAACTGATGGAAAATATCAGTGGCAATGGACTGGGATAGAATAGCATAGGCTTTCCTTTCATAATCATACAGCTTCCTCTGAGGCAAAATATCAGTGGCAATGGACTGGGATAGAATAGCATAGGCTTTCTTTTCATAATCATACAGCTTCCTCTGAGGCTCAGTCATCCGTGTGACTAGCATATGAGTTCCATCTTCATTCAGAGGCCTCAGATAACCTCCCTCAATCATCATCCATAAGTTTGTATCCACCCCATTGAAATGGATCTCAAACCGATACTTCCAGTGTGGATAATCGTCTAAAGATAACAACGTTGGAGCTTTATTAGAGTTTCCAGTCTCAGTCTCAGTCAGTAACAAAGTCTGAATACGATGATTCTGGTTCGCCATCAATGCTAAATCCTCCAAAGAGTCAAGAACAACAAGATTCAACACTTAGAAAATTTTTCAGACTGATGGCCGAATGAAGATCCTTAGGACGAATGACGGGGGCCGAATGAGATAGAACTGACGAATGAGAGGTTGAGTATGACTGTCTGGCGAATGAGTAAAGAGAATGGACCTATTCGGCGAATGAAAGGGTCGAATGAGGCTATTCGCCGAATGAGAGTTCGAATGAGAGCTATTCGCCGAATGAGAGTTCGAATGAGAGCTATTCGCCGAATGAGTTGACCTAATGAAGCTATTCGCCGAATGACTGATCGAATGAGGGCTATTTGCCGAATGACTTGATCGAATGGAGCTATTCGGCGAATGAGACTGTCGAATGTAGCTATTCGGCGAATGAGAGAGATTCGGCCAAAACTATTCGGCCGCCATGCTCATTCGGCCAATCTGAGGGTTTTTGCAACAAAAATCGCGATAACTTGAGATTTTGACCAGATCTAAGTACCAAATTTGGTACAGAACATCATGGGATGATAATGAACAAATTGGGATAAAAGATTTGACAAAAACACCACAAAAATCCACGGATTTGCAATGAAACAGTAACTTTTAGGACAATAAGCTTAGGGTTTTTGCAGATCTCGAACGAAAAATCAAAGATATGATGATTTGGATTGGAAATTGAGCAGAATCAAGAGCCAAAGCTCTGATACCAATTGTAAAGACGTGATAGGACCGGCGATTTCACTTTGGACGGAAGGTTAGGGTTTTGACACACGACGAACATGAAGATGATGAACAAAATCATATGATATATTGATAGAATCGAATGTTTACATGATTGAATCCACATCATAAAAGAACATAGTGTTGCCGGGGAGATCGAGCATGATCTCTCCCCCTCTCGTGCTCAAACCCAAGAACACACACAAAACCTTAAACCCTAAATCTGGAAAACTGGTATTTATAGGGGCTGTCCTTCATTCGGCCGAATGGAGCTATTCGGCCACTCATTCGCCGAATGGACCCCTTTACATTTTATCCATTCGCAGATGCTCCTGCGAACGACTCAGTTTCCAGTGTAAAAACATGCAAACACATACAAGTGATTACAAATAATCAAATACAAATCTAATCTATTCGAACAGCAGCGGACATCCAAAATATGCACCAACAAATCTTTGGTTGTTGCAATAATCAAGAGGTTTGTTGATGTTCTGCCTTAACTTTAAGACATGTTAAACATTTATCCACGCATTCTGTTGCATGTTTCTTCATCCCAGGCCACCAATAAAAGTCTCTAAAGTCTTTATACATTTTATCTGAGCCCGGATGAATAGAATACTTGATTTGTGCACTTCATTCAAAATGATTGATCTAACGTTACCGAATAGAGGAATCAAAATTTGGATTTTGAAATACAACATTCCATCAGTTTTGGTTTCAAATTGTTTGTCTAATCCTCTTAGCTCCTCAGCTGAATAGTTTGTTGCTTGTAAGGCCTGCTACTAAGATTCTCTAATTTGAGGAATAGACTTGTTTGAATAGTCATTCCTAACATTCCCACACGTAAAGCTTTGAATCGTTCCTTGCAACTCAGGACATCAGCTGCGACATTCACTTTACCTGGGTGGTAACGAATTTCAAAGTCATAGTCATTTAAAAGTTCTACCCATCTCCTTTGCTGCATGTTTAACATCTTTTGATCTAGAATGTGTTGGAGACTTTTTTGATTAGTGTATACAGTACACTTTGTTCCATATAGATAGTATCTGCAAATCATAAGTGCATATACTACTACACCAAGTTTTAAATCGTGAGTGGTATAATTCCTTTCGTGTATTTTTAACTGTCGAGAAGCATAAGCAATTACGTTTTCTTTATGAATTAGCACGCATCTAAGACCTGACGAGAAGCATCACAATATACCGTGAAGTTTTTTGTGCCTCCCAGTAATGCAAGTATAAGCGCGTTGCAGAGTTTGTGTTTCAATAGTTGGAACGCTTCCTCATGTTGGGAACCCTATATAAACTTTTGATCCTTCTGAGTTAAAGTAGTTAGTGGCAAGGCTATTTCTAAAAAATTCTTAAGGAATCGTCAGTAATAACCTGCGAGTAATAAGAATTGACGAATTTCAGTTAGGGTTCTTGATGTTTCCCATTGTTTTACTACTCTAATCTTGCTAGGATCCAACTGTATACCATTGTCAAGATCAATTATGTTAAAACCATTGTGATCTTGAGAATGGTTTCATGATAACCAGACATCATAACGGATCAAAACAAGGATTTCACGGTTAACATACCGATTTCTTTATTTCTATCTATTCCTAGCCATCATCTAGGCAATAATTAACAATAATAACCATTGCATTATGCTCAAATACTAGATTTAATCCATACATTATCAAACTAGTAGGAGATATCGAATCGCTACCTGTTTGAACAGATTTCTGGTTGCAAATGATGATACAACAGTGTAGAGACGATTCCCAGCTCGATCTGGGAGTTTCTTTGGTTTAACAACCAAGATTTGAAGCTTCAAATTTGTTCAGATCGTCTTTGAGATGTTTGAGATCGAAATATTAAATAAAGAAAACTTCTGCATGATGGTTCTAGCAGCTTATAATAGTCGACCCTTCGTCGTGTACCGCCAAGGGGGCCTGAGGGGTTTGACGTACCTCGAATGAAACCAGAGACTTTTAGATATTTTGAGCTTGTCGCATACCGCCAAGAGTACCTAAATGGTCTTGGTGTACCATGAAGGATTTTGGAGTTCAAATATTTATCTAATTTTCTTTTTTTTTCGAAATTCCGGTTGAATACGAACTACATTTTTCGCACAGTTTTTGGCCCGATTTATGATTTCCCGAATATTTTCTAATCATTGAGAATACGTATCTTATTCCTATTATTGATTTAGAAGAAGAAGAATCGAACTTATAAACCTAATTATCACAACTTAGGGTGATATAAAACATAAAAAGGTCATTTGGAGCGTCCAAACGCTGAAAAATCGCATGGTGGTGTTTTTTGGTCATATAGAAACTGGTCCTGTGTAAGAACCGATGGTGGAGGAAAACCATAGAACCGTATAGGATTCGTAGGTTACAAATGGGTACAAACTAGTTTTTTGTCCAGGTAGGAATTAGCTTGTGTTTTGGTTCGAACCCTGGAACCCGGTTTTGAGACCTTTCCTTTGTCACCTCTAGTATGAAAGCACAAATACATTAGCATTCAGCGATGCAATATAGAACATAAAAGTAATTTTTGCTAAAAGGGTTGTTAATGACCCGGTTAACCGGGAAAATCATTTAAAATATTTACCAATTTGGTTTCATATCGTTATGTTCTATTTTGCCTTAAAGAGAAAATATGTCCAAGTCCGTATGGTATGTGTACCTTCAATATTTACTGTGTGTAAATACAATTGCATGAACAATGTTTGTGATAACAGAATTCAAAATACAAGAAACAGTTGTACGTATTTATGTGAAAACTTAAATACCATAATTACAACAACTCATGATAAACAATAGTTGTTTGTATTTAGGTGAAAACCTAAGTACCGTTAATACAACGAATCAAGAGAAACAACAGTGTGCAAGTAAACAACAAGAACATGTCGGTTGCGATATGATATCCATAGATGACAAGAATCAGATGGCCGATGAATCAGTATGAAGACAATGTGAAAACAGGAAGTTTAGTTGAGTCCGTCAGTGAGGAAACACAATTCAAACACAATTGCAGTGTTATTTGAGAATAACGAACTGACAGTGTGTTGCGTGGGTGATGATTCACAACAACTCATGTTTAACGTTCTGAAATAATGACTGAGAAGTAGAAAACAAAAGTCAGAAAGCAAAGCCATCGTTGTGTTCGTTCGGGTGACGATTCGAACGAATACGCGCTAAGGCGATGCAATTTGACGAAACTAAAACGACAAACAATACGAACGAAATAATTTAAGAAAAGGTAAAATTTTATGTTTTACAATTTTGAAACTCATCAAAAAGTAATTAAAGAAGCTCTTTTATTTTAAAATCCGTAAACGCGTGTGTAACGTTCCAGAAACGCAACCAAAACACAAACCGAGCAACAAAACGATCCCGACCACCCCTGGGTATAAATACCCTGAATGAGGGCATTTCCCTCATTTCTCTCTTCTTCTTCTCTCTCTAAAAACCCTATTCCCGGAATTTTTGCCTCCCACCACCATTTTCAAGCTTCAATCCATCATAACTCACTCATTTCTGAACGAAATCGAGCAATCTTTGAGCCTAAACAAAGCCCTTAATCTCCTCTACACGAAAGTACAAAGGATCTGTCCTAACAGCCACTAAATCGAAGGTAATCTGAGCCTCAAAGATGCGAAAATTAGGGTTTTCAAACCCTTTGTTCAACTCTTAGCTTTAACCAGTTCCAACCTTATCCTTTTTAACCCTCTTAACTTAAGAACTGGTTCTTACATGCTCTACACTAGAAAACCTTGAAGTGCCTTGCTTAAAACTCGAAACCATCATGTGGTAGCTGGGTAGGGTGCCGTGCGAATGGCAAGGGGTTGTTTCATTCGGCCGAATGAGGTAGGGCAGGCAAAGCAAGCTGCAACCGAAGGACAGATTTCATTCGGAGGTCTCATTCGCAGAACCTCTGATTCAGTTGTGTTTATCCTCATTCGTAGGCTTGTATTCGGTCGACCCAGGGCTCATTCGCAGGGCAACCCTCATTCGGCCAACCCACATAATCCATATGACCAACAGACTCATTCGGCCAGCAAGTTCAGTTGGCACAACCATCTCCAGTGGGGCCATGTCATTCGGCCCATGACACAAGGCCACGCCCAATCGAATTAAGACCTAGCAGTGGCCCATTAAACAGACCTTCATCAGCCTACTAATTCGGCCCACTGTCGTTTCAGGCCCAACACCATATGGCCCATCCCATGATGATTGAATGGCCCAACAGTTTGGTCCAGACACTGATTTGGCCCAACTCTACTTGTGCAGCCATCTGTTAGGCCCAATATAACTTGATCCGGCCCAAACACATACAATGGGCCCATGACCACCTAAATTCGGCCCAATTGACCACTCGGCCCATATGGATAAGCTAGTAAACAATTAACTAAGTAAAACCTTAAGGACGACTTGCATGGGATTAGAACATTACTATGTAAACAACTAAGCTATTTTCAAAGAATGTTAAACGGTTAAAAAATGCATTATGAAACAAGTATTTCAAGGATAATAAGGACAATGTACAAGACCATAAACTATAAACCTAATTTTATACTTATGTTGAATTTGTAAAGTTTATAGTTAACACATTCAACTAACATGTTATGACAAATGTTGAATTACAATAAGGTGGTTTAAAGTGAACAAAAGTATTAAAGATCAAGTCTTTAGTTATAACTAACCCAACATACGGGGCTAAATCAAATTGACTAAGTGTCATTATGACCTAGAGTAATAGAACAAAGGCCGAATGATAACCGGGACTTACGGGTGTTAGCCAATTTTATGGCTAACACATACACGCACACGAATCTTTACAACTCATATTTACGAATTTCAAACAACATGAAATCAATACAGGATTGTGAATACAACAACAAGTACAACAAAGAGCGTGTGCATTCTTGTTTAGGCTAAGTCAACTACAACCACTATAGGTGAGTTCATATGCCTCTTTTCTAATCATTAACTGATTTTAAACTCTCGGGGCTAAGAAACATGCTTAACTTTTATTTATTTAAAAGTTTTATGTTTAACATATTGCTTATGCTTTGATTTAGATAATATTGCGTGACTTATTATCGTTTATCATTGTATGCATGCTTGTATGATCATGATATAATAGAAACAACTGAGATGAATATGATAATATAACTTCATAAATCATCAACACAATAGAATAATATAGCTGTAAGATTCTATCTTATAACATTAAATTATTCTTACTAGAACAAACATTGAGATTATCACAGGTGAACATGATGACAAGAACAACAACAAACAATATCCACCACCTGAGTCAACTAAGTGTTGTAAGAATGATTCCTACAACACTGTAGTGGCAACATGGTGACTATATGGAACAACTAGAATGATAAACATGATAACATACCTTCATGATAACAACATCATTCGCACAATAACTAATATTGTATAATAAGACGATCTTATATAACTTTATTAGCAACAATGGGAACACACAACATTGAGAACAAACAACATTGATGAACACAATACAATTGATTGCTATTGAGCTATCTGTATTATATCATGTCAATCATGTGCCATATATTCAAGTTTCATTGTAAGTCCCTTCACAGAATCGTTTACCAGTTAATTTAGTGGGATCTATACTGACGATAGCATAGTGGTACCATAGGTTTGACAAACCTCCGGCGAGTAGGTCGGTATGTTAAGCGTAACATCAATTGGCCGGTAACGTACGACCGGTAACAGGGCGACGATCAGTTATGTTTGGTAAACGACACATGGTGATATCATTCGACAGTGAAATTGTAATTAATCCATCGCTTCTTGTTGACTAGTAGACTGAAGAATTTATTTTCTCTCATGTCCTAATACTAGTAACAGTTCGATGAGGTCTATGGTAATACAAGGTGGTAGAGGTAAATCAGATGCATTGTAATCTGATTACATGAGGATTGCAATGGATTCCTTTTAGGCTCTATGCACTTCAAGTTGAGAACAAAATATCAAATGGTTAACTAACACTTTTACATTATTAAAAGTGATTAACAGTTAACCCCACAAGTAATAGAATAATAACAAGGATCAGATTAACATAATCTAATTTCCTTAACATATTGAGGGTTATCAATACTTCGGTTTGTTAACTGAACCTCTTTTATTATATTATTCTACATATGAAATATTGAGTGATGAACACAAATGGACGGGTGAAATGAAAATGGGGATCCATAGTTGTATTGCAAGTAGCATTAAGTTCTATTAGATATGTGGTGGGATGTTGGCTAGGGCTTGGTTCCTTTACATATGCCCTATATATAAGCATAGCTAATAGGATGAAATATCACTTCTAAATATAACTATGGAAAGACCATTGTGTGAACGGGTGAATCAAACAACTTACAAACAACAAGTATGACATTGTGATTGTGCATGTGAACATTTCAAGGTTTTCAAATATCAAACTTATGAACTCACCAACCTAGTGTTGACTTTGTTTAAATGCATGTTTTCTCAGCTGAGGAACAGGTGTAGTTGCCTACATTCAAGAACATAGCTAGTGGACTTTTAGAAGACCTAGCTATTTTTGTGTGATCATACTTTTGGGATGTCAAAACAATGAATCATCTTTTGTATATCTTGTACAGATACAAGATATAAACTCATTGATTCTTTTGATTAGATTTACTTAGTTAAATTATGAGGAAACAATGTAATTTAACTTTGTAATTCTATTTCATTGTCGTGTTAACATTTCTCATTTATTTATCATGTGCTATGTAAACAATCTGATCATTTCGATTATCACAACGATATCGCGCCCCGGGAACCTTCCGCCCTGCGGGAAAATCGATCCAGCCCGCCGGCTCGGGGTGTGACATCCTTTAAGTCTCAATGTATTTTTGGCATTGAATACAAATGTGATAAAAACTAAATATCATCTGTTTGGTATGAATAGAATGGATGAGGAAATGGAACGGACAAAGGAAAGAAATGGATCACTGACATTACATTGTCAGGTTTGGTTTCCTCTGGTAATGAAATAATACATTACTTCATGTTGTTCGGTAGACATGAGAAGATGAAGGAATGAAATATAATTTGTGGGTCAAGTCATAGTTCTAATCATTGTTCGAATCATGGGTTGGCATGGGTCGGGTCATGTGTCATGATTCGGATCATCGGTCGGTTATTATTTAGCCTGTTGTTCGATCATAGGCTGTGTCATGCGTAGTTCATGGATTGGGTCATGGTTTGGTTTGTGGTTTGGGTCATGGTTTGGGTCATGGGTTGGGTCTTGTCACACCCTGACCGATAAGGGAATGCGTCGAGGCGCGTGTTTGGCTGTTTATTAGCTCATAGTGTTATTTTAATGTTTTAATATTTAATGCATCCTTACTAATCAACACAAACAATTAATTCATTAAAATCAAATAACATTGCTTGAATTGAATGTACAAACTATTACATTTGAAACACTAAACATTTTTTACAATTTAACTAAGTCTACTGATGCTAATCCTATATCTTCACCACCATATCTTCCTTAGCCTGTTACAATCGTAAAATAAAAGGTTTGTCAACTATTCGCATAGTTGGTGATATCACACACATAGTTTAATAATGCATAGAAAAATGATGTAAAGTATAGCCTAACTAGATAATGTATCATAAGCATAGCATGATCGAATACAAGTGTGAATAATAAGAATAAATGAATAACCAATGCATGTGCCCAAATGAGTATCCTTACAACATGATAATTCAAGTATAACAATACAAAGACTTAGCATTTGTAATTCAACAAGTTTGCTAGTGTACTTTTTACATTTTCCACAAAATGACAAAAGCTAATGCAAAGATGATATCTAACACATCTTAGACTACTAAGTACTAGTTTTCTTGATTGACAACACACATAAAATCAACACATTGTGTAAGGCATAACATATAACTAGTATAAAACAAACTAGGTTTATGGCTTGCATCGTAGTTTGAATAAATGCTAGAATGAAATAAAGTTTGAATAGGTACATGTGTAATATCCTTAAAAACAAGAGTGTATAAAAGGAGTGTGATGAACTCACAGGTTTGATGCTTAGCTAGTTCCAAAGACCTTGAATAGAGATTAAGGAAGCAAGGATATCTACTAACCTTAAAGTTTGAGTAACAAATTCTTAGCATCCTAAAGTTCAAAGTTCAAGGTTCTAAAACTATGTCATCCTAATGGAAGTCTTAGTTTAATAAATCTAAGTTTGAATAGATAATTCATAATATAATATTGAATAATAAACAAAATAGAATATAAAATATTCTTTTTACTTATCATATGAATATAATTGTATAAATAGACTAGAATAATGTTTCAAGAATATTTAAGAACATTCAAATAATTAATAAATAAATATAATATAGAATATTTATTTTATTTATTATTTTGCATTTGAATTTCTAGTGAATAATTTCCATCCATTTCTTTTGTAAATAAATATTTATTTAAAAAACATTTATTTGTATGCAAAACTTATGAGTGTTTGATAAAAATCTAGAATAGTTATAAACTTTATTTATTTATTTTTCAATCATTATAAAACTTTATAAAAGAATTCACATAATCTATTTTGAATGACACTTTTTTAAAAACTTATTTGAACTTTTATTAAGGAACCATTTTTAAAACAATTCTTTTGTTTTATCTAAACAATTTTGTTATATTTAAACATTATTTAAAATTATTTCAAATCATTTTTTAAAAATAATCTTTAAATTAAAATTTCAAAATCTTAAGAATAATATTTTTGAATACTAATAAATGCATTAATATTATTAAGAATTGTTTTGATGAATTTTGAACTTATGTTATGACTTTTAATTCATTTATTATAAGTTTAATCAGATTTATAGCTTAAAATAATTTAATCCTTTTTCATAAATCAACTAAACTTTTTCAAAATGTTTAAAAATGAATTTTATTATTTTTAAAATTATTTTTATAAAAAAATATGGATGGAATGGGAGGAAATGACACAAAACCGGCTTTAGTGTAGCCAGCAAAGGTAGAATCCGGGTCCCCGCGCCCAGCACATGCGGTTTACCGATGTGCTGCGCCGGGATGTGTTGCAAGATCCGGATTTGAATTGCTCTTATACAGATTCACAAGTCAAACTCCATTTCATAAGAACCCTAGATCTTTGTCCGATCGAATTGGGAAGATTAACAAATTATAAGCCCCTGTAAGCATAGGGCTTCTGATCATTGAATAATTTCAAGTAAATCGTATTAACTGGATCGAATTCAAACGAATGGCGTTCGAGTGAGGAGTAGAGTTGGCCGGTTCTTGAGTCCAAATCGTATTTTTGAGCATTTTTATTGTAGTTATCGAGTACAAACAAGTTCGTAATGGGCAAAGGGAGCTATTGCGTGCATTTGATTTAGTTTTAATACCAGTTCTAGTAGAATTCAAATTCCGTTGATGTCTTGGTATTTTTGGTAAACAATTCACGTGTTTATGAGTTCAATTGTATTAATTGATGATTGGGACTGATTAGCATTCGAAATCCTTTCCAAATTAGCCATGAATGAGCTGGATTGAACTGGAATCAAGCGAGATTGGAGTTTGGGTTTGAGACAGGTCGTGTGGGTATCTAGAAAAAAAGTCGGGTCGAGAAGAACATAGGTTTGAGGGTTTTTACAGCTTTAGTCCCCCTATTTCCTTTCTATTTCCAATTATGTTTTAAAACTCTTCTCCCTCACATTTAGGTTTATTAGATAAACCCTTGTTGTCCCTCTATTTTAAATCTATTGCTTTATCTCCAAAAGTTTATAAAACCTTTTATTAATTTTTATAAATTATGTTTTATTAACTTAATAATTTATCATTTATATTCTTCTTATTATTCCATGTTAAAACTAACTAAAAGTTTATAAAAATCATTTTAAGATTTATAAAACTTTTATTTTCCTTTAAAGCTTTATTGATTTATGCCAAAAATTTACAAGATCTTTTATTAATTTTTATAAATTATGTTTTATAAACTTAACTAATTTTTCATTTACAAATCTTGTAAATAAAATACTATTATTTTATTATAATCTATTATGACTTTTTAAGCTTTAAAAGATTCATTATTTTTATTTAATGAAATTTTATAAAAGTTAAGTTTATTATGTCTTCTTCTTCCTCTTCCTCCTCCTCCTCCTCCTCCTCCTCCTCTTCTTCTTACACTAATGTAATATATATATATATATATATATATCTATAAGTTTTATGATTACCATTGTTTCATAGAATATCAAAGACATTTATTTATTAGGAATTTTGAACACGATTTCAATACTTGAGATTAAATCAAAACCCTAGGGATTACAGGTCATGGTTAGGTTCATGGGTCGGGTCATATTTTGAGTCTTGAGTCAAGTAATTGTTTGAGACATGGATAGCGTGATGGTTCAAGTCATGGTTCTAGTCATGGATTGGGTCGTGGTTTGGGTCATAGGTTTGGTTTTGGGTCAGGTCATAGTTTTAATCATAGTTCACATCACGATTCTGGTCATGGGTCGAGTCATGGTTCGCATCATGGTTCGGGTCAATTGTCAGGTCATGGTTTGGGTCATGGTTTTGGACATGGGTCGGGTCATTATTCGAATCATTTCTTGAACAGAAGGAATGAAAAAAAACACAAACTCCAAGGATTGAGAATTATCAAAAGTGAAAGAATCACATTCATTATGGAATAGTACATTCCATTCCTATGTGGTAACCAAACACGTTAATTTTCATTTCAACATAATAAATCATTCCATGCCATCATTCTTTCATACATACCAAATGCTACTTAATTGTGTTTGAGTTGAAACAATTTGCACGAATGGATGACTTAATAGGAAGTTTCTATTTGAAAACCAAAATTATTGTAAAGTTTGATGAGAAAAACGAATAATCTTGGTTGCTATACAAGTTTAGATCTCATTAAAAACGAATAATATTGGTTCACATGGTTATTATAAAAAAGAAGAATAACATTGGTTAGTATACGAGGTTAGATGTTACAATATTATACATACATATATAGAGGATACACATATTATAATTACCCACTTGAATTGTGTTAACCAATTAACCTTATGTTATCCATTGATTTAATATATAATATTTAAGATTCTAAATTAACAGATGAGATGAAATCAAGGGCAAAAGCGTCAATTTGTTTCCTAACTTTCCTTTTCTTGCCTGACACTGTTTTCAGAGATTTTTTATAAATCTCTTTCTCTCTCATATGAAGACGTATATCATTCAATGTTTTATTTCTAGATCATCACTCATTAGACATGGCAGTACTCGACACAGAGCAGGAGCAAAATCGAAGACTCGATCAAATCTGAAGATCGTTCAATGTTTTTCTTTCCGAAAGTTTTTCTTTCAGATGAAGATGAAGATCGTTCCAAGTTCGTCAAACTTGTACAGATTCCTCTCCATCTCTTTCTCTCTTATTAAAAGTACTCCTCCATTGTGATTTTTTGGTGCTAAAGACACAAAGCTACAAATGGTGGTTCTAATTTCAGTGATTCAAAGATTAAGGTTTTGGTATCTTTGTCGCCCATCCAAGGAGTAAGGATGAAATCGCATTTTCAGAAGACGTGTTGTCGCTTGTGTCATTGTTGCCGGTAAAAAGATGAGAAATCAAGGTTGAAGATGAGGGTTTCACATGAAATGTGTTGTGTGTTGTGAGTTTGATTCTTGATGAGTTTTTGTTTTTGTTGATTTTGTGTTTGATTTTTCTGGAAAAATGTAACGGTTTTGTATACCACTTTGGATGATCTTTCTATTTGCATATACACGCTCACTATCTGCGTGTTTTTTTTCAGTTTTATTTGCTTTTGTTAGATCTATACGGGTATTTTGATTACTTTTTACATATTTAAATAAAATTTCATGTTTCCACTGCCTTGGTAAGAAGCTATGTTTCTACTTTTTTAGTTCCTGGATAAGCGTTTTTTAAACAATTGGTTTTTTTACCCGATCATGACTTGTTTTGAACTCACTTTCTTAAAAATCACATTTTCCCTACCACTAATTACCTTAATTATTTCACTTTTAATATAATTTTCTATTTGGTTTATTTATTTAAAATCTCATCAGGTTGTTTATATTGATGATTTTGTTGTATTATTTGATAAACAGGAAGCTGAATGTTCTAATGGGGTTAAAGGTGGGAAAAAGTCTAGTTGTAGTATATCATTTTATGAAGCGGCTGTGTTCTTTGTTTATTACTTTGTATTTAGTGTTCAAATTTAGCCAACAAAGGGTGTTGTTTTAGGTGAATCATGGTTCTTTGTTCATTTGCAGTAATGTAGTATGTAGATTACATGAATGTAGCATGTAGATTACATCAATGTAACATGTGTATTACATTAATGCAATTTTTGGTCTCGTAATGTTTTGTTAACTGTAATTTAACATTTATATTGTGTATTGTTTACTGTAATTTAACATTTATAGTAGTGTTTATATTAAATAATTGTAGTATTTTTGTTTTATTTATTTCAATGTAACACCTATATTATATACTTAAAATCTGTAGATCCTCTTTTGTTCGATAAAGGACAGTAGGTGACCATAGAGCAATCGCCAGATTGTATAAAAAGCTTTATGGACCTGTTGTGTATGCGATGGACTCGAATGGGAAGAAGAACCTATGCCACCGGTGGTAAACCAAAACGACCTGATTTGGAGGTTTGATTTTCTGATTGTATGTCTTGATCTGGGGGGATGATGTTCGCTGAACATTAATGGTGCTTCGGTCTAGGTTAGATATTTTAGAAGCCCTAAAAACATCCCAACGTGTCGCCTACAATTCTCAACAGCAATCTAACACTTGTTTTCGTGCTCTATTTTTAATCGATTGAAGCTAATGAGGTTGCACTTCTTTCAATTCTAAATCTCATTGTCAAACAAGGGAAATGAATATCTCACAAAGTGAATCCCCAAGATTTGAAAGTTGTTGATATAATATAATAGCATATGAGTAGGAATCTTTTGACTATTATCAATTTCAAAGGGTTGATGCTCACATTTGTATAATTGTATCAATGTAACTGGTTGGATGGTCTTTTTAATATTATTGAAAATGAGTAGCATATGAGTAAGAATCCGTTAATCTTTGTTCTTCTTTTAAATAACAATACAACTTTTTTTTATTTAATTCAATGTAACACCTAGTAGTCTAAATCTTATTGTAATTGTTTGTTACATTGATGTAACAGACTATAACTTGTATATTACATCAGTGTAATTGTTCGTTACATTGTTTACTTTTCATGTTTGGTTTGGGGGCTGATGTCTCGTGAACTTGACATGTATATTACATCAATGTAATATTTAGTGTAATACAATGTTAAGCCAATGTTAACATCTTGAATCAACTAATTTACAATAATGTAACATGTATATTATATCAATGTAAAAATATATTTTGAATTCTGTTTTCATTGACAACAATGTAACATATATATTACATCAATGTAATATTTAGTTTTATGTCTTTTTTATTTACTGTAATGTAACATTTTCAATTTTTTTTGAGTATGTGTGTCACACCCCCAATTTTCAACTAACGGAATCATACCGTTTGGGAACGTGACAAACCAGGATCTCAGATCATTAGACATAGCAAAGACCTCTATATGAATTTCAAAACATACTTTGGTCTTTAAAACATAACATCAGAGTTTTCAAAAGTTGCGGAAGCGTTATAAAACCAATAACTGTTGTAAAATGTAAAATACAATACAAAGGTTCAAATGTTTAAAATCCAAATAACTAAAATGTTTAACATGCATGTGACTCTATCTCCTAGTCCATGCCAGCTTTAACACGCGCCTTAGCGTCCTGAGAAAACATGTAAATCAAGTCAACACAAAGGTTGGTGCATAACACAGGTTTTAAGCATTCACAATGTTTAAAACAACAGTTTGAATATCAAGTTGTAGATAACATAATCACACATGCACAGTCATGATAGCTAGTCATATAAACTATTTACATAAGTGGTCGATACCGAAGCTGACGAATTGCCATGCTATAGCATGTTTTTGCCTTGCCACTATTGTCTAGCACAACAATAGTAAAATGTGTTTGGTCAGTCAAACACCTGCGTAGATCCCATCTACCAGGTGAGGTTTTTCAAACCTAATAGATCTATTTCCAACTACCACGCTTTGCGTTACAGCAAACTAAACGGTTCGAGGTGTGTAAGGACTTTCAAGTTGCTATGTTGTCACATAATGTAAACAGCTAACTCATGCAAGTGATATGTATCTAAAAAGAGTTTGTTGCACATGTTTTCTCCCCCAAAACAGTTTAAAATAAGAAAGGGGCCGTGTACGCACCTTTGGTTTTAGCAGAATGATCACACACTAAAAGCTCGTGTAGAAAATCCTCCTACGAAGAATCTGTGTTTAAACAATAACCTAGTGTTATTCGAAATGTCGTTTTGTGCTTGAAATCACATACGTGTCAACACACGTATGTTAAAGTGTCAGAAATGTGCATACGTAAATACGCGTGACTTTGAAATCGTTTAAATAAAATCATATTTGATTTTATTTAAATAACCGTAATTATACGCGATTTCGCTTTCGGATTAAAATATAAATTTTTTTATTCCAATACGTTCGTATTCCCGTTACGGTTCCAACGCAACTTGAATGGGTCGAAACGGAGTTCAAACGAGTGAGATATGATTAAAATACCAAAATAATGTTAAAACCCAAAAAAATTGGTGGAACCCGGAATCGAACCCGCGACCTCCTGATCCCAACACACACACTCTACCAACTCAGCCCGCTAGGGTATCGCATCAGTCTTCTCAAATAAATTGTTTTAAACCTAATCTGCTCGTTTCCCCCTTTTCCATTATAGCCGAAGCAACAAAGATCCCATGGACCACGAATTCGAATCCGATTAACATCAACACCATAGGGTTTTCATTGGACAAGGATTTTCGAAACTATCTATTGAGATTAATCAGATTTTTAACCTCTTTTGCTTAAAAATCCCCAATCCCGTTTTTAATACAAGCCCTAGAAACTTGAACTCGATCAATTCACTGTTATTAGCCACAATTAACTTAGGTTTAACCTTAATCGATCCCTTCTGAAGCTATCTATAACATTTAATTTGATTCTAAAGCTTGTTGGATTAAAAACCCCCAAATCCGAATGTCTTAAGAACCCTAGAACTAGACCATGATCGATTCGTTGTTAAGAAACTAAATTGAACAATGGTTTTGCTTAATCGACATATTCTGAAACTAATCATGTGCTTGAATTCGACAATTAACCTGTTCAAGCAAGAATCCCCCAAAATAGTTTTCGTGATAAACCCTAGAATTCAAGATTCATCAATTCGATTCTTTTTGATGAAATTAACTTAGGGATTTCGTTCAATGTGATGCCACGAAACTATCTGTATGAGTCAATTTGATTTTAGAACTCGTTTCATTGAAATCCCCCAAATACGTTCTTAGTATGAACCCTAGAACTCGGATTCAAAGCATTCGATGTTATTACACAAAATTGGCTTATGTTTAACCTTAATCGGCCATATTAGAAGATGTAGGAACGAATTCTTACCTTAATTGATGTAGAATTGATATAGTTCGGCTATAGGCTTGATGTTCGGCCCCCCTTCCAATCGACTTCACTTTCTGCTGCGTCTTGAATCGAATTGATTGGTTTCACAATTTCTAAATGTGCCGAATAGGATCTCTGTAAGCTCAATTGTGAAGAATAAAGTCGAATTATATGGTTTTGATTGTGAGGGACTACGGTTACAATGATTTGGAACGGTTTTGATTATAATTTGATAATTGATGCTCCCATAACGTATAACAACTGTTAATCATCATTAATGTGATGATTTAAGTCGATTGATTTCAGTTATAACTTAGTTTTAATGGGAAATTCGAACTCTAGTTGATAAATCCCACGAATTTTGACTTTTAAGGTCAAACTTGAACCTTTAAATCAATTACAAGTCTTAATTTTGTAATTAGAGCATATTAAAACTGATTTCTACCAATTCCAATCCTTTAGGTACTATTTAGCTCAATTGCATAACAATTCGGTTAACAAAGTTGAGCCGAAAGTCCCGAATTGTCACTAATTGGGTC
Organism: Mikania micrantha; assembly: GCA_009363875.1. Lineage (NCBI taxonomy): Eukaryota > Viridiplantae > Streptophyta > Magnoliopsida > Asterales > Asteraceae > Mikania > Mikania micrantha. The sequence continues at coordinate 104,624,548 of CM018693.1, read as the reverse complement.
CTTTAACTCCTTGTTGGGCTAAATTAACCCAATTGGGCTTCTCAAATATAATTGGGCCTATCCTGAACTCATTGGGCCTATCTTAGCCTTGTTGGGCCTACCTTGGGCCTACTTTGGCCTTGTTTGGCCTACTTGGGCCTTAATGGGCCTTCCTTGTTTTCCTTGAGCCTAAATTGATCTTATTGGGCCTACTAGACTTTGTTGGGCCTTCATAGACTTCATTGGGCCTGATTTGTCTTGTTGGGTCTTCCTTGACCTCACTGGGTCTTCTTTGGCTTTACTGGGCCTTCATTGGCCTTGTTGGGCTTGTTGGGCCTTCATTGGTCTTATTGGGCCTACGAGGGTTAACGAGGTTAACTCGAAAAGTCGGATTGTCACATCATCCCCTTGTTGAAGGAATTTTCGTCCCGAAAATTAGTAAGTGTTAGGAGTAGTTAGGAAACTACTTACGAGTTTAAATCGTACGTGTTAGTGTGATTTGATCATTCTGTGTGCTTGTGTGTACTCACACACCCAATCTAATGCTTGCAGCATCACAACTACTTGTGATCGTTCAATGTGACTGTTTGCGTGTACACAGTTAGTTCACCTAACTGTGACTGTTTGTGTTTGATCATACTGTGTTGTGTAACCTCACACATAGTGAGTGTCTATAACCGTTTGTACTATGCAACCCCGCACATAGCAAAATGTATGTAACTAATCGTGTATGTACTACCATAACATGTAACATATGAAATGTAGCACATAAAATGTATAGAATATAATGTAGCACAAATGTTTGTAACAAAATCAATTGAATAAATAAAATGTTTGTGCTTACAGTTTGAAATTTGCAATGTTGATGTGTGAAAGCATTACGTCATCCCCTTGTTGAAGGAAATTTCGTCCCGAAATTTAACGTGCGCTCTCAGTGTTAGCAGTAGCTGTTTTGAATAGATGAGGATATTTCTTCATCATTTGATCTTCCCGTTCCCATGTGAATTCAGGACCACGTCTTGAATTCCATCGAACTTTGACTATTGGAATCTTGCTTTGCTTCAGTTGTTTGACCTCTCGGTCCATGATTTCTGCAGGTTCTTCAATGAATCGTAACTGTTCATCTACTTGTATTTCTTCTAACGGTACAATCAGTGTCTCATCAGAAAGACATTTCTTTAAGTTCGATACATGAAAGACATCATGAACTCCACTGAGTTCATCCGGTAGTTTGAGTTGATACGCAACCGGACCAATCCTTTTCAGGATTTCAAAAGGTCCTACGTAACGTGGACTAAGTTTTCCGCGCTTGCCGAATCGTATCACACCTTTCCAAGGTGATACTTTTAGAAGAACTCGGTCTCCTACTTGAAATTCCAACGGCTTGCGACGTTTGTCTGCATAACTCTTCTGTCGATCCCGAGCCGCTGCCATACGGTTCCGGATTTGAACTATCTTCTCTGTCGTCTCGTGCACTAGTTCAGGACCTGTTATCTGACTGTCACCAATTTCAGCCCAGCAAACTGGTGAACGCCATTTGCGACCATACAAAGCTTCAAACGGTGCTGCTTGAATACTTGTATGATAACTATTGTTGTAAGAGAATTCCACCAACGGTAAATGATTCTCCCAGCTATCACCAAAGTCAATTACACAAGCTCGTAACATATCCTCTAGCGTTTGAATCGTTCGTTCACTTTGACCGTCGGTCTGTGGATGATAGGCGGTACTCATATCTAAACGAGTCCCCAATGACTTATGAAGTGATTTCCAAAAGTTGGAAGTAAATCGGGCATCCCAATCTGATATGATAGAAATTGGCACGCCATGCCATGCTACTACTTCCTTGATGTAAATGCGAGTCAGTTTCTCCATCTTGTCAGTTTCCTTGATTGCTAAGAAGTGTGCAGATTTCGTTAATCGATCGACAATTACCCATATCGTATCACAACCACTCGGTGTACGGGGTAACTTAGTAATGAAGTCCATCGAAATCTGTTCCCATTTCCACATCGGTATCTCTGGTTGTTGCAGTAAACCAGATGGCTTCTGATATTCAACTTTGACTTTCGAACAAGTCAAACATTTGCTAACGTACTTAGCAATATCAGCTTTCATGTGAGGCCACCAATACAGTGCCTTCAAGTCATGATACATCTTGTCTGATCCCGGATGGACTGAATATCTGGACTTGTGTGCTTCATCCATCACGAGTTCCCTTAAACCTCCATACAAAGGTATCCACATTCGATTACTGAAATAACGAATTCCATCAGGTTTAACATCCAATTGTTCTTCCATTCCTCGTAAGGATTCCGGTACTAAGTTTTCCTTTTTCAAGGCCTCAATCTGAGCACTGTGCACCTTGTCAGGTAAGTCAGTATGTATTGTCATCATAAGTGCACGAACCCGTCTTGTTCCTGTTGTGTCTTTTCTGCTCAGAGCGTCAGCTACTACATTAGCTTTTCCCGGGTGATACTTAATCGCACACTCATAATCGTTCAACAACTCAACCCATCGTCGTTGTCTCATATTAAGCTCCTTCTGATCAAAGATATGTTGTAAACTCTTATGATCAGTGTAAATAGTACACTTAGTTCCATACAAGTAATGCCTCCAAATCTTCAAAGCAAAAACCACTGCTCCTAACTCCAAGTCATGAGTAGTGTAATTCTTTTCGTGTGTTCGTAGTTTTCTGGAAGCATAAGCAATCACTTTATCACGTTGCATCAACACACATCCCAAACCTTGTGCAGATGCATCACAATACACCACAAAGTCTTCTGTTCCTTCCGGTAAGGACAGAATCGGTGCGCTGCAGAGTTTCTGTTTCAATAACTGGAATGCAGCTTCCTGTTTATCCGTCCAGTTATACTTTGTTCCCTTATGCGTAAGAGCTGTAAGTGGTTGAGCGATCTTTGAGAATCCCTCAATGAATCGTCGATAATAACCCGCCAAACCAAGGAACTGTCGTACCTCGGTAGGGGTCTTTGGTGCTTCCCAATTCTTAATCGCTTCAATCTTCGCTGGATCAACATGTATACCCTTTTCATTAACTATATGCCCCAAAAATTGTACTTCTCGCATCCAGAAATCACATTTCGAGAACTTAGCGTACAATTGTTCTTGTTTCAATAATTCTAGTAGTAATCGAAGATGTTCATCATGCTCTTCTTCAGACTGTGAATAGATGAGAATGTCATCGATGAAAACAATGACAAACTTATCAAGATAAGGTTTACAAACACGATTCATGAGATCCATGAATACAGCTGGAGCGTTTGTCAACCCAAATGGCATGACCAAGAACTCATAATGGCCATAGCGTGTCCTGAATGCTGTCTTCGGAATATCCTCCTCCTGGACTCTTAGTTGATGATAACCCGACCTGAGATCTATCTTCGAGTAGTAACTCGAACCTTGCAATTGATCAAACAGATCGTCAATTCTGGGTAACGGATACCGGTTCTTGATAGTAACCTTGTTCAATTCCCGGTAATCGATACACATACGGAAAGTCCCGTCCTTCTTCTTGACAAACAAAACTGGAGCTCCCCATGGTGAAAAACTAGGTCGTATGAAACCCTTATCCAACAACTCTTGCAATTGTGTGGATAACTCTTGCATCTCTGACGGTGCAAGTCGATAAGGCGCCCTAGCTATCGGTGCTGCATCTGGTGTAAGGTCGATTCGAAATTCCACCTGTCTGATAGGCGGTAATCCCGGCAAGTCTTCTGGAAATACCTCCGGAAATTCACAAACTACAGGTATATCTTCAATCTTCTTCTCAGCTACTGGCTTTTCAGTTATAAGTGCTATAACTGCCGTATGACCTTTCCGCAGACATTTGTGTGCTTTCATACAAGATATGAGACGCAGTGGCGTACTGCTCTTCTCACCTTGTACATATAATGTCTCTCCCTGCGGAAGAGGTATGCGAACAATCTTTTCATGGCATACAATTTCAGCCTGATTTTTGGACAACCAGTCCATGCCAATGACTACATCAAAACTGCCTAAGGCAATAGGCATAAGGTCAATCTCTAATGTTTGACCCATCAAATCAAGGATACATCCCTTAAAGATATTTTCCACTACTATTAACTTACCATCAGCTAATTCCACAGTGTAGGGACTATCTAAGGCAGTGGGACTAACATTTAGCAACTTAGCAAGTGAACTAGATACAAAACTCCGGTCGACACCAGTGTCAAATAACATAGAGGCATAGTGATTATTTAAGAGGAACGTACCCGTAACAATGTTGGGATCCTCCCGCGCTTGACGTCCTCCAATCACAAACGCCCTGCCTCTAGCACCGTTGTTGTTGTTGTTATTGTTATTGTTGTTGTTGGTGCCATTGCCATTACCGTTGCCATTTCCATTGCCATTATTGTCCCCGCCTTTCTTGAGTTGTGGGCAATCTTTCTTAAAATGCCCCATCTTGCCGCACTCAAAACAACCCTTCTGTGCGTTGTTCTGATTGTTATTCTGGTTGTTATGGTTGTTCTGTAGCTCACCGCGACAATCCTTAGCCGCATGTCCCATCTTGCCACACCTCTGGCACTTAGCTCTATCACACTGGTTACCTGCATGATGGTAACCACACCTGTTGCACTTGGGGTGTTTACCAATATAACCCCCCGATGATGATGATTGCTGACCACTGCTGGAATTATGATAAGACTTGTTTGAGTCTTGTTTCCGGTTTTGCTGATATGATTGTTGGTTGTTACCTTCCCACTTTCTTTTATGATCTCCCACCTTGGTAGCAGATGTTCGTTTAGGCAGAGTCCCTTGTAACACTGCCTGATCAGTAAGCTGATGCGCTAAACGAACAGCTTGTTGGATGGTGGTGGGATTTGCTGAAGTAACCAACCCCTGAATCTGAGGCACTAGTCCTCCAATGTATCTTTCAATCCACTTACTGGCTGGAGTAGCCATGTGTGGTAGCAGTCTGGCCAGTTCATGCGACCTGGTCGTGTACTCTTCAATATTTGACCCCTCCATCTTGAGGTGCCAATATTCTTCTTCCAACTTCTGCATCTCACTGCGAGGACAATACTCCTCTTGCAGTAAAATTTTGAAGTTGTTCCATGTCAAGGCATTTGCCTCACCCAACCCCAGAGTCTGAACATTCGAGTTCCACCAGGTTAATGCTGGACCCTCCAATGTTCCCGTTGCAAACTTCACTTTGCTCTCGTCAGGGCAGTTGCACATTTCAAACACAGACTCCGCCTTTTCAATCCACCGAAGGAGTCCAATGGCCCCCTCCGACCCTTTGAAATTGTGTGGTTTACAGTCCAAGAACATCTTGAACGTGCAGACTTGTGGATTAACCAATCCCCCAGCTGGACCCTGTGGCCCTGTGTTGTGTGTCTGCGCATACTGTGCGATTGCCTCTGCAACTCTGTTGTTAATTAGCTCATTGAGCTCAGCAACAGTCATATGGATGTTTCCGTCAGCCATTTTCTTCCTATTTACAAGAAATGTTAGCGCGTAATCAAAATCCAATTTGACATGTGTAAGTAAAACAACAAACACAACACATAATATAAATCAACACAACTGTTGGAAATAAATAATAATTCTTCAATAGATAGAAACTTTCTTTGAGTACAATACTTTTGAAATAAAACATAAGTTTTCAAACTACTAATGTAGGAACACAACCCGTTCCTAATAAGTTTAAACAAAACAAACAAAGAGAAAAAGAAAAAAAAATCAATCGTCCTCAACAGTGGATTCAGGATCGGAATCAACAACTGGTGCTGGTTCCTCCCCTTCTTCCTCTTCCTCCTCTTCCTCATTCTCAGAGGCCATTAAATCCTCTAAGGCTTCTATCCTACCCTCTAAGAACTCAGCTCGGTTCTCTGAAGCTTCGAGACGATCAATCAAGTTAATCATCTCGTTCCGCATGTCATGAACCAGATGGGCAAGTTCCTCTTGCCTCTCATTAGCATCCCATTGTTCCTGAGAGTGTTGCGCGATCCTATCTTCTGCCTCGTACAAATCCTCGCGTAGTTTGGCGATTTCCTCAGCGCCCGTCCTTTGCCTCTTAGGCTCAGGAGCATCTAGTACTGGTGGTGGATGTGTAGAAGGTCCCTCAGCAGGGATCTGCTGAGTGCCCTCCACTGGCTCCTCCTCCGGATCCTCATCCGGGTCCTCATCTGGATCCTCTTCTGGATCCTCGTCTGGATCCTCCTCCGGATCCTCGTCTGGATCTGAGTCATCCATCTCATATGGTGGAGGTGATGGAATAGGTGGTGGTGGTGATGACGGTGGTGCTGGAACTATCGGTTCCTAGTCCTCAGAGTCATCAATATAAATGTACGGTACTGATGATGATGCCATGCCTGTTACATAATACCATATGTAAGTGCAGTGCCATGGAATGTGTAAACAAGTCAATTACATAATGTCATATGTAATTTCTAAGTAATATGTGTAAACATAGGTGTCTAATGTCTAACAGTCATAGTCTAAGTCTACAAATGCAAACCTAGTTCGCTATAACCAATGTCTCTGATACCAATCTGTCACACCCCCAATTTTCAACTAACGGAATCATACCGTTTGGGAACGTGACAAACCAGGATCTCAGATCATTAGACATAGCAAAGACCTCTATATGAATTTCAAAACATACTTTGGTCTTTAAAACATAACATCAGAGTTTTCAAAAGTTGCGGAAGCGTTATAAAACCAATAACTGTTGTAAAATGTAAAATACAATACAAAGGTTCAAATGTTTAAAATCCAAATAACTAAAATGTTTAACATGCATGTGACTCTATCTCCTAGTCCATGCCAGCTTTAACGCGCGCCTTAGCGTCCTGAGAAAACATGTAAATCAAGTCAACACAAAGGTTGGTGCATAACACAGGTTTTAAGCATTCACAATGTTTAAAACAACAGTTTGACTATCAAGTTGTAGATAACATAATCACACATGCACAGTCATGATAGCTAGTCATATAAACTATTTACATAAGTGGTCGACACCGAAGCTGACGAATTGCCATGCTATAGCATGTTTTTGCCTTGCCACTATTGTCTAGCACAACAATAGTAAAATGTGTTTGGTCAGTCAAACACCTGCGTAGATCCCATCTACCAGGTGAGGTTTGTCAAACCTAATAGATCTATTTCCAACTACCACGCTTTGCGTTACAGCAAACTAAACGGTTCGAGGTGTGTAAGGACTTTCAAGTTGCTATGTTGTCACATAATGTAAACAGCTAACTCATGCAAGTGATATGTATCTAAAAAGAGTTTGTTGCACACGTTTTCTCCCCCAAAACAGTTTAAAATAAGAAAGGGGCCGTGTACGCACCTTTGGTTTTAGCAGAATGATCACACACTAAAAGCTCGTGTAGAAAATCCTCCTACGAAGAATCTGTGTTTAAACAATAACCTAGTGTTATTCGAAATGTCGTTTTGTGCTTGAAATCACATACGTAAATACGCGTGACTTTGAAATCGTTTAAATAAAATCATATTTGATTTTATTTAAATAACCGTAATTATACGCGATTTCGCTTTCGGATTAAAATATAAATTTTTTTATTCCAATACGTTCGTATTCCCGTTACGGTTCCAACGCAACTTGAATGGGTCGAAACGGAGTTCAAACGAGTGATATATGATTAAAATACCAAAATAATGTTAAAACCCAAAAAAATTGGTGGAACCCGGAATCGAACCCGCGACCTCCTGATCCCAACACACACTCTACCAACTCAGCCCGCTAGGGTATCGCATCAGTCTTCTCAAATAAATTGTTTTAAACCTAATCTGCTCGTTTCCCCCTTTTCCATTATAGCCAAAGCAACAAAGATCCCATGGACCACGAATTCGAATCCGATTAACATCAACACCATAGGGTTTTCATTGGACAAGGATTTTCGAAACTATCTATTGAGATTAATCAGATTTTTAACCTCTTTTGCTTAAAAATCCCCAATCCCGTTTTTAATACAAGCCCTAGAAACTTGAACTCGATCAATTCACTGTTATTAGCCACAATTAACTTAGGTTTAACCTTAATCGATCCCTTCTGAAGCTATCTATAACATTTAATTTGATTCTAAAGCTTGTTGGATTAAAAACCCCCAAATCCGAATGTCTTAAGAACCCTAGAACTAGACCATGATCGATTCGTTGTTAAGAAACTAAATTGAACAATGGTTTTGCTTAATCGACATATTCTGAAACTAATCATGTGCTTGAATTCGACAATTAACCTGTTCAAGCAAGAATCCCCCAAAATAGTTTTCGTGATAAACCCTAGAATTCAAGATTCATCAATTCGATTCTTTTTGATGAAATTAACTTAGGGATTTCGTTCAATGTGATGCCACGAAACTATCTGTATGAGTCAATTTGATTTTAGAACTCGTTTCATTGAAATCCCCCAAATACGTTCTTAGTATGAACCCTAGAACTCGGATTCAAAGCATTCGATGTTATTACACAAAATTGGCTTATGTTTAACCTTAATCGGCCATATTAGAAGATGTAGGAACGAATTCTTACCTTAATTGATGTAGAATTGATATAGTTCGGCTATAGGCTTGATGTTCGGCCCCCCTTCCAATCGACTTCACTTTCTGCTGCGTCTTGAATCGAATTGATTGGTTTCACAATTTCTAAATGTGCCGAATAGGATCTCTGTAAGCTCAATTGTGAAGAATAAAGTCGAATTATATGGTTTTGATTGTGAGGGACTACGGTTACAATGATTTGGAACGGTTTTGATCATAATTCGATAATTGATGCTCCCATAACGTATAACAACTGTTAATCATCATTAATGTGATGATTTAAGTCGATTGATTTCAGTTATAACTTAGTTTTAATGGGAAATTCGAACTCTAGTTGATAAATCCCACGAATTTTGACTTTTAAGGTCAAACTTGAACCTTTAAATCAATTACAAGTCTTAATTTTGTAATTAGAGCATATTAAAACTGATTTCTACCAATTCCAATCCTTTAGGTACTATTTAGCTCAATTGCATAACAATTCGGTTAACAAAGTTGAGCCGAAAGTCCCGAATTGTCACTAATTGGGTCCTTTAACTCCTTGTTGGGCTAAATTAACCCAATTGGGCTTCTCAAATATAATTGGGCCTATCCTGAACTCATTGGGCCTATCTTAGCCTCGTTGGGCCTACCTTGGGCCTACTTTGGCCTTGTTTGGCCTACTTGGGCCTTAATGGGCCTTCCTTGTTTTCCTTGAGCCTAAATTGATCTTATTGGGCCTACTAGACTTTGTTGGGCCTTCATAGACTTCATTGGGCCTGATTTGTCTTGTTGGGTCTTCCTTGACCTCACTGGGTCTTCTTTGGCTTTACTGGGCCTTCATTGGCCTTGTTGGGCTTGTTGGGCCTTCATTGGTCTTATTGGGCCTACGAGGGTTAACGAGGTTAACTCGAAAAGTCGGATTGTCACAATGTGGTTATGAAACAAGGGGGCGCATTTTTTTCTTCATTTACAACAATGTATTTTAATTTTTCATTTGCAACAATGTGGCATCTTACATTAGCATTTCTATTGAATATGTGTAGTGTTTTTTTTTTCATTTACAACAATGTAAGATGTATATTACATCAATGGAATACTTAGTTTTATGCATTTTTTTAATTGTAATGTAAGTTTTTCAAATTTATACGAGTATGTGGTTCTGTACCATGGTGATGTATTATTTTTAATTTATAGCAATGTAATTTCAAGCGCCATGTTTGTAGCTATGTTATTTACTCGAGTAGCCAAAGCTTTCATGTTCTAGCCTTACTAGTAGTCCCAATCTTAATGTAATTGTTTATTACTTATATGTAATTATTCATTACAATGGTGTAACATACTGATAAATGATTGCTAATTGCAGGGTATGATCAATTAATATATTGATTTAAGTTCTGTTACAATACTGTAATTACGGGTGTATAATTTTTTAAAAAAATTTGACAATATTATAACTAAATTAAAGAGAAAAATATTAGCGAGTTTAACGATATATTTTTTATGAAAAAATTATTATTGTTTAAAAAGTTATGAAGGTTTTTAAAAAAAGGGTAGAATCTTTATTAAATGTAGAAAGAAATTCATAAATGGTTAAAATACCTAATTTGCCCTTTCATATAATAAGAATGAATGGACACATGGCATAATCTCTTTTAATCTTCTATTTTTCCACCATTGGATGTGAGTTAATCGGTTATTACCTAAATAGTGGGTTAACAATGGATTGGTCCCCTATATGTATATATATATGGTGTGGTTCCTTTGTTAACAAATGTTTATTGCGTTAACCAAATAACTACATCTTATTACTTTGGGGTCCACATTAAATTATATCTAAAGGTTTAGGCTTTTTTCTTCTTTTTTATTAATGTAAGTAGGTCATACATTAATTAACATTAATTAAGAAAGAAGAAAAAACATACACCTTTAGATTTACTTTAATGTGGGTCCCAAATTAATAAGATGTAGTTATTCGGTTAACGGAATAAGATAGAGTTAATTTTTTATCATCTCCCTATATAAAATTATACCCGATTTCCTGATGCGCGGATCTTAACCTGTCCATTGTGAAACATGCGGATCATGAGGTCTTTAACCCCAGAGTTCAGAAAACCTATATTCGATTCCGCTTTACCATTGTCTAATCGCAACCCCTTCATTCACTTTTGCAATTTGTGTAATTTCAGGTTTGATTGCTTGAAAAAGTATCAAGTAGTGTGTATAATAGATGTTGCAGGTTAGAGTCCCTTTCAATGTTGATTCGGTGAGCTTCTTGGAGATTCAAAATCATCTTGCAGGTTATAATCCCTTTTTATGTTGATTTTTTATACATCTTCAACCCAATTTCTTGTGATCGTCATTTGAATCGGGTCAATCCAAGTTTCATATCATTATATTTTTTTCAATTTTCGAATGAAACCATGTATCATGTGGGTTTCAAAATCTTGAATTTTGGTATTTGATAATTTTATTGTGTTCATAATTCAATTGGCAATCCTATCCCTAACTAGGTATACTTTCAATATAATTGTCTTTTTTGATTCCTGATTGATGATTGAAATTGAATAATAGTATAACTTCTAGCATCTTCAGTTTTAATACCTAACTAGGTATACTTTCAATATAATGTCTTTTATGGTTTGATCTTATTATGCATGTTTGTAATTTTTTGCTTCATTCGAATTGTTATGGCTTCCTAGCCTTGGATTGATTGTTTGATTTGTAATTTAAACGTGGATTGTATCGAATTGTGCTATATGAGGTTTGTTGAAAATCAATGGATTTTTATGATACAATTTAAACATAAATTTTGAATCCGGCCTTGTATGATGCAAAACTAATAATAAATCAGGCCTTGCATGGTACAAATTAGCAATGTTGTTCACAAAACTCAGTGTAAATGATCAATTGCAAATGTGAATCAAACAAATCAACCCTAAGCCAAGTAATTGCAGAGTGAATCTTGTACTATTATGTGACAACTAGTACCAGATCATCCGGCAATCCGTACGGTATGTGTACTTTCACAATGACTATGTGTGAATAACTATGTGTGAATAACTATGTGTGAATAACTATGTGAGAATGACTATGTGTGAAAAACTATGTGTTATACAGTTGTGAGACAACATGGCTATAACATATATGACAATAGTATGTGTTTCGATGAAAATCGAAATACAAAAATACAACAAATCATGAGAAATAACAAGTGCGAGAATAAATGACAAAAACATATCGGTTGCGATCTGATTTACATAAATAACAGAAATCAGATGGCCGGTAATTCAGTGTGAAAAAAAGGAGAAAACAGTATAACTAATTGCAAATAGGTAAGTTTAGTTGAGTCCGTTAGTGAGAAGGTCCAATTCAAAACAATGTTTCGGTATCATTTACGAATGGTAAACTGACAGTGTGTTTGCGTGGGTGACGATTCACACAAATAAATTTGTGGGGTTTAATGTTCTGAATGATATCTGAAAGGTAGAAAACAAAATCAGAAAGTAAAGCCAACGTCATGTTCGTTCGGGTGACGATTCGAACGAATATGCGCGAAGGTGATACTATCTGACGAACAAAGTTAAAATAAACGTTTTCGAAACAATAAAATAAGAAAAAGAAATTTGAGAAACTTATTAGGAATTTAAACCTTAAAAATAATAAAATAAAATAATTTTATTTAAAGTTACGAAAAATAGGCGTTACGTTAAGGAAACGCGACGTGAACGTGAAACCGGACAACCAAACGAACCCGAAACGACCCGGAGTATAAAAGGGGTGAACTCCTTCTTCCCCCTCACTTTTACAAGCTTACTCTCTCTCTCTCTCTCTCTCTAAAAGTTCCAAATCCGGAACTTTCTCTCACGACACCTTCTCTTTAAGATTTCTCACTCAAATCTTCACCATTTTTGTTGATTCTTGTTCCAAAACACTTCTCCACTCGAGTATATCGTATACCCACGAAGAAAACAAGCTCAAACGACGTCAAACGAGGTAGATCTACAATTTTAAGTTTCGAATTTTTAGGGTTTTCTCCAAACCCGACAAAATCTAAGGTTAACCGGCTTTAAACAAACCATTTCGACCCATACACCTTCCAAATGAGGATTCGCACCTATACATATTCAAAACCACCAATTATTTCAACCAAATCTCAAAAACGTAATTTTCAAAGCTGAAAATCGTCTCAGGCGAATGGCCGGGATGAATGGGCCGTCGTGCGAATGGACGCCTCATTCGCCTGAACCTCTTGAGACGAAGGCGCCATTGATTCACCTGGGACTTTGCACGAATGAGCATGTGGACGAATGGACTTGCTGTACGAATGAGCCTCTCATTTACATGACATATACATACGAATGAAACTACATTCGCAAGACAATCTTGTTTGGCCGCAGTGTTCATTCGCACTCCTAGTTTCAACGAATGAGACTCATTCGCATGGCTATATCGTGCGAATGAGAACTCATTCGTACGAGCAGAAAAGTTAAGGGAAAATCAACTTTTTCTAAGTTTATACTTAGAAAATATTATGATTTCAAAACTTATATAACATGTTAAGGTTTTAAGTCAAGTTTAAAACATATGAACAAGAATGTATTATGTACTAAACTTAATCTAAACTAATTAAATATTACTATGTTATACCATCAAATGAGTTCAAGGAAAAACCAAGATACAATAACTTATAAAAGTTAACCAAATTTAGGGTTGACTCACAAAGCAATAACTTGTACTTATAAGTTACAAACAACTTTGAATCAAACACATGATTGTGAATACAAGATCAGTACAACAACAGTGAGCGCGTGCATTTTTTAGTCTTAGGCAACCACTACAGCAACAAGGTGAGTTCATACGCCCATTTTCTAATCCTTTGATTTTAAATGTGACACCCGGCAATTTCAGGTAAAATGCAACTCTTACACTCTATGTATTTCACATTCATACTTATTGCATTCCATTTAATTATAATTAATTAGATGAGCTGAACACAAGCAACTGCGAAACGATAGTTCGAAGAACTATCGAATCGTACATTACACATTGGTTGTGAAAACCAAGTGTGGCTAACACAAACACAAAACAATAATTCGTGAAATTATTGGATTCTGCATTTCATGTTGATTATGATTAATCAAACATGCGATCAGTTCGTAAAACACAATCACAAACGAATAAAGGTAGTTCGAGGAATTATCGAAACACACACACACACGAGTCTCATGAATGTTGGTGATCAAACTTATGTGTTATTACAGGATTATGTGTTAAACAAGTATTAGATGCTAAGGATAAGCGTTAGGAATCGAGCATGAGCGAAAACGAATCGTTGAAATCGAAAAACAAGAAAATTGACCCGTCGCGGTACGCCAAGGCCCCTTGGCAGCGGGCTTGGTGATACGCGAAGCAAAAGCGGGATTTCTGAATCCCGAATTCCTCGGCGGTACGCGAAGACCGTTTTGATCGGCCTCGGCGATACGTGAAGGCCATGTAGATCAAAAAAATTATAAAATCAACCCCATTCACTTTCTATCCGGTCTCTATCCATTTTTTTCTAACAACCTCGACTACTCTCAACCAAAACCCACTGATATCAATCCCAAATCCCCCTGGTAACATCCTTGGAGCTATTCTTTACATTGGTGGACCATTTGGAGTTCTTGGAGCTTGGAGAAGAAGGTAGGAGATTAGAAACAACGATCGACACACCGAATCACTATCATCAGAAGCTATTACTACACAATCTCAGTGGATCTTAGCTTCTAAGGTAGTTTTCTGTGTTTGTTTATAGAAAGATCATACATGCAATGGGTAAAAACCCACATGCATGAAGATCCAATCACATGCAACTCCAAATGATTAGTTTACACGAATTTGTTGGTGATTTTGTGTGATATTAGTCTAGATATACTGGTTTTAGAGTATAGGATTGATGGGATTGAGTTTTGGTTGAGTTATTATTGATTTGATGATGATTCTAGTACACTTGGCATAAAAACTTTTATGTTGCAATTCATAGGTTTGTGATGATCTAGACATGTCTAGATGTTGTCAAATGCATATTGAAGTGTTTAGAAACACATTTGGATGATTGATTTTGTCAAAAACATGGTTTTGAAGAAACCTTCTATTTAGGGAAACTATTTTTAAATCAAAAGAGGGATTTTGATGTTTTTAAATGTTTTGATTAACTTTGATTACTGAAATATGTTTAGAAATGTTTTTTTAACATATTTGGAAACTTTGATTTGTGAAAACGAGCTGTTAAATGGATACCTTCCAAATAAGAAAACTTTATTTGGGAAAACGCTATAAATGGCAATTCATACACAAACGATATTTGAAGTGTTTAAACGTTTTTTTATAAACATATGAAAGGTATTAACCTTATGAAATGAGATTTCATAACTACACTATCCTAAAATGAAAACTTTCCAAAAATGGTAACTTTTACGATCCTTACACGTCACTTAAGTGAACGTTGTACAATTAGATTTATAGGATGCATTTAGGTGTCCTACTTGTATTTATGACATATTAGATGATCACAACAAAACTAACGTGTCACCAACGATTCATAGAGTCAACACAAGTCAACACACACACACACACTTGGTTGAGCACACCGATACTTGGAATTTTATGGATTACCACATACCACAAAACTCATACTCACAACCTATATGGTTATAGGTGCATACTAGAAGGTGCTAGCAATCGCAAGTAGCGAGCGTATAACCGTAACTGCTTTATCAGGTGATTTCACGGCCCCTTTTTTTTACATTTTCTACAGTTGGGGGAGAAAACACTGCATTACAATTGTTTTGAATAACAACTCATTTTATTTACGTATGAACATGCTTTATCACTATTTGTATATGTGTGGACCACATCACAACTAGAATCCTCGCGATAATCCACGGACCGTTAGTAGAACGTAGCACCTAGCGTGGTAATTTTGAATAGTACTATTTGGGCCTGGCAAGCCCCACTGTTGCGCGCCTTGGAGGCCACCCCGACTGGAGGTCAGAACAACGCAATATTGACCAACACTTTGCCATTGTCTTGTGATGGACATGGCGGGAGGCACAACTGTCAGTTTCGGTACGAACCCGCATATAATATAACTGTATTGACTAGCTATCAATTGATACTGCATTGTAATGATATGAAAATCACAACTTTTACTTTAAACATCAGATGTTTACTGCTTATGAAAAACCTGTGCTCTCACCAACCTTTGTGTTGACCCTTTTACTAGCATGTTTTCTCAGGTAACTAAGGCACGCACACAAGGATAGGACGCTAGGATGGAGTCCCATGCATCAGCTTTTAGTGTCTTAGGCCATTTGATAACATTCAATATTTGTCTTGTTATGTAATGATACTGAAATCGTTTCCGCACTGTTAAACTTTATTGTTAACTCGAAAAATGTTTTAAACCTATGCTTCTGCATCCTATATTTTCAATGTGGTTTTGAGAACTTAAACTTTTACTTCCGCAACTCTGATTTTACAAAGTTGTTTTATCCAAGTGATTGGATGTACGTATGCAACCAGACATGTAGGTCTCGCAACTGTATGACTGGAGACTGTGATCCTGCCCGATCAGCCTGCCGCTCGTGCCCCGGTAGGGACGGGATTTCTCGGGGTGCGACAGATTGGTATCAGAGCCTCCGGTTATTGCAAATTTGGTTTGCATTTAGTATTGTGATACTCGTGTACATGTCATATCTATTATGCATCGCATTCATCACCGCATGTGATTACCCATGACGGGGAGGAGCCGATAGCTCTACATGTTTCCTTTCAGTACCTACCGCACACACCACATGACTCATTAGACAAACACTAACACTTATTATCGCTATAAAGATCATGGCCGGAAGACGCGGAGGACGCATAAACGCCGGAGGACGTGGGAACAACAACTTGACACCAGCTGAAGTGAACGCACTCATCAACGAACAGGTTGAAGAGGCACTTGCTGCACGGGAAGCTACCCGTAATCAAAACCCACAGAACCAAGGTGATGAGTCCTATTTTCACATTCACTTTGCATCATAATCACTTGTATCTAACACAACGTGTTTATCGGATTTTGAATCCAATTTCTTTCTTTGCATATCTCAGGAGCAAACATCAATCCACCTCTCTGCACATTCAAAATGTTTCTGGATTGGAAACCCCACTCGTTCAACAGCACTGAGGGAGCCGTCGGATTATTACGCTGGATGGAAAAGGCAGAGTCGGCTTTTGCCATGAGCAACTGCAGGAACAAAGACAGGGTCATGTTCGCTGCTGGAACTCTTGAGGGAGCTGCCCTCACTTGGTGGAATGCCAATGTTTAAAACCTTGGGCTCGATGCAGCCAACGCTCTACCCTGGGAAGAATTTAAGAGAATGATGAACCGCGAATACTGCCCTAACGGTGAAGTGCAGAAACCAAAGACAGAATTCTGGAACCATAAAATGGTTCGTTCCGAGATCGAGGCATACACGGCCCGATCGTATGAGCTGGCACAACTGTGCCCGGAAATGGTAACACCACCCTACAAGCACATTGAGAAGTATATTGAGGGACTGCCACCTCAAATCCAGGGAATGGTACTTTCTACTGACCCCATTACCCTACAACAAGTTGTGCGGCTAGCCCATAAGCTCACTGATTCAGCTGTCGCACAAGGACTGTTACCACCCCGTGGCGCTGTAGCCAAACCTGTTGATAACAAACGGAAATGGGATAAAACCCTGAGAAAACCTTCAACACTTCAACCACCACAGGAACGTAGGTTTGGACCATCCCAATCTTACACACCACCCATCCCAACCAATCAAAACTCAGGAGCCTATGCAGGCAAACACCCCAAGTGCAACAAATGCAACTTACACCATGTTTTGTGTCAATGTGGTTCTATCCGATGCCAAAGGTGTGGCAAAGGAGGACATCTCACCAAAGACTGCAGGGGTGAACTGTTGACAAAGACCCCACAGCCACAACAACCACAACTTGAAGCACCAAAGGGCTGCTTCGAATGTGGAAAGCCAGGGCACTTTAAGAGGGACTGCCCACATCAGAAGAACAACAATAATAACGGGAACAACAACGGTCTGAAGGGACGAGCCTTTGTGATCGGGGCTAAGGAGACCAGAAATGATCCCAACTTTGCAACAGGTACGTATATCTTAAATGATCACTATGCTTTTGTTTTGTTTAATACTGGTGCTTAGAGAAGCTTTATGTCTAAGGATTTTAGTGAGATACTTACCCCCGTACCTTTAGAGGTTGAATATACCATAGAGCTAGTAGATGGTAAATTAATTGTAAACAAACACATTTTGAAGGAATGCACATTAGAGCTAGCAAACCATAAATTTAAGATCGACCTCATGGCAGTTACACTAGGCAGTTTTGATGTCGTACTGGGCATGGATTGGTTGGCTGGAAACCAAGCTGAGATAATTTACCATGATAAGGTAGTACGTATACCTCTCCGTGGTGGAGAAACACTAACAATCAATGGTGAGAGGAGCGACACTCCTTTAAACATCATCTCATGCATGAAAGCTCACAAATGCTTACGAAAGGGATACACGGCCATTATGGCGCTTATCAACGACTAGATTGAAGAAGGAAAAAATTAGAAGACATCCCAGTCGTATGCGACTATCCTGACGTATTCCCTAAGGATCTACCAGGACTACCACCACCTCGACAAGTGGAGTTCCACATAGACCTCGCGCCGGGAGCAGCACCTATCACACGAGCTCCATATCGACATGCACCTTCGGAGATGCGGGAACTGTCCAACCAACTCCAGGAGTTGCTGGACAAGGGTTTCATTAGACCAAGATTCTCACCATGGAGAGCTCCGGTCTTGTTCGTAAAGAAGAAGGATGGCACGTTTCGAATGTGCATCGACTACCGTGAGTTGAACAAAGTGACGATCAAGAATCGTTACCCCTTACCTCGGATTGATGACTTGTTCGATCAACTGCAAGGATCAAGTTATTACTCCAAGATCGATTTGCGATCTGGATACCACCAGCTAAGGATTCAAGAGGAAGACATCCCCAAGACAGCCTTCCGCACTCGGTATGGCCATTACGAGTTTTTGGTTATGCCGTTTGGTCTCACAAACTCACCCGCAGTATTCATGGAACTCATGAATAGAGTGTGCAAACCTTATTTAGATAAGTTCATCATTGTTTTCATTGATGATATTCTTATCTACTCGAAGACTCAGGAGGAACACAAAGAACATCTTCGATTGGCTCTTGAACTACTACGGGAAGAGAAGCTGTATGCTAAACTCTCCAAGTGCGACTTCTGGATTCGGAAAGTCTAATTTTTGGACATGTTGTTAACAAACAAGAAATAAATGTGGATAAATCCAAGATAGAGGCAATCAAGAACTAGGAAGCACCAAAGACCCCAACTGAGGTGCGGCAATTCCTAGGCTTGGCAGGCTATTATCGACGATTTATCGAAGGATTTTCCAAGATAGCCCAACCACTTACAGCTCTCACCCACAAAGACAAGAAATATCTCTGGACTGACAAACAAGAAGCTGCATTCCAACTTCTCAAGTAGAAGCTTTGTAGTGCACCTATCTTATCCCTTCCTGATGGAACAGATGACTTTGTAGTGTATTGCAATGCCTAGATACAATGACTCGGCTGCGTACTGATGCAGCGAGAGAAGGCGATCGCATATGCTTCTCGACAACTGAAAGTCCACAAGAAGAATTACACCACCCACGACTTGGAACTTGGAGCCGTGGTATTTGCACTCAAGATCTGGAGGCACTACTTTATGGTACGAAGTGTACTATATACACCGATCATAAGAGTCTCCAACACATATTCGAGCAGAAGTAACTGAACATGCGACAACGACGTTGGCTCGAACTTCTCAATGACTATGAGTGTGCTATCAAGTATCACCCAGGGAAGGCCAATGTTGTGGCCGATGCCCTAAGTCGAAAGAATACCACAAAACCCAAGAGGGTACGAGCTTTACAGCTCACCATCCATCCCAATCTCCCTGAACAGATACACAGTGCCCAGGTTGAGTCATTGAAAGAAGAAAACTTAGTGGCCGAATCACTAAGGGGAATGGAGAAACAAATGGAAGTCAAAGCTGATGGCTTACACTATTTCAAGGAACGCGTCTGGGTTCCACACCACGGAAACTTACAAGACCTTGTGATGGACGAGGCTCATAAGTCTCAGTATTCCATTCACCTTGGATCTGATAAGATGTATCATGATCTGAAAATGCTCTATTGATGGCCAAACATGAAAGATGATATCGCCACTTATGTGAGCAAATGCTTGACTTACGCCAAAGTCAAGGTTGAATACCAGAAACCATCTAGACTACTTACACAACCAGAAATCCCCATGAGGAAATGGGAACAGATTTCTATGGACTTCATTACCAAATTACCTCGTACTCCAACTGGATGTGACACTATCTGGTAATTGTGGACCGACTGACTAAGTCAGCACATTTCCCTGCGATCAAGAAAAACGACAAGATGGAAAAAATAGCCAGAATCTATGTCAAGGAAGTAGTCTCACAGCATGGAGTGCCAATCTCCATCATCTCAGATCGAGACGCTCAATTTACTTCTAACTTCTGGAAATCATTGCAAAAGTCACTTGGTACACGGTTGGATATGAGTATAGCATACCACCCACAAACCGATGGCCAGAGTGGACGCACAATACAAACTCTCGAAGACATGCTACGAGCATGCGTAGTAGACTTCGGCAACAGCTGGGAAACTCACCTACCATTGGTGGAGTTCTCCTTCAATAACAGCTATCACACCAGCATCAAGGCTACGCCTTTTCAGGCCCTCTATGGCAGGAAATGCCGATCACCTATATGTTGGGCGGAAGTGGGCGACAGTCAGCTCACAGGCCCGGAACTCGTACATGAAACAACCGAGAAGATAGTACAGATCAGAAACCGCATGGCACCAGCTCGCGATCGTCAAAAGAGCTATGCCGACAAACGCCGAAAGCCTCTGGAATTTCAAGTAGGAGATAAAGTCCTTCTGAAAGTTTCGCCATGGAAAGGCGTCATTCGTTTTGGCAAACGAGTCAAAATGAGCCCACGGTATATTGGAACATTTGAGATTCTGAAGAGGATTGGTCCAATGGCATACCAACTCAGCCTACCAGCCGAACTTGATGGAGTTCAAACGTATTTCACGTCTCAAACTTGAAAAACTGCCTATCTGATGAGACACTGGTGATTTTACTGGAAGAGATCCAGGTGAATGAACAGCTAAGGTTCATAGAAGAATTGGTCGAACTCATGGACCGTGAGGTCAAACAACTCAAGCAGAGTCGGATTCCGATTGTCAAAGTCCGATGGAACTCAAAATGCGGACCTGAATTCATATGGGAACGTGAAGATCAGATGATGCGTAAATATCACCACCTCTTCAAACCAACAACATCGAACGCCGAAAACAACAAATAAATTTGGGGACGAAATTCCCTTTCAACAAGGGGATGATGTGATAACCAGAAATTTTTTGAAATTTTTTTGTTCTCAGATACTACAACAACAACCGGACGAAATTTCTTTCAACAAGGGGATGTTGTGACACCCGGCAATTTCAAGTAAATTGCAACTCTTAAACTCCATGTATTTCACATTCATACTTGTTGCATTTCATTTAATTATGATTAATTAGATGAGCTGAACACAAGCAACTGCGAAACGATAGTTCGAAGAACCATCGAATCGTACACTACACGTTGGTTGTGAAAACCAAGTGTGGCTAACACAAACACAAAACAATAATTCGTGAAATTATTGGATTGTGCATTACATGTTGATTATGATTAATCAAACATGCGATCAATTCGTAAAACACAATCACAAACGAATAAAGGTAGTTTGAGGAATTATCGAAACACACACACGAGTCTCACGAACGTTGGTGATCAAACTTATGTGTTATTATAGGATTATGTGTTAAACACGTATTAGATGCTAAGGATAAGCGTTAGGAATCGAGCACGAGTGAAATCGAATCGTCAAAATCGAAAAACAAGAAAATTGACCCGTCGTGGTACCCCAAGGCCCCTTGGCAGCGGGCTTGGCGATACGCGAAGCAAAAGCGGGATTTCTGAATCCCGAATTCCTCAGCGGTACGCGAAGACCATTTTGATCGGCCTTGGCGGTACGCGAAGTCCATGCAGATCAAAAAAAATATAAAATCAACGCCATTCACTTTCTATCCGGTCTCTGTCCATTTTTTTCGAACAACCTCGACTATTCTCGACCAAAACCCACTGATATCAATCCCAAATCCCCCTGGTAACATCCTTGGAGCTATTCCTTACATTGGTGGACCATTAGGAGTTTTTGGATCTTGGAGAAGAAGCTAAGAGATTAGAAACAACGATCAACACACTGAATCACTCTCATCAGAAGTTGTTACTACTCAATCTCAGTGGATCTTAGCTTCTAAGGTAATTTTCTGTGTTTGTTTATAGAAAGATCATACATGCAATGGGTAAAAACACACATGCATGAAGATCCACTCACATGCAACTCCATGTGAATAGTTTAGACGAATTTGTTGGTGATTTTGTGTGATATTAGTGTAGATATACTGGTTTTAAAGTATAGGATTGATGGGATTGAGTTTTGGTTGAGTTATTATTTATTTGATGATGATTCTGGTACACTTGCCATAAAAGGAAACTTTTATGTCGCAAGTCATAGGTTTGTGATGATCTAGACATGTTAGACATGTCTAGATGTTGTCAAATGCATATTGAAGTGTTTAGAAACACATTTGGATGATTGATTTTGTCAAAAATATGGTTTTGAAGAAACCTTCTATTTATGGAAACTTTTTGAAATCAAAAGAGGGCTTTTGATGTTTTTAAATGTTTTTTTTAACATATTTGGAAACTTTGATTTGTGAAAACGAGCTGTTAAATTGATACCTTCCAAATAAGGAAACTTTATTTGGAGAAAACGGCATAAGTGGCAATTCATACACAAACGATATATTTTAAGTGTTTAAACGTGTTTTTATAAACATATGAAAGGTATTAACCTTATGAAATGAGAATTCATAACTACACTCTCCTAAAATGGAAACTTTCCAAAAATGGTAACTTTTACGATCCTTACACGTCACTTAAGTGAACGTTGTACAATTAGAGTCATAGGATGCATGTTGGTGTCCTATTTGTATTTATGACACATTAGATGATCACAACAAAATTAACGTGTCACCAACGATTCGTAGAGTCAACACAAGTCAACACACACACACACTCGGTTGAGCACACCGACACTTGGAGTTGTATGGATTACCACACACCACAAAACTCATACTCACAACCTATATGGTTATAGGTGCATACTAGCAGGTGCTAGCATTCGCAAGTAGCGAGCGTATAACCGGAACTGCTTTATCAGGTGAGTTCACGACCCCTTTTTTTTACATTTTCTACTTTTGGGGGAGAAAACATTGCATTAAAAACTGTTTTGAATAACAACTCATTTTATTTACGTATGGACATGCTTTATCACTATATGTATATGTGTGGACCACATCATAACTAAAAATCCTCACGATACTCCACGGACCGTTAGTAGCGCATAGCGCCTAGCGTGGTAATCTTGAATAGTACTATTTGGGCCTGACAAGCCCCACTGTTGCACACATTGGAGGCCACCCCGACTGGAGGTCGGAACAGGGCAATATTGACCAACACTTTGCCATTGTCTTGTGATGGACATGGCGGGAGGTACAACTGTCAGATTCGATACGAACCCGCATATAATATAACTGTATTGACTAGCTATCGGTCGATACTGCATTGTAATGATATGTAAATCACAACTTTTACTTTAAACATTGGATGTTTACTGCTTATGAAAAACCTGTGCTCTCACCAACCTTTGTGTTGACCCTTTTACTCGCATGTTTTCTCAGGTAACTAAGGCACGCACACAAGGATAGGATGCTAGGATGGAGTCACATGCATCAGCTTTAGTGTCTTACGCCATTTGATAACATTCAATATTTGTCTTGTTATGTAATGATACTTAAATCGCTTCCGCACTGTTAAACTTTATTGTTAACTTGAAAACTGTTTTAAACCTATGCTTCTGCATCCTATATTTTCAATGTGGTTTTGATAACTTAAACTTTTACTTCCGCAACTCTGATTTTACAAAGTTGTTTTATCCAAGTTATTGGATGTACGTATGCAACCAGACATGTAGGTCTCGCAACTGTATGCCTGGAGACTGCGATCCTGTCAGATCAGTCTGCCGCTCGCGCCCCGGTAGGGACGGGATTTCTCGGGGTACAACATTAAATGCGGGGCTGAGGAACATGCTAAATCTTTTAAATTATTAAAAGTTTTAGCACATTACTTCAAATATCATGTGACTTAGAGAATAAAGATTTCATCTTTATTATCACACTTATATCAAGGTCAATGTGTATGCTTGAGCATGCATCAACAACAATGACAAATCAAGGATGTTTCATGATAACATAACTTCATGAATTCATCCAAACATTTAAATAACTCAACTGAAAAAAGATTTGATCTTATAACACTTTGTTATTTACAATGAGATAACAATGAGATAACATGAGACAATTACAAGTGATAACAAGAATGATAATCATGATAATATAATTTCATTACGATGATATCATTCACCACATATACTAACATCGTGTAATAAAACTAGTTCTGGTAACACTTTGTTAAAGACTCTGGGAACATATAACACTGAGTACAGATGACATTGAGACAATGACAATAGGAGAACACATAACAACAACTAATTAATATTAATATTGTTTGTATTATATCACAACAATCATGTGCTCATGTGTACATGTTCAGTCGTAAGTCCCTTCAACAAAATCGTTTACCATTGATTTTGTGTGACTAAACCGACGATAGCGTATTGGTACCATAGGTTTGACAAACCGCCGGCGAGTGAGGTCGGTACGTTAATTGTGGCATTATCATTGGACGGTATCATATGACCGGTAACAGGGCTGTATCAGTCAGGTTTGGTAAACGACACATGGTGATATTAATCTTCAGACACTGACTGTAATTATTCCTTCTATTCTATTAACTGGTAGACTGGGGTGTCACACCCCGAGCCGGCGGGGTTGGATCGGAGTGTGACAGATTGGTATCAGAGCTCAAGGTTATAGAGAATAATAGGTCATTTACTTAAACGGTTTGGCCTAGACTATAACTTAGGGACCTTCATGTAGAGAACTTAAGACTTAAGTTTGCATTATGTTTTCCGCATTGATCATTGCACTAACCAAATTCCTTTGGTTATGATCAGAATGCCGCCAAGAAAACAACCTACTCTGCAAGTCTCTGCTCCTCACTCTTCGACTCCTACACCACCGGATTCACCACCGCCACCTCTACCTCCTCCACACTCTCCACCACCAGGTTCAAGCACTGCTCAGACATTAGATCCTGCTACCATCGCCTTGGCGACACTGCTGAGTACCCAACTGACAAGCCAACTGAAAGAGGTCATCCCAGAGATGATAAACAGGATCCAGGGCCATGGCAACACTTCTGGTCATACTACAGGAGAAGCTAGTGGAAACACTAGCCATACGTCTGACTGCTCCTACAAGTCCTTTGTAGGATGCAAACCTCCTAGCTTCACTGGAGTTGAAGGAGCTGTTGGATTAATCCAATGGCTAGAGAAAATGGAGAACACTCTGGACATTAGCAGCTGTCCAGAACACCATAAGGTTCGCTATGCAGCTGGTTCATTCAGCAAGCAAGCTCTAACATGGTGGAACGCACAGATCAGGGCTAAGGGAAGAGATGAAGCAATGGCGATGCCTTGGGCAGAATTTAAGCTTCTTCTGAGGAATGAGTTTTGCCCAAAACATGAACTACAACAACTGGAGATTGAGCTCTCGAATCATGAGATGAAGGGAGCTGACCACATGACTTTTACCAACTGTTATCATGAACTGGTAGCCCTGGTGCCAGAAATGGTGCCAACCTTGGAGAAGCTAATTGATCGCTATGTAGCAGGATTACCTTCATGTATACAAAGCGTTGTACTGGCCTCATATCCTGCTACTTTGGAGTCAGCCATTTCCCTCTCTGCTAAGCTTACCAAGGTAATGGTAAAGTCTGGAGTTTTAAAAGATGAAGCTGGAAAAGCCAAGGAAACAACATCAAAGAAACCCGAGAACCACCAGAAAAAGAAGCAAAAGGTCATAAACAACTATGCGGCCGTTACCCCTCTGAGACAGGCATCTGTAGTTCCTGTCAATCCTACTACAAGGGGTTATGGGGGAGAATATCCCCAGTGCACAAACTGCAAGTATCATCATCCTGCTGGTGCTCAATGCAGGAAGTGCACGAATTGTGGCCGGTTTGGCCACTGGGTGAACAAATGCCGCTTTGCGGTGAATCAGGCTACCAACACTGCAACAAGAGCACTACCTCCACCACCACCACAGAATCCAGCTGACAACAACAGAGGCTGCTACACATGCGGGGAAACGGGTCACTTCTCCCGCAACTGTCCGAAGAAAGTGCAACCTGGAGCACAAGCACCTCGAGGACGAGCTTTTGTTATCGGAGCCAATGCTGCACGCCAAGACCCTAACGTGGTCACTGGTACATTTCTTTTACATGACTCTTATGCATCTATACTATTTGATACTGGTGCAGATCAGAGTTTTATTTCATCTGATTTTGCACAACAACTTAGTCTTACTGAGGAAACTTTAGACTCCCCTTACATTATTGAAGTAGCGAATGGGAAACAAGTTACAGTTAGCACTATACATAGGAACTGCCCAATTACACTCGTAGATCACACATTTACCATCGACTTGTTGCCGATGGAGTTGGGCAGTTTCGATATCATCGTGGAGATGGATTGGCTCTCACTCAATCGAGTTGAGGTCATCTGTTCCGAGAAGCTACTTCGGATTCCAGTGACGAATGATCGTGTATTGGAAGTTCGTGGGGATCAAGCAAAGAGAAACGTAAGGATCATATCATGCATAAAAGCGCGTAAGTGTCTGCAAAAGAAGTGCATAGCTTTCTTGGCTCATGTGGTGGAGAAAGAGAAAGACAAGAAAACAATACAAGACGTACCGATAGTGAGAGAATATCCTGAGGTGTTTCCTGAAGATCTACCTGGTTTGCCTCCTGTGCGGCCGGTAGAATTTCATATTGATCTGATTCCTGGAGCAACACATGTTGCTAAATCTCCTTACAGGTTAGCACCTTCGGAGATGCAGGAATTATCTAACCAACTACAGGAGCTACTTGATAAAGGTTTCATCCGACCGAGCTTCTCACCTTGGGGAGCTCCGGTTCTGTTCGTGAAAAAGAAGGATGGATCTTTTCGTATGTGCATAGACTACAGGGAGTTAAATAAACTAACCATCAAGAATCGGTATCCATTACCGAGGATTGATGATTTGTTTGACCAATTGCAAGGAGCTCAATACTTTTCGAAGATCGATCTGCGTTCCAGATACCATCAGCTCAGAGTGCAAGACGAAGACATACCGAAGACGGCGTTTCGTACCGAAGACGGCGTTTCGTACCAGATACGGGCATTACGAGTTCATGGTGATGCCTTTTGGTTTAACGAATGCACCTGCGGTTTTCATGGATCTCATGAACCGTGTGTGCAAGACGTACTTAGATCAATTTGTTATTGTTTTTATTGATGACATATTGATCTATTCTAAAAGCAAAGCAGAACATGAGCAACATCTTAGAACGATCTTGGAACTGTTAAAGGAAGAGAAGCTCTATGCCAAATTCTCTAAGTGTGAGTTTTGGTTAAAAGAGGTTCAATTCCTAGGTCACGTGGTTAACAGTGAGGGAATTCACGTTGATCTTGCCAAGATCAAGGCAATAAAAGATTGGGACACTCTGAAGACACCTACTGAGATACGTTCTTTTCTAGGCTTAGCAGGCTATTACAGAAGGTTTATTTCAAACTTTTCTAAGATAGCTCTGCCACTCACAAAGTTGACACAGAAGAGCGAGCCGTTTGTTTGGGATCAAAAGCAAGAAGAAGCCTTTCAGACATTGAAGCAAAAGTTATGTAATGCTCCGATCTTATCTCTCCCAGATGGTTGCGATGACTTTGTTGTGTATTGTGATGCATCCCATCAGGGACTTGGCTGTGTACTTATGCAGCGGGACAAAGTCATTGCTTATGCTTCGAGACAATTAAAGATTCATGAGAAGAACTACACAACTCATGATCTGAAACTGGGAGCAGTGGTGTTTGCACTGAAGATCTGGAGGCATTACTTGTATGGCACCAAGTGTACCATATTTACCGATCATAAAAGTCTGCAACACATATTCGATCAGAAGGAACTCAACATGCGACAGCGGCGTTGGGTTGAGCTTTTGAATGATTACGACTGTGTAATCAAATATCATCCGGGCAAGGCAAACGTTGTTGCTGATGCCTTGAGCCGAAAGGAACGAGTCAAACCCTTGCGCGTCAGAGCAATGGGAATGACTGTGCAGACAAGCTTACACGACAACATCATGCAAGCACAACAAGAAGTGATTAAACGAGAAAACTTGAAGAAAGAACTTGATTGTGGTGTGGAGAAACATTTGGAGACAAAACCTGATGGACTCGTTTACTTCAAGGATCGTATCTGGATCCCTGCAGTAGATGAGTTAAGGAAACTCATATTTGATGAAGCACACAAGACCAAGTACTCTGTGCATCCCGGTGCCGAGAAAATGTATCAAGACTTACGTGTATTTTATTGGTGGCCGGGTATGAAGAAAGACATAGCTGAATATGTTGGTCGATGCCTTACGTGTGCTAAAGTGAAGGCGGAACACCAAAGACCATCAGGTTTACTGGAACAGCCTGAGATTCCACTTTGCAAGTGGGAACAGATAGCTATGGACTTTGTCACCAAGCTACCCCGCACTTCCAGTGGGCATGATACCATTTGGGTTATCGTTGATCGATTAACCAAGTCTGCTCACTTCTTGCCGATGCGAGAAATTTATTCAATGGATAAACTAGCAAAGCTGTACATCAATGAGATAGTGGTACGTCATGGTGTGCCATTGTCTATCACTTCGGATCGCGATAGCAGATTCACATCAAGGTTCTGGCAATCATTGCAGAAATCTCTGGGGACTCAATTAAATTTGAGTACAGCTTATCATCCACAAACAGATGGTCAAAGCGAACGTACTATTCAGACCCTAGAGGACATGTTGAGAACTTGTGTTCTAGACTTTGGTGGTAATTGGGATTCTCATTTGCCACTAATCGAGTTCTCCTACAACAACAGTTATCACAGCAGCATTGGTTGTGCCCCATTCGAGGCCTTTTATGGTCGAAAATGTCGGTCACCGATCTGTTGGTCAGAAGTAGGAGATAATCGTATCACTGGACCAGAACTTATTCAAGAAACCACAGACAAGATCGCTCAGATACAACAAAGACTACAAGCAACTCGAAGCAGGCAAAAGAGCTATGCCGATAAACGGCGTAAGCCCTTGGAATTCCATGTGGGAGATCGTGTTATGCTTAAGGTCTCTCCTTGGAAAGGCGTAGTTCGTTTTGCGAAGAAAGGCAAACTAACACCACGATACGTGGGACCGTTCGAGATCATCGAACGTATTGGTCCTGTGGCGTACAGGTTAAGCTTACCTGATGAACTTAGTGGTGTACATGACGTGTTTCACGTCTCAAACTTGAAAAAATGCTTAGCCGATGAAACTCTTATCATACCGGTTGAAGAAATTCAATTGGATGAAAACTTACGTTTTGTTGAAGAACCGTTAGAAATCATGGATCACAAAGTCAAGAAACTAAGGCGAAGCCGTATTCCTATAGTTAAAGTACGTTGGAACTCAAGGCACGGACCCGAGTTTACTTGGGAACGTGAAGATCACATGAAGAACAAGTATCCCCAACTCTTTGCAGAGGAAGTCGTACCGAATAACGAGACTTAAATTTCGGGACGAAATTTCTCTAACAAGGGGAGACTGTAACATCAGTGCCGGACGCGTGCCGGAACAGTGATCGCAACAGTAAACATGTACAGTAACCCAGGTACACATTTCGTGAAACTATGTTTAGACTATTGATGCATTTAATTTACATGAAACTATTAAACGATTGTCTGAATCTGACTTAAACCTTAGGGTTTAACAGTCAGAAAACATGTCAGACAACACAGTGTTGAAACATAAATTCTTGATGTGATATTAGTTGCATAAACGTATGTGAGGTTAAACAAAACAAAACCTTAACGGTTATTATTATGGAATGCTAAACCGACGAATTATTCATATAGGTGACGATCTGTACGAATGATTCTGAAAGTTTAACGTTTTGAAATAATGACTTAACAGTAGAAAACAAGAATCAGAAAGCCAAACCATCGACGTGTTCATTCGAATGACGATTCGAACGAATACGCGCGATGGCGACGCGATTTGACGAAACGAAAACGAATGAAGACTCGAACGATCATAATTTTAAGAAATAAAATAATTCCTATTTTACAATTTTGAAACTCATCATAAATAAATTAAACCAAACTATTTTATTAAATCACAAATGAATTAAACGAAACGCGTAAAAATATTCTAATTCGAAAAATAAATAAACACTACGATATTTAAAATAATTTTTAGAAATAAATAAACATCTAACTTGTTTAAATAAACTATTTTTATTTAAATTACGATTTATACGCGTAACGTGCCGGATACGCGACTAAAATACGAACCGAGCAACCGAAACGAACCCGAATACCCTCGGGGTATATAAACATTGGATGATTGCATTTATCTCATTTTTATATTCCCATCTCTCTCTCTAACCTCCCATTTCCGTCACCACCCAAACCCACCATCTTCAACCTTTGCAAGATCATATCTCCCTCGTTTCTAGCCCGATTTGAGTGATTCTTTCGCCCACGTGAAGCTCTTGATCTTACCTACACAAAAGTACAACAGATCTGAAGATTTGATCACTGAAAAACGAGGTATGATGTCACAAAGAAATCTGGAAATAGAGTTTTTATCATGTTACACGACCCAACCCTAGAACCGACTACACCCTTGTTTCTTTGAACTATACGACCTTGAGAGACTAAGTCGCATCACCATAGCTATGAGAACAACCTGCAAATCGTTGGGTTCTGGGGCGAGGTCGAGGCACTGGTTGGGGTTACAGGTTCGCGAGACAACAGCAGGCCGGCCGAACCATCGAGCATCAGCGAACCTACCATGTTCAGAACTCACCTGGCTAACGAACCTACTATCCTCCGGCGAACCAATGCACCCTCAGCCGAACCATGCGCGTCCTTAGGCGAACCATAGTCTTAACAGCGAACCCGTAGACCTAGCCGAACCCTTGGTCAAGTGGCGAACCCATGACGGTGAACGAACCCTCTGCGAACCAGGAAACCGCCGAACATTAGGGAGGCAGACACGAACCAGGAGCGAACCATTGTTGTACGCGAACCCTGGGAACACCACCGAACCCGTTCCTCACTGCCGAACCCATGAATGCATGTGGACGAATCTTTGTTGTTTAAACTTAGTCGAATCTTGCATGTCAAATGAAACTGATGAACCTAAGATCCATCAGATAGCACCGGATCTAGCTCAATCAAAATCGAAGGGTTCGCTGCCATGTTGCTCAATTCGTTGAGGGTTGGCAGCCCACACTCTTTTTGGCCCAACTTCATTCATTTAGGCCCAATGTATACATGTTGGCCCAACTCCTTCGTATAACTCAACAGCCGGCCCAGTTAAACCCTTCGGCCCACATGTGTTCTCGGCACAACCCTTGATTTCGGCCCAAGATTGTCCAACAATTCGGTCCACTAGGGCCCAGCAGGCCAAACACCAACCAAACAGGCCCAGTAACAGCCCAACACAACCCATTTCGGCTCAACAACAAATGGCCTAGCCCACCTTTTTTAAGTTAGGCCCAAACGATTATTCAACCCAAATAGTAATGTGATTCGGCCCAGGTTAAGGGATGGTCATTCAATTCAAATAATAAGTAAACATATGAGACTAGTGTGGGTCACAATATGCATTGAAACTAGTTAAAATACTACAAAGGTGATGAGTTGATTTGATGAATTTACTAAACCAAGGTTATCACATTTTCAAAGTTATAACTCATACTCCTAACTAATGTGTTAGGAAAAAGTAGTAAACATCCAAGGATGAGCTAAGATCAAGCACACGACACAGTGTATTATAATAATAATGATCAATCCTAATAGGATCGGGGCCGAATCATTACCCAAACACACCAGTGTTAGTCTAATTTAGAGTTAACACTTACACACACAACAAATCTTTATAAACTTATACTTATGAGTTACAAACACTATGAAATCAATACAGGAGTGTGAACATAATATCAAGTACAAACAAAGAGAGCGTGCATACTTATTCTACTTAGTCAAACACTACGGACACAAGGTGAGTTCATTGTCCCCTTTCAAATTTATTTGTTTTACTACGGGACTGAGAAGCATGTTAAACATTTTCATAAATTGTTGAAATGTAACTTATTGCTTTAAACATAAACATAATTCTTATGTTAAAACTTATACTTTAAGCTTGAGGCTTAAAAGCAATTGTTGAATCCTTGTGAGATTTAATGCTATTACATGAGACTTGATACAATTACATGAGACTTGATACAATTACATGAGACTTGATGCTATTATATGAGACGTGATGCTATTATATGAGACTTGAAATAAACATATGATATACATGATGAATCAATGATTGAATACTTGAAACTTTATGCTTGGAAACTATTACTTGCGCATGAAACATTGTACATGTATCTAACCATAGTCTACGTAATTGCTAAACTTCTGGTATTCCAGAGCTTGTACCTATGGGGTGAGATACATGTAAAAACATAAACATAATGATACTCAGCTATTACCTGGTTATAAGGGACATGTAATTGCTAAACTTCTGGTATTCCAGAGCTTTTGTCGGCTTATATGAGGTATGTAAAGGCTAAACATGAAAGTATCGATTCTAGGCTATTACCTGGTTATAAGGGACACGTAATTGCTAAACTTCTGGTATTCCAGAGCTTGTGTCGGCTTATATGAGGTATGTAAATGCTAAACATAAACGTAACGTTACTAGGCTATTACCTGGTTATAAGGGACATGTAATTGCTAAACATCTGGTAGTCCAGAGCTTTTGTCGGCTTATAAGAGGTATGTAAATGCTAAACATGAACATAATGGATGCTAAGCTATTATCTATATAAGAGACATGTAATTGCTAAACTTCTGGTATTCCAGAGCTTTTGTCTGCTTATAGGAGATATGTAATTGCTAAACTACGTGTGTGTGAATCTATGATGCTTGATAAACATGATGAGAAACTAACACTTATGAATACAATAGACATGAAAACTTTGAAACAGATAACAAAAGCTTTGATGAGGATTGAATGGATTGGTAGGTAAAATGCTTAATTATTATTAACAACAATGTCATATCTGGGTTAGTATGTGGTGGGATGTTGGCTAGGGCTTGTTCCCTTACATATGCCCTATATATAAGCATACCGACTTGGATATTACATGTGGAGTTAATGAGGTTAAGGTTTTACCGAAGGAGGTTTGTTAAAACTATTTTAAACTTATAAACTTTATGAACTCACCAACCGTTGTGTTGACTTGATCTTTTTACATGCTTTCTCAGGTGAAGAACATGTTTAAACTTAAGCTCTTGGATTTGCATACTAGGCTGCCCAAATAGAGGACCTAGTAGACTTTTGGGAAGCACATCTTTTGTTGATGATATATACTACTTTAGATATCTTGTACATATACAAGATATAAACATTATTCTTTTGGGTTAGGTTTACTTAGTTAAATTGCAGAACATTGCTATATGTAATTTAACTTTGTAATCCTATATATCATTTGATTGTGCTTTAGTTATTCTTAAACGTTGATTCTATGTAAACAATCTGATCATCATGATTATCACCCGCGATATCACGCCCCGGGAACCTTCCGCCCGACGGGGACTCCGATCCAACCCTGCCGGCTCGGGGTGTGACAGGGGGATTGATTTTCTCTCATGCCATATTACTGGTAATATTTTCGTTGAAGGCACTGAGATTACAAATGGGATAGAGGTAAATTCGATGTATTCTGGTCTGATTACGTGAGGAACACAATGGATCCCATTTAGGCTCTATACATTCAAGATTGTGAACAATATCAATGAATTAACTATCACTCCTAATATTAGAAGTGAATTACAGTTAATTCTATATTAAGAGAAAACTAATAAGGATAAGATTAAATTAATCTATTTTCCTTATAAATCAAGGGATTACCATAACTTAGGTCATGGTAATATATTCCCTTCAAACTCTCTTATGCTATACATATAACACTGTGGGACGAGACACAACATATGGCATGTGAGATGAACATGGGTATCTATAGTTTCATTACAAGTGGTATTGTATTTTGTCTAGCGTGTGGTGGGCTGGCGGCTTCATTCGTGATACGTATGCCCTATATATAAACAGTCTTGATTTGAATGATACACTATTTGTAAGGGTAACTATGGAGAGGACATGGTTGTGAGACAAGATAAGACAATATCAACAAGACTTGTGTGTAACACTATGACTTGTGAATGACAACTACAAGTGTTTTCAATTACTTAAACTTATGAACTCACCAACCTAGTGTTGACTTTGTTTAAATGCATGTTTTCTCAGATGACGAACAGGTTTAGTCACTAAACATCAGGACATAAGCTAGTGGGACTATATAATGGACCGATAGCTTACTTTTGTGTTGTGCATATTTTGGATGACATATTTGTGAATCATCTTTTGTAAATCTTGTGCAGACACAAGATAGAAAATTCTATGATTCTTTTGGATAGATTTACTTAGTTAAATTATAAACATGACATATGTAATTTAACTTTGTAATTCTATATCAAGGTCATGTAAGCATTTGTCATTATATATCATGTGCCATGTAAACAATCTGATCATTTCCCTATTGTCTTCATGTGCATTTTTTTTTCTAATTTCCATCAAATATACAAGAAATGATTTGTTTGATTATTCACAAAAATACATGGCCATATCTTTCCGAGCATATATACTTAGTTTATTTATGATGCCCTTTTTCTTATAATCAGTTTTGTGATTTACAAGAATCAAGGTTTTTTTATAATAGTTATTTGCTTCATAATCATCGATATGCGGGATTTTAACATGAAAAATGACTATTTACCATAGGATGCGGCTATCATAAGTTTGGTTATCATATGTTAGCATTTATGTACATATTTGTTTATGTTAATGTCAATTAAAACAACTTGAAACATATCAAGAAGCACTGTACCATGAAATATTTCTAAATGATTATTTATTTTTTGAATCAATTTTTCTTATATCAAGACTTTTGCTGGTTGAGGAAACAATCAAGATCAAACCAAAGAAACCAACTGCAGGTATTATTATTTTTTTGTTACAAAAAAATTATCAAACAATTTTTTTCTGCTTAACAAATTAGACAAGTCAGTTGGTCATGTCAGTTGATTCAAAAAAATATAAGTTCTCCTGCTAAATCACTTTTTGCTTATATTATCAACACTCTTGCTGCAACAAATAAGCTTGCAATTTAGTTACCTCTTGAGTTAGAAAGCAAAATATTTATGCAAATAAAGTGGCTTTGTTTAATAAAATACATTGATTTGTATTATTTTACTAATCTTTTAGTCGAGAAAGTAATTTACCCAATGTACTTATCACATAAGAAACATCACAAGTCAGTGGTTTCTTACATGAATTTCTTAGCATACTTTTAAATTCAACTACATACCTTTGATTCTTTATTTTTTTTTAAACAGTACTTCCACTATGTTTAAGGTCCTTAAAGATGTAATGTTTAAAGCAAATGTGAGAGATACAGATATGGTTTATCATAACATGGTAAATTATACGTTTACTCTATTTATTATTTGGTTTTAAAATCCTTGACTTGAGTATTCTTTTGTGATTGATCTTTTTTATAATGGTATTACTTTCATAGCAATATTTTGACAATGTATATTAGTTGCATACATGTATGTTACAAATAGTGTTTACAGGTTTATGAACATTTGTTATAACTTGTTTATTTTCAAGATTAATTATAATGCAATGTGTAATTTCCTATACAAGAAATAGTTATAAATTAATGAATTATGTTGGCTTTTTAGCTTTTCTAATTATGATGGTTTATATTATTGACACTCGCCTCATGGTTTTATTGGCATATTACTTTTGTCACATATAATTATATCATTTACAAATGTACATTTTTACTTTTCATTGTAGATTTATTCACCGGACATATTATACCATGTTATAAACATCTTTTATACTTAAAATTTATATTTTATTCAACCCGTGTGATACATGGGTTGCTAACCTATTATATATATATATATATATATATATATATATATATTTATTAGAAACAACTCTAATGAATAGTATTCAAGTTTTTTTAATGTTTTTTTTATTTTTATTTCTTGCTTTAATTTTGCTTCTTTTACGTTTCTATTTCGGATTTTTACTGTTGCTTTTCGACTTGATCTTTTTTTTAATTTACGGCGGAGTGACATGATTTTACAATAAAATATGCTTTGGTTTTGTTACGTGTATTCATATATTAAAAAACCAAGTTTGTAAACATTAGTTTTTGACTATTCTTTTTTTTTTTATATATATTTTGCTTTTGTGTTTTTCCACACTTACTTCAAATGATTTCGTGACAGGACCGGACCGGCCGGTTCAACCGGTCCGACCGAGAACCGTTAAGGATTATGGTTCAAATTGAACACTTAAACCGGTGAGATATGAACCGGGCGGTTCTTGGTCGAACCGGTTTACAGGTTGAACCGGAATTTTTTAAAAAAAAGTACTACTCTTCTTTTTTTTTTTATAGAGAGGTGATGAACCTCTTTCTTTGCTATCTCACCAATGTGGGACAAAAAACTTCTACTCGTCTTTCTTCTTTATATAGGGAGGTGAGAAATCCCTTACCTTATTATCTCACAAATGTTGAACAAATTTTTTCATACAAACTTCCGATTCTCTTCATTCTTTATATAGAAAAGTGATGAATATCTTTCTTTGTTATCTCACCTATGTGAGACAAGATTTTAAGAAAAAAAAAAACTATTTAAACTAACATATAATTAAACAAAACTTATTTGATTATACAATTTTTCTAAATCTCTCTCTAGCGTACGATCTTAGCAGAGCAGAAAAGAAAAAAAAAACGGTAACTTAGCCGGCCGGAAAACCGATCGCCGCACCACCCTCCGCCGGCCGGCCGCCCACCAGCCAACGTCAACCAACAGGTAACGTGCATCCGCACTCTCTCTCTCTCTCTCTCTCTCTCTCTCTCTCTCTCTCTCTCTCTCTCTCTCTCTCTCTCTCTCTCTCTCTCTCTCTCTCTCTCCCTCCCTCTACCCCTCCTCACCGCACCTCAGCCTAAACCCTAGACCGGCCGGTCGGAAAACGAACTTCACCCAACCACCCAAATTCCCACGACGTTTCCCAACCTGACGACCAACTGAAAACCCTAGCTTTACCAGCCGCCAGAATACGCAACTGCACACCTTCGCCGGAACCCTAGCTGCACCCCCTGCATCATTCGCTGGAAAACTCACCCAAAACAGATCACCGACCGACCGACCACCTGACTGACCGATCGACCTCACCCTCAACTCACCCCAAAATCGATCACCCACAGACCACACCCTAATCACTGACTGAACGAACAAATTGACTGACCGACCATCCTAAACCCAGTGACAAAACCAAACGATCAGTTAGACCATTCAAACCACTGGTTAACTCGGGGACGAGTCCAGTTGGTGCTATTGTTCTGCAGGTACTTCAGACATAAAAGCTCCTGCGAAAGCTCGGGAAAACCCAGACGAGAAACAGACGAGTGGATACAAGGACAACAGGTTATTGGCCAACCCGCGGTGAGATCGTTTCATCTCTTATATTGTAGAGCCAAGTCTAACATTTTTTTGGGCACCTGTTTTTGTGTGCTTTTTGCTGCTACCTGTTTCATTTTTGCATACATTAGTCTCTTTGATTGTGGTGTGTCTGATTTTACAGTATAGATAGTAGGGTTCAGTATGCTTCCTTGAGATCGTGTCCTAGGAAGGGAGGTGTGGGTAGGGGGGTAAATAGGGGACATCTCTTACGTGTAGGGTCGTGGAACATAGGAACACTGACCGGAAAGCTGTTGGAATTGGTGAATGTATTACGAAGACGTAGAGTGCAAGTAGCCTGCCTTCAAGAGACAAGGTGGAAGGGGAAAAGAGGAGGGGAGTACAATGGGTACAAACTATGGCACTCGGGCGCAGATGGAGCAAAAAATGGAGTGGGGTTCTTAGTCGCTAGAGAGCTTCAACACACGGTAGTCGAGGTGAGAAGGTACAATGACAGAATCATGGTGCTGAGGATGGTGCTAGGTGAGGAAGTGGTAGCAGTGGTGAGCGCTTACGCACCACACGTTGGGCTAGTGGAGGATGAGAAGAGAAGGTTCTGGGATTGCATGGACGAAGCCATGAGAGACATCCCAAATGACGAGAAAGTTTGTATTGGAGGTGATTTCAACGGTCATATTGGAAAGGAAAACGACGGTTTCGCATCCATACATGGAGGCTTTGGTTTCGGGTCCAGAAACGATAGTGGCAACAGCCTATTGGACTTTGCATCGGCCCATGATCTAGGAATCATAAACTCATTCTTTAAGAAAAAGGATTCGCACCTGATCACGTTCAGCAGTGGAGGACGAGACACACAGATTGATTACCTCTTGATGAGAAGACGAGAGCGTAGCACGTGGTTGGATTGCAAAGTCTTCCCAAGGGAAACAGCTGCATCGCAACACAAGCTTTTAGTGACAGATATTGTCATGAAAAAGAAGCTGATGGATGGGAAAAGAGTTAAACCTAAGATTAGATGGAGCAGTCTAAAAGGAGATAACATCCAGGTATTCAGGGACAAGGTTATAGCTGGAAGAGAAAATGTACAACATGAAGACGCAAACGCGATGTGGGAGGCAATGGCGGACAATGTCAAAAGAGTGGCAAGAGAGACGTTGGGGGTGACAACTGGAAATGTAGGCGGCCAGAAGGAGTCGTGGTGGTGGAACGAGGAAGTGCAACAAAAGGTCCGAGTAAAACAACAGAGATTTAGGGAGCTGGTCACATGCACGGAAGACGAAGAAAAGGAACGCTTAAGGACAAAATACAAGGATGCGAGACGAGAGGCAAAGAAGGCAGTTTCCGAAGCTAAAAACAACGCGTACAGAGAGATGTATAAACGCCTCGAAACTAAGGAAGGAGAATATGACATGTTTAAGATTGCCAAAGCAAGGGAGAGAAGGAGGCAAGACATAGGAGTAGTTAAATTCATAAAGGGTGAGGATGGTCGGGTCCTGGTGAAGGAGAAGGACATAAGGAAAAGGTGGCAAACGTATTTTAGCGACTTATTCAACAACAACGAGAACACGGAAGGTAGGGAATACTACACGGTCAGAGGAGAACCAACAAATAACTGCTACTGTAGACGAATAACGTGGCACGAGGTGCAGAGAGCTCTTAAGAAGATGGGAAGGGCGAAAGCAGTGGGACCAGACAATATTCCTATCGAAGCGTGGAAATGCCTAGAAGACGAAGGGGTTACATGGTTGACAGCGCTGTTCAACAAGATACTCAAAACTGGTAAGATGCCAGATCAGTGGAGAAGTAGCGTTGTAGTACCCTTATATAAGAAGAAGGGAGATGCCCAAAGTTGCGAAAACTATAGGGGAATTAAACTTTTGAGTCATACTATGAAACTTTGGGAAAGAGTCATCGAGACGAGATTGAGGAGAGAAACGCAGGTAACTGCGAACCAATTTGGATTCATGCCGGGGAGATCGACCACAGAAGCAATACATGTTTTGAGGAGGCTCATGGAGAAATATAGAGAAAAAAGAAGGGATTTACATATGGTGTTCATCGATTTAGAGAAGGCGTATGATAGCGTACCACGACAGCTAATCTGGGATAGTCTTCAAAGTAGAGGTATTCCTTGGAGATATATAGAGATAATAAGGGATACGTATGCAAACGCTAAAACGAGTGTCAGAGCTCCAGTGGGCGACACAGACTTCTTTTCTGTAGACGTGGGACTACACCAAGGTTCTGCACTGAGCCCGTTCCTCTTTGCAGTGATTATAGATGAGCTGTCAAAGTCTATTCAAGAAGACATTCCATGGTGCATGTTGTTTGCGGATGATATTGTGTTGGTGGCAGAAACAAAAGAGGACCTAAATGCGAGGTTAGAAGAATGGCAATTCGCCTTAGAGAGCAAAGGACTACGCATTAGTAGGTCAAAAACAGAATATCTTTGTTGTAACTTCAGTGGGACCAACGAGGAGGTAGACGAAGATCATCAAGTGACTATTGGAGGGCAAGCGGTGCCAAAGACAACAAAGTTTAAATATCTAGGATCTTTTGTTCAGAGTGATGGAGATATCGATTGCGACGTAGCTCATCGTGTCCAGGCAGGTTGGAACAGGTGGAGGGCAGCTACAAGCATATTATGTGACAAAAGGTTTCCAGACAAATTAAAGGGTAAATTCTACAGAGTAGCAGTTAGACCCGCCATGTTGTATGGAAGTGATTGTTGGCCGATTAAAAAGACTCAAGAGAGGAAGCTAGAAACGGCAGAGATGAGGATGCTAAGATGGATGTGTGGCCACACAAGACTTGACCGAATAAGGAACGAAACCATCAGGGGAAGACTGGGGGTAGCGTGCATCTCAGATAAAGTAAGGGAAGGAAGATTGAGATGGTTCGGTCATGTGAGGCGAAGAGACGTGTTTGCTCCGGTTCGAAGCGTAGAGAACTTAAGCGTCGACGGGAGGAGGAGTAGGGGAAGACCGCGGTTGACATGGGATGAGCAGATTCGCCAGGATCTGTTAGCGTTGCACCTCTCGGAGGACATGATCAGTGATAGGATTTCTTGGAGACGTAGAATAAAGGTTAGAGACTACTAGTAAGTTAGGATACATGTTAGAAACTCTAGTTTGTGGTATGTTTGCTATATGTACTTTATGCTTGTTATGTGGTGTATGCCTGAGATAGTTGTGTCTCTTGATTGTTTGGTATAGTCTACTATGCGTGGTCACTGCTCTAGGTTAGTCTGCATTGTTAGTTTATTGCCTTATTCCTATACTTGCTCTGCTTTGTTTATCTGTACCCAGTTTGTGTTGTATTCTTCTTTTATGTTTGCTGAAAAAAAAAATAATAATAATAATAATAATAATAATAAATAAATAAATAAATAAAATTAAAAAAAAAAAAAAATTTTGAGCCGGGGGTCTCTTCTGAAGCAGCCTCTCTGCCCGTTTTGGGTAGGGGTAAGGTTTGTGTTCATCTCACCCTCCCCAGACCCTACTTAAAAGTGGGATTTCACTGGGTATGTTTGTTTGTTTGTTTTATTTGATTATACAAAGATTAAAAAATTTTCAAAATTATTCCGGTTCTTTAATCCGGTCCAACCGATCCGACCTGTTCGACCAGTGAACCAGTAAACGTCCGGTTTGATGTCCGGTCCGGTTATGAAAACATTGTTTACTTCTACAACAGGGTATGTTTTTAAATTTTACACAGATTATACGATAAAATATACTTTAGTTTTGTTCATTATATATGTGTGTATATATATAAGGCATGTATAAAATGAAAACAGAAAACCCACTTGAGTTGAAAAAACCTTAAAAAACCTTATGTAAGAAAAGTTTTTTTTTGAATTTTTTTTTAGAGTTTTATAACATTATTAGGGTCGTTTTTACGAAAAAAATAAAAAAAAAAGCGCCGACATAATTATTTTTAGAAAAGTAATAAAACGAAAATGTAACACTGACGTAACGCCTTCTTTTAGACATGTACAACGATATTACGTCTGTGTTACATCGGGTTCTTATTAATTCTTTTAGTTAAACGTCAAAATGGTCACTGTGTGATATCAAAAATGCCATTTTACT
Organism: Mikania micrantha; assembly: GCA_009363875.1. Classification (NCBI taxonomy): domain Eukaryota; kingdom Viridiplantae; phylum Streptophyta; class Magnoliopsida; order Asterales; family Asteraceae; genus Mikania; species Mikania micrantha. Next base: position 104,582,852 of record CM018693.1, on the reverse strand, counting down.
CCCTAAATAAAATTTGTTGCCATTTTAATCCTTGTTTTTTTATTTTTTTTTTATAAAAATGACCCTAATGATGTAACCTAAAAGTAAAAAAAATGAAAACAAAAAATTTTGATGGTTTTTTTTCATTGTTTTTAAAATTTTCTCAACTCAACTAGGTTTTCAAAATAACCCTCCCCTATATATATATATATATATATATATATATATATATATATATATATATATATAGGGAAGGGATCATATAATAACCCTCATTAATTGCGGTAACCCATTAACCCTGGCAAAAAACGCTCAAATCGCAAATTTTTTTTTTCATGGTTTTTTTTATGCAAAAATAGGGGGGGCTCCTTTTTTAATCGTTCGCTAATTCACAAGCGTTAAAAAGTTATACGAAATGTAAGTTTGCGTTACACTGCGAACATTTATTTAAGTGTCGCAGTGTAACGCAAACTTACATTTCGTATAACTTTTTAACGCTTGTGAATTAGCGAACGATTAAAAAAGGAGCCCCCCCTATTTTTGCATAAAAAAAACCATGAAAAAAAAAATTTGCGATTTGAGCGTTTTTTGCCAGGGTTAATGGGTTACCGCAATTAATGAGGGTTATTATTCACTCCTTACCCTATATATATATATATATATATATATATAGGATTGAATTGTACGAAAGCCCAATCTTAGAAAGAAAAACCGTTAAATCCTATGTGAGTCATTGATTTAGATCTTCAAAATAAATATGCGGTCCACATTAACCCACACTAAAATTGATTTGTTTACCACATATTTATTTTCAAGATTCCAAATCAATAGCTCACACAGAGTTTAAGGATTTTCTCTCTAAAATTGGGTTTTCATAGGATTCAATTCCTATATATATAGGAGCTGGATCAAATACATGTGAAACTCAACGTACTAAACGTAGGATGAATTGTGGATCCTTTGATCAAATAATCAACAGACAATATCTAATGGTCTCAACTTTATACAACTTTCTCCACAAAATAAGGGTAAAATATAACTGGAAGGGCAAAAGATGAACAACAACATTTTCTATATTACAACAAGTTCCATTCAGTTTTTAAAAATTAAATAACTTTTACATACTTTATTATTTTTAAAAAAAATTACACCATAAAATTGAGAATTTTATTATCTTTAATTTGAGTATAGTATTGTTATAGTTTTTTAAAAATTTTTTACGTGATACGTGATTTTTATGCTTGGTACATGATTATTGGTACGTGATTATACAGTCGTTCCTTTGATCATGCATATTAAATGATGGTCCGTGATTTTCATAGAGCGTGGTCTGTGATTATTGATCCGTGATTATACATTTTGTTCTTCATTATGTATATTTAATAACGGTCTTTGATTGTTATATAAGACGGTCCGTAATTATTGGTCTGTGATTATCCCAGTGGTATTTGATTATGGGTGTTAAATGTCAGTCTGTAATTTAATGAATGACATGCTGTAATTTTATATGGACGATAATGCCTTTTGCCCAGATGACACATGGCGCGTTCCTGTGGCTTCCTACGTTTAACACGTTATATGTATGTTAACCGTCCTATATATATATATTGAAAAACGAAGTTTATAAATAATAACTTTTGACTATTACTATTAGCATAGAGGAGCCACATATCTTTTAATAAATTATTATTTAACAACTTATCTTATTCTTTTTCTTTATTTTTTTTTGCACTTTTTTTTTCACTTTTATTAAACTAAGTAGCTTTACTTTTTTGTTTTAACAGGTTGGTACAACGACACCAAGACGAGATTTCAATCATTCCGTCGGATTTGACGCTCTGGGCGTACGTCCGAGCCCACCCATGAGGAACCCCACAACTGGGTAAACCCCCTGACCTTGCTTCAGCAAATATGCCCAGCTCAGATTCGAACCCAAGACCTTCTATAGGAAGGTCAAGAGGGTAACCATTAGGCTAGAAGCCCTTGTTTAGCTTTACTTTTATTTATACTATGTATTGTATTCGAGTTTTTTAACACTCACTTTTATTATCGTTATGCTATCGGGTTTTATGAAAGAGTGACGAACTTTTATGACAGATGCACTATCATGTTTTACGGCGAAGTGACTTTTGTTTTTATGTTGGGATACACTTTGGAGTTTACAATAGATGACAAACGTTACGACGTGTTTTTTGTCTACGTTTTAATACACGGGATTGTGTCTCCTCCACCACAACGTGTGATGTTTGCAACCAAGTACTTGTCTTTTAAAAATAATCAACATTTTTTTATAAATGTTCAAAATAGATCGGTTCTGCTTCACTAAATAAAACGACCATAAAAACCGGACGACACTAGTTTCCAAATAAATTTTTTGGTGAGGCTGTCGAGTTGCTTATGAAATATGATGATTTTTTTGTTTTACTTGAAAACATTGGGAAACATCGTGATAAAATTTCTCAATCCAAAACATTATAAATTATCATCAACCAATCAATTTTTATAATTTTTTTCGTAACTTTTAATTATAAAGTTATAAATGCAATAAGAAAAAAATCAAATAAAGATATTTAGATCTTAAAATTAGGTATATGTAACTCACAAAGGTTCGTATATAATCCATAAAGTTACATGTAAATAACAAACTATATATTTTTCTTTATTTACATTTCTATTCTTATAATAAAAAGAAATTAAACAAAGATTGAAAAAAATGATTGAATTATGATTAATTTTCAAAGTTTTCTACAAAACGAAGGTTTTCTCATAAACCTTCTCATAAAAACTTTAATCTTTCTATGTTTTCATAATTTGTGCTATATTCTAACACCTATAATTATTGTATGCATTAACATTAAATTAAGGAATTAGTAAACTCATATTCCTTTTATTTTAGTAAAAAAAATTTTAGATATTAAATTTAAATTAGTTCTTAATTTTGTTCACAAAAATTAAATTATTTTAACAGGAAGGTTTAATGGTAAACTATTATGTTCTTATTTTGAGCCACAAAAGTTTAGCATTTTAATTTTAGAAACAACTTTTAATATTTTTATATTGTCATTATTAAATTTGTAATTGTTTTGAAACTTACTTCACTTATAGCTTCTCATAAGGTGAATTAACAAAACATTAACATTATATATATTAAAACACATCATTTGTCCCAATAATATTATTTGTCTTAATAATATCAAGGTATTTTAAAAAGTTTTTATTTAAACGACGTTGATAATTCAAGTTTCATAATAGACAAAAAAAAGTAAAAAAAAATTGTCCAAAAGACTATATATTAAAATATAAATGTAAAGAATAGTATCTCTTGTCTTTTGTGAGCCTATTTTTTAGGTTTTTCAACGTTTACTTTAATTATTGAGTATGATTTCATGTTATATGGTAAAAAACGCTTGCTTTTTACGATGAATTATTTTTTGGGTTTTATGACAGTTTTATATGCTTTTAGGTATTTCAGATTGTTTTAGTTGTGACCACAACGTCTAATAAACCAGTATTTTTACTTTAAGTGACACAATCATAAGAGTCCCTATTGAATTGCCGGATACAACTAGTTTTTATTAAATTCAATTGACAAAGAAACAAGCCAACAAAAAGAAATAATGATTGGAAAGTCAAAATTAGTTTTGGAGCCACTTAATTTTCTTACGCACCATAAAAAAGATAATTAACAATATAATAAAAAAATAGTTTCACTTATTGGTGTGGTCTTCTCAAATAAAATGTCTTCAAATCACCCACCAAGTTGTCAAAGCAATCGGATCTTTTTTTAACAACTAAGGGTTAAAAACTAAATACTTTTTCTAAAAGGATCTTTCAAAATCCAACAATCAATGTGTTATTATCAACTCTCTGGTATTCAAAACTCAAGTGTTAGCAAGCTCTCTTCTCGAGCAAATCCATCTGCTTATCAGAAGAAAACTACTGTGTGACAGTTGAGCTACAAGCTCTTTTCTCAAAATAATCACATCTAACACCTTCTTCTTGTTTGTACACAATGAACTGATTTAACCAATTAACGATAACGGCTTTTTTTGAGTTTTTATTTATTTTTTAGCTTAGTATTTATAAGCTTAAATAAATAAAAAAAACAGGTTATTTTAACTTTTTACACTTGTTAACCAACCCAATTATATGAATTGGTTTGTTTACATCAATTAGGTTTTTATTTCCCAGAAAACCAGCTATTAACCAAACCGATTTTTGTCAAAACCAGTTTGGTTTTCTTTGGCAAAAAATCAGTTTGATTAATTCAATACATGTTTGATGTTGGTTAACCAGTTTGATGCCAGTTGACCGGTCCGCACCTCTCGTTAGGTTGGCAGCAAACCTATTAAACTAAGCCCCGCAATATTTTTACTTATTTTCAAAAATAAGTTGTTTTTTCTTACTATGATACTTCGGTCAGATAAAAAAAATGGCAAAAATTGTCCAAATCAAATTTGCATCTGGAGGTATAAACGAGTCTACGAGCATAAGCTTGCAAAAGCTTAAGATTGCTTCGTTTTAACTTAAAAAAACTCGAGCTCAGTTTATTTAGATTATTTAGAGCTCTATTTTTAAGATTGTATTTACATATTTCTCCTTTTAATATTATTTATTATATATATATACCCAAGTAAAAAAGTCAATTACATATTTCCCCTTGAGTGAAAATATGTAATTGTTTTAAGGGTTGGTTAAATATGTAATAAATGTTCTTACTATGGTGATATATTGTAACGTCTGTATCCTAGACTCGACTCTTGGGGACGTCACTCATCGGATTTACACAGTACATTGGTTAATCAGAGATATGACAAGCAGCGGAATAAGGAAAACATAATTTTATTCATAAGTTAAAGATTTACATAGGAGTTGAAAAGTATATTATCCGATGATTACAAAACAAAATCTAAATCAGCCTTCTTCATCCAAGAGTAGACCAGCTGATGTCATTTTCTGTTGAAAGCTATTAACAGACTTCGTTTCCAGCCCTGCTAGAACTAGCTATGTGTTTACCTGATATGCATACCAAAACTACTCAGCTTTTGCTGGTGAGTTCTAAGGTTCGAAAACCATTTCTTTGATATACATATATTGTACATACTTTTTGGATAATAATAAACATTTTATACAACTCTTTTTTTCTCTTTTAAACATGTTCTCAAGACCACAGCCGAGATCCATATTAACTATAAAACACTTTCAAAATAAAAAGTGTAATAAACATTCCTTTCAGAAAATACATTCTCCAGACTGCAGTTGAGATCAGTCTTTTCAATATACTATTTACCAAGTAATGTTCAAAAGCAATCACTCACCAAGCATTGTCTTAACTTTATCATTGGCCCGTTACCCTAAGTGGTCGTCATCACTTAACACTCAACCATCCAATAGGGGCATGGCGATAGTATACGTTAGGCAATTTAGAGCTCATTGCATTGATGAATATTGGATTTTCTTTATCAAAATTCTAATTTTATCTTTTACGTCATAATGGCGCAAAAACATTCTAACACTTTTGCACTTTATTTTTCCTTAAGCATCACGATGCAAAAATTCTTCAAAAACATTATTCTTTATCCAATTGATACAATGTCAAGGCTATAGGACACGTGGCAAGACTCCATGACACATGTCTCCATGAGAGCGTCGTTTTAGAAACTTGTTTTCGCGTTTTCGGGAGCTTACAAACTCCATTTTGCCTGTTGTTTTCGCCCACGTTCATGATTTTCCAAGCTCTTTCCAACTTTATACAACAACCTTCCTAGAGATGAGCAAAATTATTTGGCTATTTTACAATTACGTTTTGAACACTCCACTTAATGTAACTTTAAGTGTGAGCATTGTCTGTGGATACTATTTCCACTCATTTTCATTATTTCATATATACAAACAAAGTTTTATCATATCTTGACTAACTATTTGGATCGTATAACATTTATCGTATAATTTATACTAGCTTTGTGCATCTTACTTTAATTTTTATAAATAGTCATTTAAGTAAATGTGTAACACCCGACCGATGGCGGAAACGTCGGGATGCCACGAGGGATATGTAGATTGTTCATAAGCTCGTGGGCATCTAATTAAATCATCACATATCAATTAATCAATCAATTAATTACACAAAAATCATGTTCATTGTCACACCCTGAGCCGGCGGAAACGGATCGGGTTTTCCCGTCGGGCGGAAGGTTCCCGGGGCGCGATATCGTGAGTGATAATCAGATGATCAGATTGTTTACATAGCACATGATAAATAAATGAGAAATGTTAACACATCCATGATATAGAATTACAAGTTTTAATTACAATGTATCGTTCATAATTAAATCATGTAAATCTACCAAAAAGAATCAATGTAACTATATCTTGTATCTGTACAAGATATACAAAAGATGATTCATAGTTTAGTCATCAAAAGTATGCAACACCAAAAGTAGCTAGGGCTTCTAAAAGTCCACTAGCCTAATCCTTGCATGTAAGTACCTACACATGTTCGTCACTTGAGAAAACATGCATTTAAACAAAGTCAACACTAGGTTGGTGAGTTCATAAGTATGTTAATTTAAAACCTTGATTTATTCACATGCACAATCACAATGTTAATCATGTTACTTGTATGTTGTATGTTTACCTGTTCACCCAATGGCTTCTCAATAGTTATATTTACAAGTATTATATCATCCTAGTAGTGATGCTTATATATAGGGCATATGTAAGGGAACTAAGCCCTAGCCAACATCCCACCACATCCCTACTAGAACTCCACACTACTTGCAATACAACTATTGATTTCCATCTCAATTCCCACTTGCTCATCTCATTGTTTATCACCTGTGATATCATGTATTGAAATACTATAATAAAGAGTCGTTGTCATCAAACCGAAGTATTGATAACTCTTATATGTATTAAGGATATTAGATCTATTCAATCTGTTCCTTATATTGTTCTGAGTCTTGTAGGTTAACTGTTGATACACTTTTAATCAATAAAAGTGTTAGTTAACCATTTGTAATGTATTCTCAATGCAACGTATAGAGTGTCACAACCCACGCTGCATGCGGAATCCACGGCGCGTGACGTAATGATTACATAGCCATAGTTGAAGATTCCCCCTTGATTTCTGGTTTACATAGATACTTGATCCACCGTACTTGATGTGACAATTCGACTTTTCGAATGGACTTCGTTAACAAAAAATAGTTAGATCACAGGCCCAATAGGACATGCAAGGCCCAAGAAGGCCCAGTAAGGCCAAGGAAGGCCCAGTAAGGCCAAGGAAGGCCCAATAGGCTCAAGGTAGGCCCTATGAGTCCAGTATAGGCCCAATTGTAGTTAAGAAGCCCAATTGGGATAATTTAGCCCAACAATGATTTAAATGACCCGATTAGTGACAATTCGGGATTTTCGATTCAACTTTGTTAATCGAAATGTTAAGTAATTGATTTAAAACAAATTTTTAGGGTAAGAATTAATCAAAACAACTTATAAGCATCACAATTTCAAGGATTTAACTTGTGAATAATCATGGCAATTGATTTTGACTTCTAAAAGTCAAAATTCGGCCAAAATAATTGGGGCAAATTCGAATTTCGTGATAATGAGAGTTGTAACTGTTATAAAACTAACAATAATCATCTCATTGATGATTACTAACAGTTATTATACGTTATGAGCTTGTTAATGATCGAATTTAACTCTTAGGAACTTGAAAAATCATAACCGTCGCTAGCAATTATCAAAAGCTTATAAATTGTATTAATCCGATCAAATTGAGACTCCATAGATCTTATTCGGCCTCTTTAGCATCTACTACAAACCATAATTTGAAGATTATCAGTGTGAAGAACAAATTGGAGTAGAGGCCGGCCGAAAAATCAAGTCTCCAAGTGATATCAATCGAATTGTCACCAAACCAGGTAAAAATTGGCACACACACACTCTAATATGGCCGAATAATCTGAACCATATAACAATTTCTAGTAAAAACATCGATTTGTTAGAGTTCTAATAATTAGGGTTCATATCAAAGGTGTTTTGGGGGTTTTGATCGGGATGAGTTTAAAAATGAAATTAATTGATATGATAACTTTCATAAAGTTCCGATCAAACTGTTTCTTATAACAATTTCAATAGGAAACATTGAATGCTAGGATTTCGATACTAGGGTTCATGTTAAGAAACCGATTTGGGGATTTCATAGCAAATGAGTTGAATAATCAAATTAAAGTATGTAGGGAGTTTCAGAGAGGGTCGATTAAGGTTAATGCTAAGTCGATTTCATAATTGAGCAACGAATTATAAGAGTTTGAAATCTAGGGTTCTTGAGATTAAAACGTTTTGGGGTTTTTGATCTTACTGCTTATCATATTCAAATTAAATGGGATAGATAGGTTCGAAATATCCTATTTGATGAAATTCTAAGAAATTACAGTTTAACATAATCGAATTTGAACTCTTTGAGTTGTGAATATTGGTGTTTTTCGTTCGATCCTTAGAGAACGACAATTTATCGAAATTTGTTGATTAAAAATCAAATTAAAACTTGGAATAGACTCGATTGAGTTATAGAAACATAAACCCTATGGTTTTAGGTTTGATCAGGTTCGAATTCATGGTTAATTGGGTGTTGAAAGCTTCGGTTAAGGAATATAGGGGAACCCGATTAGTTTGGGTTAAAACAATTTGAAATGGATTTGGTTAACTAAATGAGAAATAGAGGAGATGGTAAGGAAGGTGAAACCTGGGAGGGAGGTCACGGGTTCGAACCCGGCCCCCACCCATTTTGATGTTTTGGATTATTTTTAGAAATTTAGCCATAACTCCTTTGTTTTAAATCCGTTTCGATCCGTTCAAGTTGCGTTGGAACCGTAACAGGAATACGGACACGTTGAAATGTTAAAATTCATATTTTTGTCCGAAAACGAAATCGCGTATAATTACGTTTAATTAAATAAAATCTTATAGTATTTTATTTAAACGATTTCAAAGGCACGCGTACTTTCGTATGCATATTCTTAACACTCTAACATACGTGTGTTGACACGTATGTGATTTCAAGCACAAAACGACATTCTGAATAACACTAGATTATTGTTTAAACACAGATTCTTCGTAGGAGGATTCCTTATACGAGCTTTTAGTGTGTGATCATTCTGCTAAATTCAAAGGTGCGTACACGGCCCCTTTCTTATTTTAAACTGTTTTGGGGGAGAAAACATGTGCAACAAACTGTTTTTAGATACATATCACTTGCATGAGTTAGCTGTTTACATTATGTGAAAACATATCAACTTGAAAGTCCTTACACACCTCGAACCGTTTAGTTTGCTGTAATGCAAAGCGTGGTAGTTGGAAATAGATCTATTAGGTTTGACAAACCTCATCTGGTAGATGGGATCTACGCAGGTGTTTGACTGACCAAACACAATTTTACTATTGTTGTGATAGACAATAGTGGCAAGGCGAAAACATGCTATAGCATGGCAATCCGTCAGCTTCGGTGTCGAACACTTATGTAAATAGTTTATATGACTAGCTATCATGACTGTGCATGTGTGATTATGTTATCTACAACCTTGTTATTCAAACTGTTGTTTTGAACATTGTGAATGCTTAAAACCTGTGTTATGCACCAACCTTTGTGTTGACTTGATTTACATGTTTTCTCAGGACGCTAAGGCGCGCAATAAAGACTGGCATGGACTAGGAGATAGAGTCGCATGCATTTTAAACATTTTGGATATTTGAATTTGAACAATTGAGTATTTTGTTTTGTAATGGTTACTTTACAACTCTTATTGGTTTTAAACGCTTCCGCAAAACTTTGAAAACTCTGATGTTATGTTTTAAAGACCAAAGTATGTTTTGAAATTCATATAGAGGTCTTCGCTATGTCTAATGATCTGAGATCCTGGTTTGTCACGTTCCCAAACGGTATGATTCCGTTAGTTGAAAATTGGGGGTGTGACAGATTGGTATCAGAGCCAGGTTATAGCGAACTAGGTTTGCATTTGTAGGCCTAGACTATGACTGTTAGACATTAGACACACATGTTTACACATACTGCTTAGAAATTACATATGACATTATGTAATTGACTTGCTTACACATTCCATGGCATTGCACTTACATATGATATTATGTAACAGGCATGGCATCATCATCGGTACCCTATATCTACATTGATGATTCCGAGGACGAGGAACCGATAGTTCCAGCACCACCATCATCACCACCACCACCTATTCCATCACCTCCACCACAAAAGATGGATGACTCAGATCCAGACGAGGATCCGGAGGAGGATCCAGACGAGGATCCCGAGGAGGATCCAGACGAGGACCCGGATGAGGGTCCGGAAGAGGAGCCAGTGGAGGGCACTCAGCAGATCTCTGCTGAGGGACCTTCTACACATTCACCACCAGTACTAGTTGCTCCTGAGCCTAAGAGGCAAAGGACGGACGCGGAGGAGATCGCCAAACTACGCGAGGATCTGGAGGAAGCAGAAGATAGGATTGCACAGCACTCTCAGGAACAATGGGATGCTAATGAGAGGCAAGAGGAACTTGCCCATCTGGTTCATGACATGCGAAATGAGATGATTAACTTGATTGGTCGTCTAGAAGAGTCAGAGAACCGAGAAGAGATTTTGGCGGGCAGGATTGAAGCTTTGGAGGATTTAGTGGCCTCTGAGAATGAGGAACAGGAGGAGGATGAGGAGGAGGAACCAGCACCAGTTGTTGAGTCCGATCCTGAATCCACTGTTGAGGACGATTGATTGTTTTTCTTTTCTTTCTTGTTTTATTTAAACTTATTAGGAACGGGTTGTGTTCCTACATTAGTAGTTTGGAAAGTTATGTTTTATTTCAAAAGTATTGTACTCAAAGAAAGTTTCTATCTATGGAAGAATTATTATTTATTTTCAACAGTTGTGTTGATTTATATTACATATTGTGTTTGTTGTTTTACTTACACATGTCACATTAGATTTTGACTTCGTGCTAACACTTCTTATAAATAGGAAACTAATGGCTGAGGGAAACGTACATATGACCGTTGCTGAGCTCAATGAGCTAATTAACAACAGAGTCGCTGAGGCAATCGCACAGTATGCTCAGACACACAACACAGGACCACAGGGTCCAGCTGGGGGATTGGTTAACCCACAAGTCTGCACGTTCAAGATGTTTTTGGACTGCAAACCACACAATTTCAAAGGGTCGGAGGGGGCCATTGGACTCCTTCGGTGGATTGAAAAGGCTGAGTCTGTATTCGAAATGTGCAACTGCCCTAACGAAAGCAAGGTGAAATTTGCTACGGGAACATTGGAGGGTCCAGCACTAACTTGGTGGAACTCAAATGTCCAGACTCTGGGGTTGGGAGAGGCAAATGCCTTAACATGGAATGACTTCAAAACTTTACTGCAAGAGGAGTACTGTCCTCGCAGTGAAATGCAAAAGTTAGAGGAAGAATATTGGCACCTCAAGATGGAGGGGTCAAACATTGAAGAGTACACAACCAGGTCACACGAGTTGGCCAGACTGCTACCACACATGGCTACTCCAGCCAGTAAGTGGATTGAAAGGTACATTGGAGGACTAGTGCCTCAGATTCAGGGGTTGGTGACTTCAGCAAATCCCACCACCATCCAACAAGCTGTTCGTCTAGCGCATCAGCTTACTGATCAGGCAGTGTTGCAGGGGACTCTGCCCAAACGAACATCTGCTACCAAGGTAGGAGATCATAAGAGAAAGTGGGAAGGTAACAATTCAAAGGGCAACAACCAACAATCATATCAGCAAAACCGGAAACAAGACTCAAACAAGTCTTATCATGGTTCAAGCAGTGGTCAGCAATCATCATCGTCTGGGGGTTATATTGGCAAACACCCCAAGTGCAATAGGTGTGGTTACCATCATGCAGGTAATCAGTGTGAGAAAGCTAAGTGCCAGAGGTGTGGCAAGATTGGGCATGCGGCTAAGGATTGTCGCGGGGAGCTACAGAACAACAACAACCAGAACAATAACCAGAACAACGCTCAGAAGGGTTGTTTTGAGTGTGGCAAGATGGGACATTTTAAGAAAGATTGCCCACAGCTCAAGAAAGGCGGGGATAATAATGCCAATGGCAATGGAAATGGCAACGGTAATGGAAATGGCACCAACAACAACAACAACAATAACAACAACAACAACAACAATGGTGCTAGAGGCAGGGCGTTTGTGATAGGAGGACGTCAAGCGCGGGAAGATCCCAACATTGTTACGGGTACGTTCCTCTTAAATAATCACTATGCCTCTATGTTATTTGACACCGGTGCCAATCGGAGCTTTGTATCTAGTTCACTTGCTAAGTTGCTAAATGTTAGTCCCACTGCCTTAGATAGTCCATACACTGTGGAATTAGCTGATGGTAAGTTGATTGTAGTGGAAAATATTTTTAAGGGATGTATCCTTGATTTGATGGGTCAAACATTAGAAATCGATCTTATGCCTATTGCCTTAGGCAGTTTTGATGTAGTTATGGGCATGGACTGGTTGTCCAAAAACCAGGCTGAAATCGTATGCCATGAAAAGATTGTTCGCATACCTCTTCCGCAGGGAGAGACATTATATGTACAAGGCGAGAAGAGCAGTACGCCACTGCGTCTCATATCTTGTATGAAAGCACACAAGTGTCTGCGTAAAGGTCATACGGCAGTTATAGCCCTTATAACTGAAAAGCCGGTAGCTGAGAAGAAAATTGAAGATATACCTGTAGTTTGTGAATTTCCGGAGGTATTTCCAGAAGACTTGCCGGGATTACCGCCTATCAGACAGGTGGAATTCCGAATCGATCTTACACCAGATGCAGCACCGATAGCTAGGGCGCCTTATCGACTTGCACCGTCAGAGATGCAAGAGTTATCTACACAATTGCAAAAATTGTTGGATAAGGGTTTCATACGACCTAGTTTTTCACCGTGGGGAGCTCCAGTTTTGTTTGTAAAGAAGAAGGACGGGACTTTCCGTATGTGTATCGATTACCGGGAATTGAAAAAGGTTACTATCAAGAACCGGTATCCGTTACCCAGAATTGATGATCTGTTCGATCAATTGCAAGGTTCGAGTTACTACTCGAAGATTGATCTCAGGTCTGGTTATCATCAACTAAGAGTCCAGGAGGAGGATATTCCGAAGACAGCATTCAGGACGCGCTATGGCCATTATGAGTTTTTGGTCATGCCATTTGGGTTGACAAACGCTCCAGCTGTATTCATGGATCTCATGAATCGTGTTTGTAAACCTTATCTTGATAAGTTTGTCATTGTTTTCATTGATGACATTCTCATCTATTCACAATCTGAGGAGGAGCACGCCGAACATCTTCGATTACTATTGGAATTACTGAAACAGGAACAATTGTACGCTAAATTCTCGAAATGTGATTTCTGGATGCGAGAAGTACAATTCTTGGGTCATATAGTCAACGAAAAGGGTATACATGTTGATCCAGCGAAGATTGAAGCGATTAAGAACTGGGAAGCACCAAAGACCCCTACCGAGGTACGACAATTCCTTGGTTTGGCGGGTTATTATCGACGATTCATTGAAGGGTTCTCAAAGATCGCTCAACCACTCACAGCTCTTACGCACAAGGGAACAAAGTATAACTGGACGGATAAACAGGAAACTGCGTTCCAGTTATTGAAACAGAAGCTTTGCAGCGCACCGATTCTGTCCTTACCGGAAGGAACAGAAGACTTTGTGGTGTATTGTGATGCATCTGCACAAGGTTTGGGATGTGTGTTGATGCAACGTGATAAAGTGATTGCTTATGCTTCCAGACAACTAAGAACGCACGAAAAGAATTACACTACTCATGATTTGGAGTTAGGAGCAGTGGTTTTTGCTTTGAAAATATGGAGGCATTATCTGTATGGAACTAAGTGTACTATTTATACTGATCATAAGAGTTTGCAACATATCTTTGATCAGAAGGAACTCAATATGAGACAACGACGATGGGTTGAGTTGTTGAACGATTATGAGTGTGCGATTAAGTATCACCCGGGAAAAGCCAATGTAGTAGCTGACGCTTTAAGCAGAAAAGATACAACGGGAACAAGACGGGTTCGTGCACTTATGATGACAATACATACTGACTTACCTGACAAGGTACACAGTGCTCAGATTGAGGCCTTGAAAACGGAAAACTTAGTACCGGAATCTTTACGAGGAATGGAAGAACAACTGGATGTTAAACCTGATGGAATTCGTTATTTCATTGATTGAATGTGGATACCTTTGTATGGAGGTTTAAGGGAACTCGTGATGGATGAAGCACACAAGTCCAGGTATTCAGTCCATCCGGGATCAGACAAGATGTATCATGATTTGAAGGCACTGTATTGGTGGCCTCACATGAAAGCTGATATTGCTAAATACGTTAGCAAGTGTTTGACTTGTTCGAAAGTCAAAGTTGAATATCAGAAGCCATCTGGTTTACTGCAACAACCAGAGATACCGATGCGGAAATGGGAACAGATTTCGATGGACTTCATTACTAAGTTACCCCGTACACCGAGTGGTTGTGATACGATATGGGTAATTGTCGATCGATTAACGAAATCTGCACACTTCTTAGCAATTAAGGAAACTGATAAGATGGAGAAACTGACTCGCATTTACATCAAGGAAGTAGTAGCACGGCATGGCGTGCCAATCTCTATCATATCAGATCGGGATGCCCGATTTACTTCCAACTTTTGGAAATCTCTTCATAAGTCATTGGGGACTCGCTTGGATATGAGTACCGCTTATCATCCACAGACCGACGGTCAAAGTGAACGAACGATTCAAACGCTCGAGGATATGTTACGAGCTTGTGTAATTGACTTTGGTGATAGCTGGGAGAATCATTTACCGTTGGTGGAATTCTCTTACAATAATAGTTATCATACAAGCATTCAAGCAGCACCGTTTGAAGCTTTGTATGGTCGCAAATGTCGTTCACCAGTGTGCTGGGCTGAGATTGGAGACAGTCAAATTACAGGTCCTGAACTGGTGCACGAGACGACAGAGAAGATAGTTCAAATCCGGAACCGTATGGCAGCGGCTCGGGATCGACAGAAGAGTTATGCAGACAAACGTCGTAAGCCGTTGGAATTTCAAGTAGGAGATCGAGTTCTTCTAAAAGTCTCACCTTGGAAAGGTGTGATACGATTCGGCAAGCGCGGAAAGCTTAGTCCACGTTACGTAGGACCTTTTGAGATTCTGAAAAGGATTGGTCCGGTTGCGTATCAACTCAAACTACCGGATGAACTCAGTGGAGTTCATGATGTTTTTCATGTGTCGAACTTAAAGAAATGTCTTTCTGACGAGACATTGATTGTACCGTTGGAAGAAATACAAGTAGATGAACAGTTGCGATTCATTGAAGAACCAGCTGAAATCATGGACCGCGAGGTCAAACAACTGAAGCAAAGCAAGATTCCGATAGTCAAAGTTCGATGGAATTCAAGACGTGGTCCTGAATTCACATGGGAACGGGAAGACCAAATGATGAAGAAATATCCTCATCTATTCAAAACAGCTACTGCTAACACTGAGAGCGCACGTTAAATTTCGGGACGAAATTTCCTTCAACAAGGGGATGACGTGATGCTTCACACATCAACACTGCAAATTTCAAACTGTAAGCACAAACATTTTATTTATTCAATTGATTTTGTTACAAACATTTGTGCTACATTACATTCTATATATTTTATGTGCTACATTTCATATGTTACATGCTATGGTAATACATACACGATTAGTTACATACACTTTGCTATGTGTGGGGTTGCATAGTACAAACAGTTATAGACACTCACTATGTGTGAGGTTACACAACACAGTATGATCAAACACAAACAGTCACAGTTAGGTGAACTAACTAGTGTACACGCAAACAGTCACATTGAACGATCACAATTGTGTTGTGATGTTGCAAGCATTAGACTTTGTGTGTGAGTACACACAAGCACACAGAATGATCAAATCACACTAACACGCACAATCTGAAATTGTAAAGTAGTTTCCTAACTACTCCTAACATTTACTAATTTTCGGGACGAAAATTCTTTCAACAAGGGGATGATGTGACAATTCGACTTTTCGAATGGACTTCGTTAACTGAAAATAGTTAGATCACAGGCCCAATAGGACATGCAAGGCCCAAGAAGGCCCAGTAAGGCCAAGGAAGGCCCAGTAAGGCCAAGGAAGGCCCAGTAAGGCCAAGGAAGGCCCAATAGGCTCAAGGTAGGCCCTATGAGTCCAGTATAGGCCCAATTGTAGTTAAGAAGCCCAATTGGGATAATTTAGCCCAACAATGATTTAAATGACCCGATTAGTGACAATTCGGGATTTTCGATTCAACTTTGTTAATCAAAATGTTAAGTAATTGATTTAAAACAAATTTTTAGGGTAAGAATTGATCAAAACAACTTATAAGCATCACAATTTCAAGGATTTAACTTGTGAATAATCATGGCAATTGATTTTGACTTCTAAAAGTCAAAATTCGGCCAAAATAATTGGGGCAAATTCGAATTTCGTGATAATGAGAGTTGTAACTGTTATAAAACTAACAATAATCATCTCATTGATGATTACTAACAGTTATTATACGTTATGAGCTTGTTAATGATCGAATTTAACTCTTAGGAACTTGAAAAATCATAACCGTCGCTAGCAATTATCAAAAGCTTATAAATTGTATTAATCCGATCAAATTGAGACTCCATAGATCTTATTCGGCCTCTTTAGCATCTACTACAAACCATAATTTGAAGATTATCAGTGTGAAGAACAAATTGGAGTAGAGGCCGGCCGAAAAATCAAGTCTCCAAGTGATATCAATCGAATTGTCACCAAACCAGGTAAAAATTGGCACACACACACTCTAATATGGCCGAATAATCTGAACCATATAACAATTTCTAGTAAAAACATCGATTTGTTAGAGTTCTAATAATTAGGGTTCATATCAAAGGTGTTTTGGGGGTTTTGATCGGGATGAGTTTAAAAATGAAATTAATTGATATGATAACTTTCATAAAGTTCCGATCAAACTGTTTCTTATAACAATTTCAATAGGAAACATTGAATGCTAGGATTTCGATACTAGGGTTCATGTTAAGAAACCGATTTGGGGATTTCATAGCAAATGAGTTGAATAATCAAATTAAAGTATGTAGGGAGTTTCAGAGAGGGTCGATTAAGGTTAATGCTAAGTCGATTTCATAATTGAGCAACGAATTATAAGAGTTTGAAATCTAGGGTTCTTGAGATTAAAACGTTTTGGGGTTTTTGATCTTACTGCTTATCATATTCAAATTAAATGGGATAGATAGGTTCGAAATATCCTATTTGATGAAATTCTAAGAAATTACAGTTTAACATAATCGAATTTGAACTCTTTGAGTTGTGAATATTGGTGTTTTTCGTTCGATCCTTAGAGAACGACAATTTATCGAAATTTGTTGATTAAAAATCAAATTAAAACTTGGAATAGACTCGATTGAGTTATAGAAACATAAACCCTATGGTTTTAGGTTTGATCAGGTTCGAATTCATGGTTAATTGGGTGTTGAAAGCTTCGGTTAAGGAATATAGGGGAACCCGATTAGTTTGGGTTAAAACAATTTGAAATGGATTTGGTTAACTAAATGAGAAATAGAGGAGATGGTACGGAAGGTGAAACCTGGGAGGGAGGTCACGGGTTCGAACCCGGCCCCCACCCATTTTGATGTTTTGGATTATTTTTAGAAATTTAGCCATAACTCCTTTGTTTTAAATCCGTTTCGATCCGTTCAAGTTGCGTTGGAACCGTAACAGGAATACGGACACGTTGAAATGTTAAAATTCATATTTTTGTCCGAAAACGAAATCGCGTATAATTACGTTTAATTAAATAAAATCTTATAGGATTTTATTTAAACGATTTCAAAGGCACGCGTACTTTCGTATGCATATTCTTAACACTCTAACATACGTGTGTTGACACGTATGTGATTTCAAGCACAAAACGACATTCTGAATAACACTAGATTATTGTTTAAACACAGATTCTTCGTAGGAGGATTCCTTATACGAGCTTTTAGTGTGTGATCATTCTGCTAAATTCAAAGGTGCGTACACGGCCCCTTTCTTATTTTAAACTGTTTTGGGGGAGAAAACATGTGCAACAAACTGTTTTTAGATACATATCACTTGCATGAGTTAGCTGTTTACATTATGTGAAAACATATCAACTTGAAAGTCCTTACACACCTCGAACCGTTTAGTTTGCTGTAATGCAAAGCGTGGTAGTTGGAAATAGATCTATTAGGTTTGACAAACCTCATCTGGTAGATGGGATCTACGCAGGTGTTTGACTGACCAAACACAATTTTACTATTGTTGTGATAGACAATAGTGGCAAGGCGAAAACATGCTATAGCATGGCAATCCGTCAGCTTCGGTGTCGAACACTTATGTAAATAGTTTATATGACTAGCTATCATGACTGTGCATGTGTGATTATGTTATCTACAACCTTGTTATTCAAACTGTTGTTTTGAACATTGTGAATGCTTAAAACCTGTGTTATGCACCAACCTTTGTGTTGACTTGATTTACATGTTTTCTCAGGACGCTAAGGCGCGCAATAAAGACTGGCATGGACTAGGAGATAGAGTCGCATGCATTTTAAACATTTTGGATATTTGAATTTGAACAATTGAGTATTTTGTTTTGTAATGGTTACTTTACAACTCTTATTGGTTTTAAACGCTTCCGCAAAACTTTGAAAACTCTGATGTTATGTTTTAAAGACCAAAGTATGTTTTGAAATTCATATAGAGGTCTTCGCTATGTCTAATGATCTGAGATCCTGGTTTGTCACGTTCCCAAACGGTATGATTCCGTTAGTTGAAAATTGGGGGTGTGACACTTGAGCTGGTGGGTGATTTGTAACCTGGAACATGAAGCATAAAAAAAAAGTCAACTACAAATAGTTGAGTGAGAATCATAGGTTTTGTTGATGTAAAATGATTGTTTAAACATTGATTTTCATGATATAGTATTCACAAGTGATCAAGTAGGTACTTTGAAATTGAATCTACCAGAGCCTGCAAACATCAAACCTAAAGAATAATGCTAACGTTTGGCTACCCGCCAAACGCCGTAGTTTCAACGTCCAGCTACCCGCCGGAACGCCGTAGTATTGACGTCTAGCTACCCGCCAGAACGCCGTAAGTATAAAGAATCTTGTGTTCCCGCATATGATCATACCAGTACTACCAAGGGCTTGATAACAAGTTAATGATGTTCACAGAAGAATGTGCCCAAATAACATCCACATAACCAAAGTTCCCAAGTGATACGCTT
This sequence comes from Mikania micrantha, assembly GCA_009363875.1. NCBI lineage: Eukaryota > Viridiplantae > Streptophyta > Magnoliopsida > Asterales > Asteraceae > Mikania > Mikania micrantha. The sequence continues at coordinate 104,563,470 of CM018693.1, read as the reverse complement.
GTTTTTAATATATTGATAAAATATTTGTTTCATGGTAATTGATAAATGTTTATCATGACGTTCCTCATGATAACGATATATGATTTCATAGTATTCGATAAATGTTTATCATGACGTTCCTCATGATAATGATATATGATTTCATGATGATTGAGAAAATATGTTATGAAAATGTATCTACATGTTCCACCCCGAGTTTTGGAAAACCAAACATTAAAAGGGGAGTATGAAACTCACCTGTTTATCGAAGTGTTTTGATATTGAAGTATCACTCAAGATTTGAAGAGAATTCTGCAATTCATTAATGTTTTATGAGTTCCTCGAATTTGAATTGGATTATCAGAATATTCCTTGACTTTTGATAACAAGGAATCGTAGTTTAAGTCATCAAGCTGATTTTAATCCTTAATCAGCCTCCTTAAATTAATATTGCACAAAGTGCGATAACAAGGAACCTATAATGATTTAGGTTCTTATTAAGGAGTTTATGACTTACTGGATTAATCACAACATTTTCAGATTAATCAAATAGATGTTGATTGTTGATTATTTCACTAACAATTTCCTAGATGAATTTCTGGCTTAGGAATAGTCAATCCTTGTTATTGATCATTTAGGTATCATGAAACATGAGAATGTGATATTAAAATAGGTTTAATAACCATGCTCAATGAACTAATCTGACTGTTATCATAAACATCAGATCGTTATTCCGGTGATTATCTTTATGCTTGTCATTAGTTTGAAACACTTGAATTTAACCTAGCATTTCAAGAAATGATCAAGACAATCATAATCAGTGTTACACTCAAATGGTTTAAACCATTTTAACCATTATTATGGTTTCATGAAAACCGAGCATTACAACGGCTCAAAACAAGGATTTACCCATTAACAGTTCGAGTTCTTCGTTTATAATCATTCCTAGCCATCATCTAGGCAATAATCAACAACCCTAACTATATCTTTATGTTAAAAAACAAGATTTAATCAAACCATTATCAAACTAGAAGGTTAAAACGAACCGTTACCTAATCTGACGGATTTCCCGGATGAAAACAATGATCAAGACTTGTAGAATCGATCCCTAGCTTGATTATGATGATTTGGTAGCTTCAAAACTGAGATTTAGAGGCTAATTTTTGATCTGGTTCGACTTAAAATCGCGTTTATTCATCTGGGAATGAGTTCTGATTGAAAAAAATCAGATTTTTAAGTCTGATGGGTCCGTCGCGTACCGCGAAGAGTGGCTTCGCGTACCTCCACCGCCTTAGTTAGACCCGATTTTGTTTTCGCGATTCCGGGAGCATACGAACTCCGTTTTGCGCACGGTTTTCGCCTACGTTCACGATTTTTTGAGCTCTTTCCAATGGTTATAATATCAAGAGCTAAAGAGTTCAAAATATTTGACCTCTTATTTAACGCTATATTCGATTCGGTGTATCTTGAAATCAGAGCCTCGTTTTGAAATTTCGCTTCCACTCATTCTCTTCATTTTCGAGTTATGATTCTAAACATGAAATCGGTTGGTCATCTATTTGAATAAGCATCATGTGATGAATATTTCTTTGAGATCTACTAACACCAGATTCCTGAGTAACTACAAGTCATGAACTGATATGATATGATATAGTCCTTCTGACACATACGTAATAATGAATGTGGATTTGTCTGTTAATTTGTCTGGGCTCCGAATACTTTAGTTGAGCCTAGAAATATAATCGAATCCTTGTTGGGCCTTATTAGGCCTAACTCTTATTGGGCCTTACCGGGTCTCGCGTGTCTGGTCCAATGTTGACGGATGTTACATAGAGCCTAAAAGGAATCCATTGTAATCCTCACGTAATCAGACTACAATGCATTCGATTTACCTCTATCCCGCCGTGTGTTCTTAATGTAGTTAACAAGGTTGAATAAGAACATGTCTTATTACGTTGTGTCAACTGATGTGAGAATGATATTGTTATCATGAAGATACGTTATCATGATTATCATTCTAAATGATCCATATGTTCACCATGTTGCCATTAAGTCGTGGTAAGAACTAGTCTTGCCACCTTTAATTCGCTCAGGTGGTGGATTGATAAATGCGTTCATACTATCGCATAGTATGTTTTTAAGTTGTAATTAAGTGTTATAAGTACTTGACTTATCACACTTAGTCAATTATAATGTGGAATGATATGTAGAAGATATTTTATCTTCTAGTCATCCATGTGTTGTGTAGTGTCATCATGTTTCACTGTAATTTTTCTCATTGTTTGTCTGTGTATGAATTGTCTCAATGTTTGCTCATGTAGGAATAACTAAGTGTTATGAGATAAAATCTTACAACTATGTTATTCTAGTGTGTTGATGAACTATGAAATTATATTATCATATTCATCTGAGTTTCCCTGTTGTCTCATGATCATACAAGCATGCAATGATAGGCGATAATAAACAATTTAATATTATCTAAATCAAAGCATAAGTTATATGTTAAGCAAAACTTTTAAACAAGTAAAAGTAAGCATGTTTCTCATCCCCGAAAGTTTTAAATAAGTAAGATTAAAGTAAAAGGGGCATATGAACTCACCTTATGATTGAAGTGGTTGACTTAGCTTAAATGAAGAAATGCACTCACTCTTGATTGTACTTGTTGATGTATTCACGATCCTGTATTGATTTCATGTTGTTGTAACTTATAAGTATAAGTTGTAAGGTCTTGTACACGTGTATGTGTTATCCTAACTTGGTTATCACCAACGAGTTGCGGTCATCATTCGGCCCTTTTTACGTATTAAATTTGTGAGATATGTTAGGCCCAAAAGTCATTAACTTAATAGTAACATTTATAGTTTCATGCTTGTTATTTTATTCTTGAAGTCCAAAATTAGGGTTACATGTTCATTAAATAACCATGACCCATTTTTTTATAATTATTTGATGTCTTAGAGGTTGTCAATGAATTTAACCCATACGTTAAATTGAAAATATGTTGAGCCTAACAATTTTTCCATGGGCCGAATGTATGTTTAAGCCTACTTGGGCCATGATAGACCAAATTGTTCGTGTGGGCCAACTAATTAAATATTGGGCCGATTATAAGGTGTGGGCTGCCCAAGGTGGGCCGAATAAATGTAGTTGGGCTAAGCCAATCGTTCTGGGCCAGAGAAGATATTGTGGGCCGAAGAGTGTAATTGTTATGCAATTAGATATGGCTCAAAAGGTTGGCTAATTAGGTGTTGTGGGCCGAACAATCCGTTATTGGGTTGAACAAAATGGGTTGTGTCCTTGTTCTAAAAGTGGCCGACTACTGGACCCATGATTCCTCTATAGGTGTCGGCTTTATTCAGCGAACCTATGCTAAGGTTCGGCCAGATCTTGACAGCCACAAGGTTCGTGAGCATGTGTAGGTCACAGGTTCGTCCCAACTGATGGAGGGTTCGTTGCAGGGAGGTTTCGGCTGAGGCGCATGAGATAGGTTCGTGAGCCAAGCAAGGTTCGCTCTTCTAGGGTTCGCCTGTATGGTTCGGGGAGGTTCGTTGTCAGTAGGAAGGTTCGTCGTTCACGAAGGTTCGATGATATAAAGAAGGTTCGTGGCTTTTGAGTTCGTTGGAGGATACTCACAGGTTCGGTGGTGGGTGATGGTTTGCTGCATGGCTTGGGTTCGTGAGTCATAGTGTTCATGGTTGCTCACATGGGGAAGGTTCGTGGAATGTAGGATTCGCTGTATAGGATGCTGGGTACACACACACAGGGTTCGTGTCTAACCGAATAGGTTCGTTCATGAGGGTAGGTTCGTTGCTAGCTGGGATGGTGAGGTTCGCCCATTCACAGCAGGTCAAGAAGGTTCGTTTGACACCCCATCATCCTGCTTCCAAGCCTTACAAACCTGTGCGTCCTTCTCTTGTTGTGAGCTGTCATGTGACGGTTACCATGGTGGTGTTTCGAGGGTGTGTGGTGTAATATCCGGTATTTTACGATCACTTTACGATGATGTTACTAGCTTTGTAATTAAGACAAAAGTTAATAAATAATTATGTGGAATTTATCTCGGTCGAAATTCAAACATATATATATATATACACGATAAAATGTATTATATATACCTTTTATTAATATTGACTTAGAATTTATAAATTCATTAAGTTTTATAAAGATAAAATATTTAAAAACATAATTTAAAAGAAAATAATAATAATAATCAAATTTTGAAAAGTTTTAAACCTAAAACATTAAATTTCTAAACTAAAGGGGCCAAGTTGTAAATAACCCAAACCTTTAATTCCCTCCCCTTGTTCCCGTATTTCCGGCGATCCAAGAACCGGCTACCCACCGGAATCCGGCAACCAACCGGCCAAGCTCCAAACCCGGTTTTTAACGCACCATTTGATCGGGTTTTTACACCCCCATGACCCAAAACGAATTTGTAACGTAACTCAACTATTAAAACATTATACTAAACGCATTTAATCGAGTTTTAATCTCTTAAAACCGTAGCATTTATCACCCAATATTAAAAACGACGTTTCGAATCGAATTAATAACTACAAACATAGGTTTTTGCTCTTTTTGATCTCGCGAAGCTACACATACTTTCAATTTGTTCTAACATTGCTCTGGAATCAAGCACTAATCGAGGAATGGCCGGAACCTCTTTTGAACTCAAGCTTGATCAAAACTCGACCAATACAAGTAAGTAAATACACCCCTAGATTCGGTTTTCAACATAGAACAATAGCCCTTTATCAGTTTCAACGATTATACGGTAGTTTGATCGATTTGAGAATTAGGGTTCTTGAGGTATTTGGGGGAAACGAAATTTTAAGATAAATATTTTTTCGTTTGGAAGTTATTCAACAAATGGAGGTTTGGTCTACTGGTTGGAACGTTGTTGGGTAACCCGGAGGTCTCGGGTTCGAGACCCATCAACCCGATAAATCGATTTTTTTTGTTATATTTCTTTTATATTCATTTAGTTTATTTTAAAAATCCGAAAAATATCATAAACATTTTTATAAACTTTCTGGAACTATATTATGAACTCAGAAAATATTTGGGCAAGAAAATTCAATTTATTTAATTATAATGACCAAAGTCAACGGCAACGACCCATGGAGCTGTGATAATCCAAGTGACAATACATGCAGTTATTGCAGATAACCGAAGTCGACAGTAATGACTCATGGAATAGAGATAATCCAATATTATAAATATCATAATGATAAATCAGGTGTAACCCATGTGTTATCAAAACGATATGTAAAACTGGTATACATGTTCCACCTCCGAGTTTAAAAACAAAATAGTTTGAAAAGGAGGTTATGAGAACTCACCTGAGTCCTTAGAATCAGTGTTCTTGAAATATGCGCTCTCGCGTATGTGAAATCGAAAACAACTCAATAATCTGTAATTATAGCGTGTTGCGTGTTCATAAATATATGCATGTTATTACAATTAAGTGACCATAAGTGTATACTTTAAATTCTTAAGTGTGTAGTTAACTTGGTTTATTTATTCTAAGTTATATTGTAACACCTAAGATTTTATTGTCAATCGTCATTCATTTGTAATTTTAAACTTATCAGTTTTAATTATCCCTTATATAATGATTTTAAATAATATAGGAAAGGTGTGTAAGTCATAAAGATAATAACCTTATACACTTGTGTACACCTTTGCATATACCTACATGTATGATTAACTCATTTGACCACCTTAATTTAATTATTAAAATCCAATTCAAGTTCTAAAATATTATATCTAAATCCTTATTATCAAAGGTTCTCATTTTGAAAAATCTCATAATTCAAGGTTCATATTATTAAGAAAAAGGTGGTAGCCCTTAAAAGCAATCATGCATGCCTGGTTTTCATAGTCCTCACGTTCTATGGTTTACCCACGATCTTAGTTTCGAATTCTCTAGGTTTAACAGCCCTAAGCCCGGTCTTAGACCCTAGGTTCGCTGATTATAGGTTCATATGCCATAGGTTCGCAGTTAATGGTTCGGTCAAAGGGTTATGTTGGGTTGCATGTAGGTTCGCAGCAACATGCTGCCTTCACTTTAGGGTTCGGCCACATTAGAGGTTCGGCTAGCCTATGAGGGTTCGCATGAATGAGTTTGGCCATACATGGTCCCTAGGTTCGTCCATTCTGACAAATGTAGCAGATAGGGTTCGCTGGGCCAAGGGTTCGGCTAAGCAACAGGTACTTGGTCCTGGATGGGTTCGGCCATGCTGCATATAGGTTCGACTCCCCTATGGTTCGTGATCAGCAGGTTCACAGCAGCCTAGAGGTTCGCTGACAGTCACAGGTTCGCTGACAGTCACAGGTTCGCTGGTGCATGGGTTGGTGAAGGCTAAGAGGTTCGGTTGAGGTGGAGGGTTCGCTGCCATGCAACAGGGCAGGTTCGGCTCCCTCTTTCCCGTCCAATGCAGGTTCGTGACCTGCAACCTCCACGACCCAGCATCATCATCAAGCTCTAGTTGTTGCAGGTTTACCTAAGGCCTTCCCACACTCACATACACGCATGTTTAGGGTTTTCAAAGTAAAAGGTCATTTAAAAATGGTGATGATAATAACCGGGTATGTTTAAATGTAAAACAGAAGAAAAACTCGAGATTTACCTCAAAATCTTGACCAAAAACTAGATTTCTTCGTGGGTTCTTATTCTACTCGGTCTCACGAATGTTTTGGCACCAAGATCTCGCGATTCCGTCAAGAATTGAAGAAGGAAATCTAGAGAGAAGGTAGAGAGAGAAAGAAGTGATGATTTTGTATGCTAGAGAGAGAAAGTTTTGTTGGTGAATGAGGAAGAAAGAGTAATTTACTCTTCTTATACCTCCTTTCGTTCACACGTGCTCGGTCTTGTTTATTTCGCGATAAAATTTTAATATGTTCGGTTTTTATCGTAAAACACTTTTAAAACATAAAACATTTAAATACATAAGTTTCGTTTTAAATAAAATGATTTTAAATAAACTCGTTTAAATACAATGTCTTTGTTTACCTTCGTTAAATTAATTATTTAAATAAAACGATTTACTCGTTTTGTTTTAGGTTGTGATTCTTAATAAACGTTATTAGTTTCTATTTATTAATTTAATATCGTTAAATATTATTTCGTTATCTCGTCGAAACGCGTTACTCACGTGCGTATTCGTAAAGATTGTCACCTTTTCGAATCCGTCGCTCATATCCTATTTCGATTCGATTTACGATTTATGGAATATCGTTCCAGAATATTATTCTTAATAATTATATTCGTGTGAATCGTCACCCACGTGAATACATTATTAAGTTAATATTTCTGAAATAACATTCGCGTTTAATTTATAATCGTAACTTCACCATCGCGTAATTATTCCCAATAAAGCTTTCATTATTTTTTTAACTTTAATATTATAGTTCCCAATCCAAAACCCACTAAACCATATCACTGACACATCCATAATAGACCGAAATATGCTTATGTATAGGGCATATGTAGGAGTAGGTCACAACCTCTCCAGCCACCGTCCCACCGCTATTTCGATAAATATGACCATGTGTCTTTGACTATGTTTAGTAACTAAACCATACAACCCCATAACTACTTTACATCCCAAACCAAAACCTCGGATTCTTCTCACCAAAGCCTCAACACTGATATAATCATGATAAACCGAAGATGGCTTATGTATAGGGCATATGTAGAGGTCAGTCGCAACTGCCTCAGCCACCGTCCCACCACCTCTTCGATAGACCATGATTATATCCTTACCTATCTTTGGTTATAGAATCCTATACCACTACCAATCCAAATCCACAACCCATAACATGTAAGTGTAACTGCAATAAACTCTCTGGCTCTGTTTAGTTGTGTTTCAAACTAAACTTTCCAGTGTTCTTGCTCCTTGTGATAATATAAGTTCTCAATATGTATACCAGTGATAATATCAACAAATAATTCATAGTGATTATCATTATTATATCATATCAGGTCTTAACAGTACAATTGAACATGTACGGATGACCCAAAATACAGTGATGTTACAAAATGGAAAATCATCATAAAAATAGGGAGTGCTTATTTACACACCCCACTTTTTTAATTCTACACCCCACCTTTTTCTGTACGTGTCGTATAGACCTCTACGCCACGTACAACATTACCCGCAACCATCTTTTCTGCGTGTCGTACGCCACGAACAGTTCCCTACGTGGCGTACGACATTTGACTCCTGCAATGTTAAATTCCCAGATGTGACTAGTGAAATTCTGTGTTGTACGTCACGTAGGGTACCCTACGTGGCGTATAGGTTTTTTGATTAAAATGACTTATTTTTTCACCATCTCCACATTGAATTCTTATACGCATAGTATGGAACTATACGACACGTATAAGACTAAAACAATTTTTTTTTCAAACTTTAAATTGAAATAATATTTGTAATGTTATAAATTTAAACATTTTTAACGTTTAATAATTTAAACATTTATAACATTATTTTTGATGTTTGTAGTTTTTAGTATTAATTTGATTAGTTTAATATTATTTTTGTTTTACAATTAAAAAAATAAACAACCAATCAAACAAACACAATGTATATACAAATTAAAAACATAAACAAACAATCAAAAACAAATAACAATATATATGCATAAACTGTGTCTGTACAGTACAAGGAAAACAAATAAACTACGGATCCTACCGGGGAGGAGATGGCAGAAGGGGAGCAGATGGCAGAAGGGGAGGAGGCTCAATACCAGTTTGCCTGGACCTCTCGATCTCTTGATCGATCATCCAACACAGCATCTCACTTTGTTGAGCCAGGATGCGATCGTGCTCCCTGGATCGTGTAGAAAAATCCTGGAGTATGTGATCATGCTCCCTGGATCGTGCAGAAAGATCCTGCAGTATCGCCTCGAGGCGTGCCGGAAGCCTCACTGTATGGTATCTCCGCAACAGATGCTGCGAGACGTAGTTAGCGCCTCCGGCCTCCCCTCCACCCTCCTCATCACCCCCGCCCCCGCCGCCCTCATCAACACCAACCACACCATCGTGGTCCCCCTCACCACCAGCACACTCACCTGCCTGTCCAACTCCCAAGCCCCCGGCTACGTCCATCATCTGTATGGGGAGGGACCCATATCACTCCCCGTACCAAGGAAAACCTGAGATCTATACCAGGAAAATCCCGGACGATCTTCATACTGAATAGCATCCGGCAATCGAGTCTGACTAGATCCACAAGATCACATAGCTCCTCGAGAGTGTCCTGGTGCAAATGACCCAGGGCTCGGCCTATAATGGTGATAAAGGTACCGCCATATATGGCTTCGCGCTGCTGCCGGTGGTAATATGTCACGAAGTTCTCGGCAAGGCAGCGCGTGAGCTGGCATATACGCCCGGTAATCATGCAATACAAATAAAATAAATCCTGCAACGTGCACCACTCGCGGCTTCTGCCACCACCAGCAATCAACGTGGCAATCAACTGGTGCATATATCGAATGAGAGGGTCGTGGATGTGACTGACTCTCGCCTGGTCCCTACAAAGGGATCCTCAGCAATATGAGGCTACCAGGCACGCAAGGTGGCGTCATCAATCTCAATGATCCCCGTTGTGTACAGTGGGGTAATAGTCTCTGGCTCCTAGTAAAGGCCAGAAAGAACTGCGAACTCGACCAGCGACATCTCGTGTCGCTGGCAAAGCATGGAGAATACTATCTCCGACACGCCACCAGGACGGTAGGTGAATGTGGAGAGGAACTCCATGGCGATCTATACGACACGTACACTTTTAATTTTTTTAAAAATTTTAGATTATTTGAAATACGTAAATTAAGTTTAAATAAAATAAATAATTGTTATCGGTTTTTAAATACATTTACATAAAAAATAAATCAATATAATCAACTTTTCCTTTTTCGCGATGTATTTCTATGAATTGTTGTATACGTCATCTATACATATATTTTCAAGAAGAAGTGTTTGGTGTGTGATACTTATTACAAATCCCACTTACTGATGGCATTGGATAATGCCCTTCCAACTTGATGTTGACGAAATGATTGTTTTGTACAAATACGAACGACACGACTTGCTGAGGGTTGACGGCTTCACTCTCCGCGCTTATCCACTGCGGAAATATGTCTAAGAGCTTTTTATATTTGTTAGGTGAACAATGACACCAAATCTTTGAGCAATCAGAATCCCGGTGTAAGGAATTTGCATCCAATGTCGGAATGTTTCCGCTTGAACTTGCTGCCAGTTAATGCTGTTATAAATGAAATTATAAATGCCTTCTTGTATACTTTCAAATATCGACCGATATGCATCTCTATGTGTATCCATCTCGTCTAACAATTGTTGTCGAACGTAAGCCACATATTTTCATCAAAACCTAAACCCATAGCAACTGATTGGAAACCGCAGTTGCTGTCGGGCATTACGTCCTGTATGCGTGAAATGTGACCGTGAAACAAATCCGGTATAAAGCTTTTAAATCTGTTAAAATTCCAGATATTTTCGTTTTCAATGACCGATTGGAATGAAGCAGACTCTTGTGATAATTGGATGAGATCATTTTTTGCTTTAGCTTTCCGTCTTGAAAATGTTGACCAACTACGCTGTAGTGCGGCATTCTGATCTTTCACTTTGGAATATGTATAAGAACTATGTCTGGGTTGATCAATGACGCTGTGTTGTGAGTATTGTTTCTTTTGTTGTTGCACTTTAGAACCAGGACGTCCACGAACGTCTGTCTGAACAACAGGCGTTTTCTTATCACTTTTCCAGGGAAAAGCTGTAGCCAGTATTTTCTTCATCATACTTTTTTTCACTTCGGTCGGTTGTGTCATTATTTGTTGTTTCACGGCTTGTAACTGTTCTTCAACATTAATTTCTTCTTCATCTAAAAATAACGGACGAGTATCAAGTTTTGTCCAGAATATATCTACAGCGGCAAGTGGAATTTCGGCATCTGAAACAAAATTGATTATCAAATTTTTATCAAATGAAAGACGTTTATTATAATAAGAATGAAAGACGTTTATTTTAATAAAAATGAAAGACGTATGCCGCATTACCTATGTTTCCGTATTTTGACAGATGACAAGCACACGGCAAGCCATAACTGGTGTAAAGTTGACAGTTACAGGAATGATTCCCAGTCAGCGATACCTATATCTTGCTTTTTTCAACAACAAGCAAATCAAGAGCCTTGTGTGAAACCTTACCTCAAAGATAATCAAACAACGCTACTTTGTGATGACTCATAGTTTTTCGCCTTGCTTGTTTCGAAACCGTGGTTTATGTTCACCTCTTGTGAATTTACAACTTCGTCAACAAACCCGACAAGTCTAGCAAGCAAACTATTTGGTGTTTTTAAATATCGTTTTAGGTTCGCGTACTGACTTTCGACTCTATTGGTTGTATGTTGACCGAAGTTCCAGTTTTTGTTGGTCCAAGCATATACAAACATTTCTTTGTAAATTTTCAACCATGTTTGCCTTAAATAATTTAAAACGCCTGAAACAAAACGTAACCACATAATTAGTGTATATATTATATATGTATGTACGTATGTGTAAAAATTTACGTTGTCATTTGTCTTTGCTTAGTCGTTCATATAGTTATAATTGTATTGATAAATGTCCTCTGATGAAAACTCACACAATGTCGTCCACGTATGGTGGAATCTGTTCCAATCACTGTTAGAAAAATTTGCCTTGCAGTGTTTAGAAATGTTTTCGCTTATGTGCCACCTACATAAGCACCAAGATGCGTCAAGAAATACTAGCTTACACGCATTCATCAGTGCAAGATCTCGGTCTGTTATTATTACACAGGGCTCCATACACTTGTCTAACATTTCTTTCAGCTTTTGCAATACCCACAAGTAATTTTCTTCACATTCTTTTGTTATAAACGCATGTGCAATACAAAACATAAGGTGTGTTGAAGTCACACCAACAATCTCTTCACATAATTCTGTACATGTTCGTTTTGTATGTGGCATCAATCATCAGCACATGCGGGAACGCTCGTCAGTATGTGTACGACTTCGGATGACAGAAGAACACTTCTTCGACAACATTTGTTGCATGATCTTCTCTGGTATAATATACATAGCCCTTAGAATGCAGTAGGTTTTACCGAACCTGCATCGGAGTGGTACCTACTTTTTTTTTCATTTTTTATTTTCTGTTGGGCGTTGTATATGTCCCTGATTACATAAACATTATCAGGGTTTTGCTTCTTGATAGTTTACAGAATATTGCGCTGGTCCATATGTTGTTCTGTCAGCTGTCCCACCATCTTATGTTCGTCTTCAGGCAACCTTCTTACAAATGGATGGTCCTATTGATGTTGAACAGTCTCATGGTTATGCTTGTCATTTCGGACCTCTAACTGCCAAACAAGACACTTTTCGTTGTAAACGCCAACCAGTTTAAATGGATAGCCAATTTTCTTGTTGCCGGAGCGTCTACGCGTCGCTATGGTCTTGTGTTCGCCACTACGATCACAAACAAGCCTTATCTTCTTTACAACGTCTCCTTTCTTTTTAGATCGAGCGGTGACTACAATATAACCGTTGTCAACAGCTCTGCTTTTCACCCAGGCAACCAGCTCATCATGAGACATAAATTCCTAAAACAATAACACGACTTAAAATATATCTAATGTTAAAAAGACGAAAGTCAATCTAAATTATACCTGATTGGTATCCTAAAACACTTTATCATGATGGCCCCCGTCAAAATAATCATGCCCGCTATTTTTTGGTTCTGAATGTACATCATTTTCTTCTTGCCTGTATGAAGGCTGACTTTCCTATCCAAATTCTTGTTTGTTTTCGTAATTGTAAAAATATTCAACGCAAGGATCCTCATTTAAATCGGGAATCCTATTCGTGTTGTATGATTGAAAGTTGGGTTCCTCGTTTAAATCAGGCAGCTCTTGAGGTCTACTATCACCATGATAAGATCGACCGACAGAATCATGTTCTATCTTGTCGTCTCCAAAGAAGAAGTTAACGTCCCAAAATGACATTATGTGAATACAATAAACAATTGAAAGAATTCAAATAGAGAATTCGTAAGAATGAATTCGAAATGTTCGTGCATTCGATATATATATATATATATTTATATATATATATATATATATATATATAAAATTTATGGAATCTTACGTCGTTTCGTTATTTGTACGAGATTTCAATTTCAAAATTTTTATACGTGTTGTATAGCACTATACGTGACGTATATGGCCCTTTTTAGTACAATCACCAGATTCTAAAACCAATTATTATCCTTTATACTCCACGTACATGACTCTACGTGGAGTATAGCTTTTTCAGCATGTCAGGCTCTAGACTGTTCCTCTCATATTATTATCCTTTATACGCCATGTAGAGTACTCTACGTAGCGTACAACATCCCATCATTGTGCAGAGGTGTCAATACTATTCGTACAATATTTTGTACGTGGCGAATTGTATTCTATGTGTCATACAATACCCAATCATTGCCTATAATGTCAGTGCGAATGTTGTTGTACGTGGCGTAGGGATCTTTACGCCACATATAGAAACCTGTACTTGGCATAGGGATCTATACTGTGACATCCGACAATTTCAAGTAAATTGCAACTCTTACACTCAATGTATTTCACATTCATACTTGTTGCATTTCATTTAATTATGTATAATTAGATGAGCTAAACACAAACAACTACGAAACGATAGTTCGAGGAACTATCGAATCGTACATTGCACATTGGTTTTGGAAACCAAGTGTGGCAAACACAAACACAAACACAAAATAATAATTCGGGGAATTATTAGATTGTGCAATACATGTTGATTGTGGTTAATCAAGCATGCAAATGGTTCGTAGCAACGAACGCAAACTATAGAAGATAATTCGGGGAATTATCGAAACACACACACACGAGTCTCACGAACGTTGGTGATCAAACAGTAATCAGGCTTATGTGCCATTATGTGATTATATGCTAAACATGTATTAGATGTTTAGGATAAACCTTAGGAATCGAGCACGAGCGAAATCGAATCATCGTAATCAAAAAACTGAAAAATAGATCCTTCACGGTACGCCAAGGCCCCTGACAAAGAGCTTGGCGGTACACGAAGCAAAGCGGGAGTCGGGACTCCCGAATTCCTCGGCGGTACACGAAGACCATTTTGTCGGCCTCACTGGTACACGAATGCCATGCAGATCAAAAACTTATAACAACCAACCCCATTCACTTCCTATCCGGCTTTCTCTCATTTTCTTCGAACTCCCTCACCTATTCTCGACCAAAACTCACTGAAACAAGCTCCCAAACCCCCTGGTAACATCATTGAAGCTATTTCTTGCAACTTGAAGTGTTCTTGGATCATTGGATCTTAAGAAGGAAGTCTTGGAAGCCATCCACAAACAAAATGGTCTTCATCAGCCACTTGTAGCTTCTGTCCAGACCAAATCCATCCATTTAAGAGCCCCTGAGGTAGTTTATTATACTTATCTAGTTTTAGATCATACATGCAATGGGTAAAAACACATATGCATGAATATTCACCCACATGCAACTCCGTGTGGCTATTGTGCACGAATTTGTTGGTGATTTTGTGTGATATTGTTGTAGATCTACTAATTTTATAGTATAGGAGTGATTAGGTTTGAGTTTGGATGAGTTATTGTTGATTTGATGATGATTTTTGTAGACTTGCCATAAAAGAAAATTTTTGTAAATCAAAAGAGGGCTTTTGATGTTTTGAAATGTTTTAGTAAACTTTATTATTGAAATACGTTTAAAAATGATTTATAACATATTTGGAAACTTTTTTTTTGTGAAAACGAGCTTTTAAACGGATACTTTCCAAACAAGGAAACTTTATTTGGGGAAAACACCATAAATGAAAATTTATGCACAAAAGATATGTTTCAAGTATTTAAACGTGTTTTATAAACATATCAGAGGTATTAGCTTTATGAAATGGGATTTCATAACTACACTTTCCTAAAATGGAAACTTTCCAAGAATGGTAACTTTTACGGTTCTTACACGTCACTGAAGTGAACGGTGTACGATTAGCGTCGTAGGATGCATGTAGGTGTCCTACTTGTATTTATGACCCATTAAACGGACTTAACACAACTAGCGTGTCACCAACGATTCGTAGAGTCAACACAAGTCAACACACAACTTGGTGGAGCACGCCGACACTTGGAGTTGTATGGGATACAACGCACCACAAAACACATACTCACACCTATATGGTTATAGGTGCTTACTAGCAGGACTGCTAGCACTCGCAGGTAGCGAACACATATAAAATCGGAACTGCTTGACCACGTGAGTTCACGGCCCCTTTTATCTTTTCTACCTTTGGGGGAGAAAACATTGCATGATAAACTGTTTTATGAACAACAATTCATTTTTTTTTATAAATGGATATGCTTTATCACTGTAGATGCATTAAATGTCCCTAGTTCGATTTTGTACTATCCATTATGTATAAAGTTTATGATATTAATGGAAGTTGTCTTTCTATGTTGATTCTTAATGTTTATTATTATGTTTATTATTAAGTATATGTGCGTTTGATTAGGATTATCAATGTTTAGGTATGGTTACAGACCCATTCGGGCGAATGACTCTACTAATGAAGTCATTCGCCGAATGAGCGCCCTAGCGAATGACTAAGTCAAGCGAATGAGTCGTTCGCCGAATGACTCATTCGACTGACCTGTCCATTCGGTCAAGTCATTCGTCGAATGATGACAGCCTATAAATACAAGTCCAAACCTTTTCAAACCTGACTTTTTGAGAGCCCTCCTTCTTCCCTAAGAACCCAGAGTCAAAACCTAGGAGATTAGAGCGACCATTGAACATCCAAGTTCGCTTCACATCACATGGTGTTTGATTCTCGATCAAACGTCCATCCTTCACCGTCGGATCACCACGGTTGCTGTTGGTTTCGATTGGAAAACCCTGGAATAGGATTCCGCACTATTCAAGAGGCTGTCGAGTAGATATCCATTGGAACCGGATTGTTTCCGAGCTCCACCAATCTCAACCAAACACATCAAATCAATAATCAACATTAACCATAATCATCTCAATATAAGTTACCGCGGAGGATCTCAGTAAACTCAATCAACGGCGGAATCATCGCGGAGGACCTCATTCAACTCAACCAACGATATCCCTAATAATATAAGTGTCAATACATGCACTGTGGAGGACCTTAGTCAACTCAACCAATAGTGGAATCACTGAGGAGGACCGAAGTCAACTCAACAACAGTAACACAATCATTGCGGAGGACCGAAGTCAACTCAACCAACAATGACTCATGGAGTTTGTAATAATCCAAGTTAATCCACAATAAATAATAATTCAACAATATAATATCATATTGATAATCCAGGTGTCAACCATGTGTTATCAAAATAATATTTAAATCTGGTATACATGTTCCACCTTCGAGTTTAAAAGCAAAATGATTTAAAAAAGGAGGTTATGAGAACTCACCTGAATTCCTTAGATTCAGTGTTTTTGTAGAATGCACGCTCACGTAAGAGAAATCAAAGATACTTCAATAACTTGTATTTATCGCGTGTTCGTGCTCATAAGTACATGCATTTTATTTCTATTGAATGTTCATACGTGTTTACTTTTAATTATTAAGTGTTTCACTAACTTAGTTTATTTGATCTAAGTTAAAATGATCCACCTAATATTTTATAAATGATCATCATGAAAATATAAATTAGACTTGCTAGTTTTAATTATTCAATGATGATAACTAATTGTAATATCTTATGTGTATCCCCATAGATATGTATACTCCAAGGTGATAACCCTAATCATACACATATCTACACACACATGCACGTTCAATTAAATTGACCACCATAAATCTAAGTTACTAAAATTAAATTTTAAATTTAAGAAATCACACTTAGATTATTTATATGCAATGTTCAATGTATATAAACCCATAATTCAAAACTTGTGTTTATTATGGAAAAAGGTGGTGGTTCTTGAATATTCATGCATGCATGGGTGTACTTAGTTTCAAGTCCTTTTGTTTATTACATAGTTATATGTATTCTTGTACCCACTTCCCTTAGTTATAAAAGGCTTGAGTTCAACAACCCCCATGGTTTGCCTAGGACCTTAGGTTCACTGCCCATATATCCAGCCACTTTAAGGTTCGGTACTCTAGGGTTCGTGGCCCTTAGGTTCGCTGGTTATGGGTTCGTAGGTCATGGGTTCCAGGTTCAGTCACCAGTGGTTCGATGTTCAGCATAGGTTCGCAGTTCCCCATGGTTCGGCTGCTAGGGCTCGGCCAACACACAGGTTCACTGATGATTCTAGGTTTGCCAGATGTAGGGTTCATGATCATGCAAGGTTCGTGGCTCCTGTAACATCAGTGCCGGAACCGTTACCGGAACAGTGATCTCTACAGTACATGAACAGTAAAACAGGTACGGATCATATACATTTCAGTACTTTTCATATTCATATCATTTATCATTATCATAGTGAGTTGTAGTAGAACAGTTTCAGAAACATTTAACAGAAACACAGTTCAGAACAATGGTTCTTGAGCCGGATAATTATCTGGCAATACGGAACCATCATGAGATTATTTGCTTAGGACTTATTATGTATAAACGTATGTGAGACTTTACAGAACAAAACACACGAATGTTGCTATGTGAATGCTAAATTTACGGGTTATTCGTATAGGTGACGATCTGTACGAATAAATCTGAAAGTTTAACGTTCTGAGTGATGTTCTTAAATTAGAAAACAAGATTGAAAAGTATAGTTATCGTCGTGTTCGTACGGGTGACGATTCGAACGAATACGCGCGACGACCGTACATTTCGATTTAAATAGTTAATTTTGTTTTAAATTTTTAATAAATAAGAAGATATTAGTTAATTTATTAGGAATTACAACCTTGAATAATTAAAAGATTTCTAATTTTATAACCGTGTCGTTTCGTCACGTAAACTACGCGACACGACATAATACGCGAAACCGAACGAGACCGATCAACCGGGTGTGGTGAAGCATTTATTATGGCAATTAAATGCCATAATCATCATCACCAACCTCACATCTCTCTCTCAATCTCGTCTCTCTCTCTCTCTACAAATATTCAACATCTCTCTAAGATTTCTCAACCATCTTGCATCGGATTCAAGTGATTCTCGGTTCAAAACGACCACTACACGACGTAGATCAAGGAAGTACAAGTATTTCGAGATTTCATCCACGAAATTGGAGGTAAACACCCATTTTAAATTCGGTTTTAGAGGGTTTTTCTTGAATACATATGGTTTTGATGTTATGACCGAATTGGAGCACTTAGAACACTTAGACGAGGGTGTATACATGTTTAGGTATTGTTAGAAATGTGATTGTAACAGATTAGATCGAAGAGGATGATGAAGAAACAGGTTCGTGCAGGCTTGGTGATCGGCCGAACCTTCTCATGATGAGCCGAACCCTGTAGCTCCTGAACCACGAACCTGCACCGAACCCTTCTTCCTGCAACGAACCCTGCGACCTGCAGACGAACCCTGTGCCATCCTGAACCAAACCTTTGGGTGCCGAACCTCTCAAGGTTCGCCGGACTGGTTCATGGGCCGAACCTTACATGGGGCGAATCTAGAACTCACGAACTTTGCATGGCGAACCCTCAATCACGAACCCTCAATGGCCGAACCCTGTGGCGACGAACCCTCTTCGGCCGAACCTTAGTCAGTCACCGAACCATAAGACAATGCAACGAACCATGGCCATGCAGACTTGAATAGTTACGAACCATCTGTTATTAGCCGAACCCTATATGTTGCCAACTTAGCCGAACTATGAACCGAACCCTAAAGGTTCGTTGAATTCAAAGTGTTAGCCGAACCTTTGGTCACTAACCCAACAAGGTTCGCTGCCATGTAGGGGTATTCGGACCAAAATGTTATAAAACCTAGATTATTATGATGCATGGAGATCTAAGAACAATAGAACAAGTGTAAACGATCTAGGGAATGTTAGTTGGTCTTAAAAACCTAAGTATCATGAGAAATCAAGCCCATAATGGATAGGCTATGCATGGAATAAATCACTTAGAATTTTGCATGGGATTTCATGGGAATAACATAGAATGTGGATAAATGATGTTGGATTCTTGTGAATCTAAATGCCTTAAACGGAACAATCAAAGACTAACAATGGACTTAGGTGGATTCAATGGGATGTAATTGAGTTCATCACATGTCTAACATTATAGACTTCAAGTAATGAGATTTCATTAAAAAGAAGTTGGTAAATCAATTAGAAGTCAAGTATTGTCAATTGGGCTTAAATGGGCCCAATGGGACTTGATTAAGTCCATCACATGTTAAACGAGTAATGATATTTTGATAAAATAAATGGCATTGATTTTCTTTAAGCTTACTTGATTATAAAAGTATTGTAATGTTAGGTTTAAAGACTTGTTTGATTTAAATTACTTACTTTGAATAAATTGAATTGGGAACTTGTTATAAAATAGACAATATAATTGTCTGGATTTGCTCAAAATACAAAGGAAACTCTGCCGAAATTTTCTAAAATTTAAAGGTAAGTTAGTAACTAATCATGGGAATTGGGATCATAAGAAGGGTAATTAAGATAGAGTAGATCTTAGATGCACTTAGTACTAAGACACTTAGTTGCACACACAACAAAACTCAAGGTCTTAGGCACAACGACTACTACGCGTACTTATTATATTCGAATTCTTATAAAATAATTCAGGAACCGAAGATACTTAGTTTACAAACAAGAGTGCGCATTCCGTGATAGTACATTAGACATCAACACAGGTGAGTTCATTGCCCCTTTTCTAACAGTTTTGTTTTAAAACGCGGGGCTGAGAAGCATGCGTAAACTGTTTACTTAAATTGTTTACTTTAATGCTTTTAAATTTATATGTTTTACATATATATAAATGATATCCTAGACCATGTCTAGGAAGATTTTATGCAGGTTTATTAACTGATTTACTTAAATATTAAGTGAATAATCAAGTTAAACTTAACTTTTCAACCAGTCAAAACATTTCAAACAAATCAAATCAATCATTTTGACAAAACAAAGGGTGTGAGTTCAAGGGATCAAAACAAACATTTTGACAAAACAAGTGGGCGAGTTCAATGGATCAAGACAAACATTTTGACAAAACAAGTGGGTGAATTCAAGGGATCAAATCAAACATTTTGACAAAACAAGTGTGGGACATTAAGACATCAACAAAACAATCTTTGCAAAGACAACATTCAATGTTCTACAAACCAAGTGTTTGTTGAACAATGAATCAAGTGTACTACCGATCGATGAATCTTGTATTCTATGATCAACACATCAAGTACATCTTGTGACAAAATCAGACGATCATTAAATCATTTTAAGGGATAGTATGGGAAATATCAGAGATAACATTTGCCAACACATTGAATTCAGAAATCCTATATTTCAAGAAGTCCTAGCTAGACTGATTGACTTGTAGGTCTTATGTTTGATGATATTTACAGAATTCCCTAACTACTAAGTACCTAGATTGACAGACTAGTCTACTCGAGTATGACCATAGGCCCCAATCGTAAGGACTTAGATTTTACTAAATGTTTATTTACTTGTTAATTAAGCATTTATAACTGTTTATTACAATTTCTGTGGTTGATCACTATTGTGATGAACTTAAGGAATCAACATAGATTCCAAATTGTGGTATTTACAGGAACAAAGGACTGACGAATCATTTGGGTTAAGGTAGGGGTAAAATGCTTAATTTTCATTAATACCAATGTCCCATGTGGATTAGTATGTGGTGGGACGGCGTCTGGGCGGGGTTGTAGCCTCGACTCAGGGGTATGCCCTATATATAAGCATACCGATCTGGATGATACATGTGATGTTAATGAGATTAAGGTTGTTACCCGTGGGTTAAACAAAGGTTTTGTGAGAACATTTGAGTCATTGTGAACAAGAGTGTGTGATAGGTAAAGATGCTTAATTATCATTAACAACAATGTCCTATGCGGATTAGTATGTGGTGGGACGGCGTCTGGGCGGGGTTGTAGCCTCGACTCAGGGGTATGCCCTATACATAAGCATACCGATCTGGATGATACATGTGGAGTTAATGAGGTTAGGGTCTTTACCAAAGGAGGTTTTCAAACCATTTTCAAATCATTTTCAAATCATTTTCAAATACGAAATTATATGAACTCACCAACCATGTGTTGACCTTTATTTTTGCATGACTTCTCAGGTGACGAACAGGTCAATTAGGAAGTCATTTCTTTTGGACTAGGACTTCAGATAGAAGACTAGTATTTTGGACCTGCATACTTTTGAAGACATCATGATACAATTTATTTTGTATATCTTGTGTAAATACAAGATAGTCATTTATTGATGTTTTACAATAGATTTACATTGTTAAATTATAAACGTTACTGCTGTAATTTAACTTTGTAATTCTATTTTAATTAGCATTTCTCATTTATATCATGTGCAATGTAAACAATCTGATCACTCCTGATTATCACTCCCGATATCGCGCCCCGGGAACCTTCCGCCCGACGGGGGAACTCGATCCTACCCCGCCGGCTCGGGGTGTGACAGATTGGTATCAGAGCCATGGTTATAGAGAAATATAGGTCACTTATTTAAATGGTTTAGCCTAGACTATAACCTAGGGACCCTGCATATAGAGAACATAGGACTTAAGACTTATTTGCATATTGTCTTCTGTATTCGATCATTGCACTAACCGATGACTTTATTGGTTATGATCAGAATGCCTCCACGAAGACAACCTCCTTTGATACAGCTACCACCACAAGACTTGGCTCCACACTCCTCAACACCGTCTCCGAATGACTCTCCACCTCCTCCTCCCCCTCCTCCATTGATTACTCAAGCATCTGGTTCAGGCACAACACCGACTATGGACCCTGCTACTATCGCTCTGGTGACGTTACTGAGTAGCCAGATGACGAATCAGATGAAAGAGGCAATACCGGAGATGTTTCTTCGTCTTCGTAATGAGATCCTCAACACTGGCAACACATCAGGGGAAGCCAGTGGAAACACTGGAGATTCGTCTCACTACTCCTACAAATCCTTCGTAGGATGTAAGCCACCCAGTTTCAGTGGGTCTGAAGGCGCCGTTGGATTAATCCAATGGATTGAGAAGATTGAGGCAGCGTTGGATCTTTGCAGCTGCCCCGAACACCACAAGGTCCGTTACTCAGCGGGAACATTCAACAAACGGGCTCTGACCTGGTGGAACGGTCAGATTAATGCCCGAGGAAGAGAAGAAGCCATGGCCATGCCATGGGAAGATTTCAAGACACTGCTGCGAACAGAGTTCTGTCCCAAGAACGAGCTGCAGAAATTGGAGGTTGAACTATCCAACCATGTGATGAAGGGAGCGGATCACATGGGGTACACAACTCGTTACCACGAGTTGGTTGCTTTGGTACCTGACATGGTACCAACTTTGGAGAAAAGGATAGACCGTTATGTAGGTGGACTTCCCGCCTGCATTCAGGGCATGGTTGTTTCAGCCAACCCTACTACTGTTGAGTCTGCAGTGAGACTGTCTGGGAAACTCACTGATCTTATGGTGGCCTCTGGAGTTTTAAAGAAAGAGGCTGAACCCAACAAGAACAAGGCTGAGTCTTCCAAGAAACCCCACCACCATCCAAAGAAGAAACAGAAGACCATCAAGAACTACGCGGTGGCCACACCTCTGCAACAAATAGCAGCAGCACCACAAAACCCCAACCGCAAACCCTATACTGGCCCATATCCTTTGTGTGCCAAGTGTCAGTATCACCACACTGCTGACACTCCCTGCAAACATTGCACGGGATGTGGAAGAAAGGGCCATTGGTTCCAGTACTGCAGGATGACTCCTAATCAAGCAGTCAACAATGCTGCTTTGGCTCTCCCTCCACCAGCTAATCAGAACCATGGTGGATGCTATAACTGTGGCGAACAAGGCCACTTTGCGAAGAACTGCCCAAAGAAGGCTCAACCAGCAGTTCAAGCACCACGTGGACGAGCCTTTGCTATCGGAGCACCAGCTGCACGCCAGGACCCAAATGTGGTCACTGGTACGTTTCTCTTACATGACTTTTATGCATCTGTCTTATTTGATACTGGTGCGGATCAGAGTTTTATCTCTACCGATTTTGCATGTCAACTAGACTTCATAGAGGAACAGTTAGACTCCCCTTACATTATAGAAGTAGCTAATGGGAAACAGATTACAGTTAGTACAGTTTATAGAGATTGCCCATTGACACTTAATGGTCATACATTTGCCATCGACTTGATACCGATGGAGTTGGGTAGTTTCGACATCATTGTTGGAATGGATTGGCTTTCCTCTAACCGAGTGGAAGTCATCTGTTCTGAGAAGCTGCTTCGAATTCCATTGCCGAGTGATCGTGTATTGGAAGTAAAAGGGGATCAAGCAAAACGAAGTGTCAAAATCATTTCTTGCATAAAGGCGCGTAAGTGTCTACAGAAGCGGTGCATAGCATTCCTGGCTCATGTGGTGGAAAAGGAGAAAGAGAAGAAAAAGATTCAAGATGTACCGGTAGTAAAAGAATACCCTGAAGTGTTTCCTGAAGACCTACCAGGGTTGCCACCTGTGCGACCGGTAGAGTTTCGTATTGACTTAATTCCTGGAGCAACCCCAGTTGCTAAATCTCCTTACAGGTTAGCACCTTCAGAGATGCAGGAATTGTCTAATCAGTTACAGTAGTTACTTGACAAGGGTTTCATCAGACCGAGCTACTCACCTTGGGGAGCTCCGGTTTTGTTCGTGAAAAAGAAAGACGGATCATTCAGAATGTGCATAGATTACAGAGAGCTAAACAAACTGACCATCAAGAATCGGTATCCATTGCCGAGGATTGATGATCTGTTTGACCAACTGCAAGGAGCTCAATACTTCTCGAAGATTGACTTGCGGTCTGGATACCATCAGCTGAGAGTTCAAGATGAAGACATACCGAAGACGGCCTTCCGAACCAGATACGGGCATTACGAATTTATGGTGATGCCCTTCGGATTGACAAATGCACCAGCGGTTTTCATGGATCTCATGAACCGAGTGTGCAAACCGTACTTGGATCAGTTTGTCATTGTCTTTATTGATGACATACTGATTTATTCCAAGACCAAAACAGAACATGAGCAACACCTTAGAAAAATCTTGGAGCTGTTGAAAGAAGAGAAACTCTATGCCAAATTCTCTAAATGTGAGTTTTGGCTAAGAGAAGTTCAATTTCTGGGCCATGTGGTCAACAGCGAGGGAATTCATGTAGACCCTGCCAAGATTGAAGCGATAAAGAATTGGGACACTCCGAAGACACCGACGGAGATACGGTCTTTTCTGGGATTGGCGGGTTATTACAGAAGGTTTATCTCAAACTTTTCTAAGATAGCTTTACCTCTCACTAAGCTAACCCAGAAAAGTGAACCGTTTATCTGGGAGCAGAAACAGGAAGATGCTTTTCAGACATTGAAACAGAAACTATGTGATGCTCCAATTCTATCTCTTCCAGAAGGCTGTGATGACTTTGTTGTGTACTGCGATGCTTCCCATCAGGGACTCGGTTGTGTGTTAATGCAACGGGACAAAGTCATAGCCTATGCATCAAGACAGTTAAAGATTCATGAGAAGAATTACACTACTCATGATCTTGAACTGGGAGCAGTAATCTTCGCCTTGAAGATTTGGAGACATTACTTATATGGCACCAAGTGTACCATATTTACAGATCACAAAAGTTTACAGCACATCTTTGATCAGAAGGAGCTCAACATGCGACAGCGCCGTTGGGTTGAACTTCTGAATGATTATGATTGTGTGATCAAGTACCATCCGGGAAAGGCGAACGTTGTAGCTGATGCCTTGAGCCGGAAGGAACGGGTCAAACCCCTACGTGTTAGAGCAATGGGGATAACCGTGCAGACCAGTTTAAGTGACAAGATTATCCAAGCACAACAAGAAGCACTTGACCGAGGCAATTTGAAGAAGGAACTTGATTGCGGAGCAGAGAAACAGTTTGACACGAAGCCTGATGGTATGATCTACTACAAGGAACGTATATGGATCCCTGCGGTAGATGAATTGAGGAAACTTATCCTCGATGAAGCACACAAGACTAAATACTCTGTTCATCCAGGCGCTGATAAGATGTACCAAGACTTGCGTGGATTTTATTGGTGGCCGGGAATGAAGAAAGACATAGCCGAGTATGTCGGACAGTGTCTTACGTGTGCGAAAGTAAAGGCGGAACACCAGAGACCGTCTGGTCTACTGGAACAGCCTGAGATTCCGCTCTGGAAGTGGGAACAAATAGCTATGGATTTCATTACCAAGCTACCCTGCACTTCCAGCGGTCATGATACAATATGGGTGATCATTGATCGTTTAACCAAATCTGCTCATTTCTTGCCCATGCGTGAGAACTTCACCATGGATAAACTGGCAAGATTATACACCAATGAGATAGTGGTACGCCACGGTGTGCCATTGTCTATTATTTCTGATAGAGACAGCAGATTCACATCAAGGTTCTGGCAATCATTACAGAAATCTCTAGGGACACAGTTGAATCTGAGTACAGCTTACCACCCGCAAACGGATGGTCAAAGCGAACGTACTATCCAAACCCTAGAGGATATGTTAAGAACCTGTGTATTGGATTTCGGTGGGAATTGGGACTTCCATTTGCCACTGATCGAGTTCTCCTACAAT
Organism: Mikania micrantha; assembly: GCA_009363875.1. Taxonomy (NCBI): domain Eukaryota; kingdom Viridiplantae; phylum Streptophyta; class Magnoliopsida; order Asterales; family Asteraceae; genus Mikania; species Mikania micrantha. The sequence goes on along the minus strand of CM018693.1, from coordinate 104,537,638 downwards.
AACAGTTACCACAGCAGTATCGGATGTGCACCATTCGAGGCTCTTTATGGCCGGAAATGTCGATCACCGATCTGTTGGACTGAAATTGGAGACAACCGAATAACGGGGCCAGAATTAATTCAAGAAACCACTGACAAGATAGCTCAGATTCAAAGAAGACTACAAGCAACAAGGAGCAGACAAAAGAGCTACGCCGACAAACGGCGCAAGCCGTTGGAATTCCAAGTGGGAGATCGTGTAATGTTAAAGGTATCCCCATGGAAAGGCGTGGTACGCTTTGGAAAGAAAGGCAAATTAGCACCACGATACGTGGGACCGTTCGAAATCATCGAACGTATAGGTCCTGTAGCTTATCGACTGAGATTACCAGATGAACTCAGTGGTGTGCATGATGTGTTTCACATCTCAAACTTAAAGAAATGCCTTGCTGACGAGTCTCTCTTCATTCCAATTGAAGAGATTCAAGTCGATGAACAGTTACATTTTGTTGAAGAACCTTTAGAGATTATGGATCGCAAGGTTAAACAACTGAGGCGAAGCCGTATTCCTATTGTAAAGGTTCGATGGAATTCAAGACGCGGGCCCGAGTTCACTTGGGAACGTGAAGATCACATGAAGTTAAAGTATCCCCAACTGTTTGAAGAGGAAACTGTACCTGATAACAACTCTTAAATTTCGGGACGAAATTTCTCTAACAAGGGGAGACTGTAACATCAGTGCCGGAACCGTTACCGGAACAGTGATCTCTACAGTACATGAACAGTAAAACAGGTACGGATCATATACATTTCAGTACTTTTCATATTCATATCATTTATCATTATCATAGTGAGTTGTAGTAGAACAGTTTCAGAAACATTTAACAGAAACACAGTTCAGAACAATGGTTCTTGAGCCGGATAATTATCTGGCAATACGGAACCATCATGAGATTATTTGCTTAGGACTTATTATGTATAAACGTATGTGAGACTTTACAGAACAAAACACACGAATGTTGCTATGTGAATGCTAAATTTACGGGTTATTCGTATAGGTGACGATCTGTACGAATAAATCTGAAAGTTTAACGTTCTGAGTGATGTTCTTAAATTAGAAAACAAGATTGAAAAGTATAGTTATCGTCGTGTTCGTACGGGTGACGATTCGAACGAATACGCGCGACGACCGTACATTTCGATTTAAATAGTTAATTTTGTTTTAAATTTTTAATAAATAAGAAGATATTAGTTAATTTATTAGGAATTACAACCTTGAATAATTAAAAGATTTCTAATTTTATAACCGTGTCGTTTCGTCACGTAAACTACGCGACACGACATAATACGCGAAACCGAACGAGACCGATCAACCGGGTGTGGTGAAGCATTTATTATGGCAATTAAATGCCATAATCATCATCACCAACCTCACATCTCTCTCTCAATCTCGTCTCTCTCTCTCTCTACAAATATTCAACATCTCTCTAAGATTTCTCAACCATCTTGCATCGGATTCAAGTGATTCTCGGTTCAAAACGACCACTACACGACGTAGATCAAGGAAGTACAAGTATTTCGAGATTTCATCCACGAAATTGGAGGTAAACACCCATTTTAAATTCGGTTTTAGAGGGTTTTTCTTGAATACATATGGTTTTGATGTTATGACCGAATTGGAGCACTTAGAACACTTAGACGAGGGTGTATACATGTTTAGGTATTGTTAGAAATGTGATTGTAACAGATTAGATCGAAGAGGATGATGAAGAAACAGGTTCGTGCAGGCTTGGTGATCGGCCGAACCTTCTCATGATGAGCCGAACCCTGTAGCTCCTGAACCACGAACCTGCACCGAACCCTTCTTCCTGCAACGAACCCTGCGACCTGCAGACGAACCCTGTGCCATCCTGAACCAAACCTTTGGGTGCCGAACCTCTCAAGGTTCGCCGGACTGGTTCATGGGCCGAACCTTACATGGGGCGAATCTAGAACTCACGAACTTTGCATGGCGAACCCTCAATCACGAACCCTCAATGGCCGAACCCTGTGGCGACGAACCCTCTTCGGCCGAACCTTAGTCAGTCACCGAACCATAAGACAATGCAACGAACCATGGCCATGCAGACTTGAATAGTTACGAACCATCTGTTATTAGCCGAACCCTATATGTTGCCAACTTAGCCGAACTATGAACCGAACCCTAAAGGTTCGTTGAATTCAAAGTGTTAGCCGAACCTTTGGTCACTAACCCAACAAGGTTCGCTGCCATGTAGGGGTATTCGGACCAAAATGTTATAAAACCTAGATTATTATGATGCATGGAGATCTAAGAACAATAGAACAAGTGTAAACGATCTAGGGAATGTTAGTTGGTCTTAAAAACCTAAGTATCATGAGAAATCAAGCCCATAATGGATAGGCTATGCATGGAATAAATCACTTAGAATTTTGCATGGGATTTCATGGGAATAACATAGAATGTGGATAAATGATGTTGGATTCTTGTGAATCTAAATGCCTTAAACGGAACAATCAAAGACTAACAATGGACTTAGGTGGATTCAATGGGATGTAATTGAGTTCATCACATGTCTAACATTATAGACTTCAAGTAATGAGATTTCATTAAAAAGAAGTTGGTAAATCAATTAGAAGTCAAGTATTGTCAATTGGGCTTAAATGGGCCCAATGGGACTTGATTAAGTCCATCACATGTTAAACGAGTAATGATATTTTGATAAAATAAATGGCATTGATTTTCTTTAAGCTTACTTGATTATAAAAGTATTGTAATGTTAGGTTTAAAGACTTGTTTGATTTAAATTACTTACTTTGAATAAATTGAATTGGGAACTTGTTATAAAATAGACAATATAATTGTCTGGATTTGCTCAAAATACAAAGGAAACTCTGCCGAAATTTTCTAAAATTTAAAGGTAAGTTAGTAACTAATCATGGGAATTGGGATCATAAGAAGGGTAATTAAGATAGAGTAGATCTTAGATGCACTTAGTACTAAGACACTTAGTTGCACACACAACAAAACTCAAGGTCTTAGGCACAACGACTACTACGCGTACTTATTATATTCGAATTCTTATAAAATAATTCAGGAACCGAAGATACTTAGTTTACAAACAAGAGTGCGCATTCCGTGATAGTACATTAGACATCAACACAGGTGAGTTCATTGCCCCTTTTCTAACAGTTTTGTTTTAAAACGCGGGGCTGAGAAGCATGCGTAAACTGTTTACTTAAATTGTTTACTTTAATGCTTTTAAATTTATATGTTTTACATATATATAAATGATATCCTAGACCATGTCTAGGAAGATTTTATGCAGGTTTATTAACTGATTTACTTAAATATTAAGTGAATAATCAAGTTAAACTTAACTTTTCAACCAGTCAAAACATTTCAAACAAATCAAATCAATCATTTTGACAAAACAAAGGGTGTGAGTTCAAGGGATCAAAACAAACATTTTGACAAAACAAGTGGGTGAGTTCAATGGATCAAGACAAACATTTTGACAAAACAAGTGGGTGAATTCAAGGGATCAAATCAAACATTTTGACAAAACAAGTGTGGGACATTAAGACATCAACAAAACAATCTTTGCAAAGACAACATTCAATGTTCTACAAACCAAGTGTTTGTTGAACAATGAATCAAGTGTACTACCGATCGATGAATCTTGTATTCTATGATCAACACATCAAGTACATCTTGTGACAAAATCAGACGATCATTAAATCATTTTAAGGGATAGTATGGGAAATATCAGAGATAACATTTGCCAACACATTGAATTCAGAAATCCTATATTTCAAGAAGTCCTAGCTAGACTGATTGACTTGTAGGTCTTATGTTTGATGATATTTACAGAATTCCCTAACTACTAAGTACCTAGATTGACAGACTAGTCTACTCGAGTATGACCATAGGCCCCAATCATAAGGACTTAGATTTTACTAAATGTTTATTTACTTGTTAATTAAGCATTTATAACTGTTTATTACAATTTCTGTGGTTGATCACTATTGTGATGAACTTAAGGAATCAACATAGATTCCAAATTGTGGTATTTACAGGAACAAAGGACTGACGAATCATTTGGGTTAAGGTAGGGGTAAAATGCTTAATTTTCATTAATACCAATGTCCCATGTGGATTAGTATGTGGTGGGACGGCGTCTGGGCGGGGTTGTAGCCTCGACTCAGGGGTATGCCCTATATATAAGCATACCGATCTGGATGATACATGTGATGTTAATGAGATTAAGGTTGTTACCCGTGGGTTAAACAAAGGTTTTGTGAGAACATTTGAGTCATTGTGAACAAGAGTGTGTGATAGGTAAAGATGCTTAATTATCATTAACAACAATGTCCTATGCGGATTAGTATGTGGTGGGACGGCGTCTGGGCGGGGTTGTAGCCTCGACTCAGGGGTATGCCCTATACATAAGCATACCGATCTGGATGATACATGTGGAGTTAATGAGGTTAGGGTCTTTACCAAAGGAGGTTTTCAAACCATTTTCAAATCATTTTCAAATACGAAATTATATGAACTCACCAACCATGTGTTGACCTTTATTTTTGCATGACTTCTCAGGTGACGAACAGGTCAATTAGGAAGTCATTTTTTTTGGACTAGGACTTCAGATAGAAGACTAGTATTTTGGACCTGCATACTTTTGAAGACATCATGATACAATTTATTTTGTATATCTTGTGTAAATACAAGATAGTCATTTATTGATGTTTTACAATAGATTTACATTGTTAAATTATAAACGTTACTGCTGTAATTTAACTTTGTAATTCTATTTTAATTAGCATTTCTCATTTATATCATGTGCAATGTAAACAATCTGATCACTCCTAATTATCACTCCCGATATCGCGCCCCGGGAACCTTCCGCCCGACGGGGGAACCCGATCCTACCCCGCCGGCTCGGGGTGTGACAGCTCCCATGTGGGTTCTGTTGAGAGAAAGGTTTGTTGTTAGCTGGTTTTCCCCACCCTATGGTTCGGCAGTAAACAAGTTCATGGCTCATAGGGTTTGGCCGATTGGAGGTTCGGCCATGGCCACTGGTTCGGTGTCAGCAGGTTCGGCCACCTGCACCCCACAAACCCTGTACCACGAATCTGATCATCATCTTCATTTTCGAACTCCACCTGTTGCAGACCTGATGTACTCGTTGATTCTAGTTTATGTAGGTTGGATTAAGGTTACAAGTCGATTTATAAAACCATGGCTGCAACCGGTTGTTTTTAGTAAAGAAGACCGAAAGTAAAGTGTTCTCATACCTCAAAATCGCGATCAAATGCTAGATTTCCTCGTGGGTTCTTGTTCTCCTCGACTACACGAACGTTTAGGCACCAAGATCTTGCAAAACCATTGAGAAATGAAGGAGATATTCTAGAGAGAAGGTAGAGAGAGAAGAGGGTGACGGGTTTGGTGGTTTAGAGAGAGAATGAGAGTGTGAGAAATGAAAAAGAAGATGGAGTCTTCCTCATTAATAACCCGTGTCTTCCCCGTGTGCTCGGTCTCGTTTATTTCGCGTTAAAATGTTTATTATGGTTGGTCTTTCACGTAAAATATATTTTAACACATGAAATGTTTAAATGAAGTAAATTCGTTTAACACAACGATTTTAATTAAAGTCGTTTTGTAAAATGATTTCAGTTATTTCCGTTAAATGAATTATTTAATAAAAAGGATTTTATTCGATTCGTTTATGGTTGTAATTCCTAATAAACGTTTTTAAATTACTTTTCTTAATTTAATATCGTTAGATATTATTTCGGTTCTCTCTTCGAAATGCGTTACTTACGTACGAATTCGTAAAGATCGTCATTTTGAATCCAATGCTCGTATCGTATTACGATTCGATTTACGATTTATGGAATATCGTTTCATTATATTATTCCTAATAATTATATTCGTGTGAATCGTCACCCACGCGAATACATTATTAAGTTTAGTATTTCTGAAACAACATTCGCGTTTGAATTATATTCGTAACCTCACCATCGTTTAATTATTTTCAATAACCCTTTCATTATTTTATTACTTTGAATATTATAATTTCCCAATCCAAATCCCACTAAATCATGTCACTGACACATCCATGACAGACCGAAATAAGCTTATGTATAGGGCATATGTAGGAGTAGGTCGCAACCTCTCCAGCCACCGTCCCACCACCATTTCGATAAACCATGACCATGTGTCCTTGACCATATTTAGTAACCAACCAATAACCAACTCATAAACCTTTGTCATTCCAAACCAAAACCTCAGATTCTCCTCACCAAATCCGCAACACTGATATAATCATGATAAACCGAAGATGGTTTATGTATAGGGCATACGTAGAAGTCAGTCGCAACTGCTTCAGCTACCATCCCACCACCTCTTCAATAGATCATGATTATACCCTTGTCTATCTTTGGTTATAGAATCCCATACCACTACCATTTCCAATCAATAACCCATAATATATTAATTCAATTGCAATAAACTCTCTGGTTCTGTTTAGTTATATTTCAAACTAAACTTCACATAGTTTATGCCCATTATGATAATATACGTTCTCAATAATGAATACCAGTGATAATATCATCAAATAATTCATAGAAATTATCAATTATCATTTCAGGTCTTATCAATACAATTAAACATGTACAGACAAACCCAAAATACAGTGATGTTACAGTCTCCCCTAGTTGAGGGAATTTCGTCCCGAAATTCAACTTGGAGCGACCGCATTGAATAAGTGTGGATACTTAAGCTTCATCTGATCTTCTCGTTCCCAGGTGAATTCTGGACCACGCTTCGATTCCCATCGTACTTTGACAATTGGAATTCTATTGCGCTTGAGTTTCTTAACTTCACGGTCCATTATCTCGACTGCCCTTTCAACGAAGTGCTCGGTATCATCGATGCGAATGTCATCGAGTGGTACCTGAAGATCTTGATCAGCTAAGCATTTTCTTAAATTGGACATGTGAAAAGTTGGGTGTACATTGCTAAGTTCAGGAGGAAGTTCCAGCTTGTAGGCAACCTTCCCGATCCGTACAAAAATCTTAAAAGGGCCAACATAACATGGAGCAAGTTTACCCTTCTTCCCAAATCGTACAACGCCCTTCCATGGTCATACTTTGAGTAGTACTAAATCATCAACTTCAAACTCTAAAGATTTCCGTCGCTTATCCGCGTAACTCTTCTGTCGACTGCGAGCAGCTAACAGATTGTCACGAATCTGATGAATGTTGTCAGTCATTTCTTGAATAATCTCAGGACCAGTGATCTGCGATTCGCCGACCTCGGTCCAACAAATAGGTGACCGACATTTTCTACCATAAAGAGCTTCAAACGGCGCCATACCAATGCTCGCGTGATAACTGTTGTTATACGAGAATTCGACTAATGGTAGATGGCTATCCCAGTTGCCACTGAAATCGATGACACAGGCTCTTAGCATATCTTCTAATGCCTGAATCGTTCGCTCTGTCTGTCCATCCGTTTGAGGATGATAAGCAGTGCTAAGATCCAATCTTGTTCCAAAAGCTTCATGAAGCGATTCCCAAAATCGTGCCGTGAAACGAGCATCACAATCCGATATTGTGCTTAAGGGAATTCCATGTCAACTAACGATCTCATCAACGTAGATACGAGCTAATTTCCGCACAGGGAATGTCTCACGTATCGGTAAGAAATGAGCCGACTTGGTTAATCGATCTATTATCACCCAAATACTATCATTACCACTTGCGGTTCTTGGGAGTTTGGTAATAAAATCCATGGATATGTTCTCCCACTTCCACATGGGTATTTCTGGTTGTACTAACAATCCTAAATGTCGCTGGTGTTCAGTCTTGACTTTCGCACAGTTAAGGTACTTGGCTACATACTCAGCAATATATTTCTTCATTCCAGGCCACCAGCATAAGACTCTTTGGTCTTGATACATTTTATCAGCACCGGATGGATTAAGTAACGAGACTTATGAGCTTCATTCAAAATATCATCCTAAGATCATCCATGTTCGGTATCCACAACCGATTCAAATAATACATCAAACCATCATCCTTAGTTTCCAATTGTAATTCGGCCCCGCAAGACATCTCATCTTTTAGGCTACCTTGAGCCCATGAGTGTTGTTGGGCTATTAGAACATCATTATGGGGATTAGTGTGCACTCAGACACTATGGATTTGAACAGGACTTTTGCGACTAAGCGCATCTGCTACTACATTCGCTTTACCAGGATGGTAGCGAATTTCACAGTCATAATCATTCAACAGTTCAACCCATCTTCGTTGTCTCATATTAAGTTCCTTTTGATTGAGAATATGTTGCAAACTTTTATGATCCGTAAAGACTACACCCTTAGTGCCATAAAGATAATGTCTCCATATCTTCAAAGCAAACACAACTGCACAAAGTTTCAAATCATGTGTAGTGTAGTTCTTCTCATGAATTTTCAACTGTCTCGATGCATATGCCACAACCTTTCCCCGTTGCATGAGAACACAACCGAGACCTAGGTTGGATGCATCGCAGTAAACCACAAAGTCATCATTTCCATCAGGCAGTGTCAGAACAGGAGCATCACAAAGTTTCTGCTTTAAAGTCTGAAACGCCTCTTCTTGCTTTGGTCCCCACTCATAAAGTCTGTTCTTTTGAGTTAAAGAAGTGAGAGGGACAACAATCCTGGAGAAATTCGAAATAAACCGCCGATAATAACCGGCAAGTCCAAGAAATGATCGAATCTCCGTTGGTGTCTTCGGTGTACTCCAATTCTTCACCGCTTCAATCTTCGCAGGATCCACGTGAACACCATTTTCATTGACTATGTGTCCCAAGAATTGAACTTCCTTAAGCCATAATTTACACTTGGAGAATTTGCCATACAGTCGTTCTTCTCTTAAGATCTCCAAAACCAACTTAAGGTGTTGCTCGTGTTCTTCTTTGCTCTTGGAGTATATCAAAATATCATCTATGAACACAATCACAAATTTATCCAAGTATGGCCTGCATACACGGTTCATAAGGCCCATGAAAACCGCTGGTGCATTGGTAAGGCCGAAGGGCATTACCAGAAATTCATAATGGTCATATCTTGTTCTGAAAGCCGTCTTAGGAATATCATCTTCATGTACACGAAGCTGATGATACCCAGACCTAAGATCGATCTTTGAAAACCATGCTGAGCCTTGGAGTTGATCGAAAAGATCATTAATGCGCGGCAGAGAAACATGAATTCTCTAACTCATAAGGACAAGAAGTTCGATTGGGGAGAGAAACATGAATATGCTTTTAACTTGTTGAAGCAGAAGTTATGCTCTGCACCAATCCTATCCATGCCGGAAGGATGTGATGACTTCGTGGTGTATTGCAACGCCTCGAAACAAGGACTCGGTTGCGTGCTGATGAAGCGCGAGAAAGTCATAGCATACGCAACATGACAACTAAAGGTGCATGAGAAGAATTATACTACACATGACCTAGAGTTGGCAGCCGTGGTGTTTGACCTGAAGATATGGCGACACTACCTATACGGCACAAAGTGTACCATCTTTTCTGATCAAAAACGCCTGCAACACATCTTCGATCAAAAGGAGATGAACATGAGACAACGAAGATGGGTTGAAACTCAATGGCAATTATGATTGCACCATCAAGTACCACCCTGGTAAGGCAAACGTAGTGGCCGATGCGTTAAGCTGAAAGGAGACGACAAAACGCGTGCGTGCACTACAACTCACGATCCACTCTGATATGCCACAATAGATCAAGAACGCTCAACAGGAAGCCCTGAAAGTCGAAAACCTCACTTAGGAATCCTTGCATGGCATGGACAAGCACCTAGAGGTAAAGACTGACGGAGCGTACTATTTCATGGATCAGATCTGGATTCCACACTACGAAGGATTGAGAGATGTAGCGATGGATGAAGCCCACAAGAGCCGGTATTCGGTACATACGAGCTCTGATAAAATGTACCATGATCTGAAGACGACTTATTGGTGGCCAAACAAGAAGGCATAAATAGCAACTTGCGTAGGTTAGTGTCTGACGTGCTCAAAGGTAAAGGTTGAGTACCAGAAACCATCAGGTCTACTTCAGCAACCTGAAATACCAATGTGGAAATGAGAGCAATTTCCATGGTCTTCATAACTAAACTGCCTAAGACGGCAAGTGGTTGCGATACCATCTGGGAATCGTAGATCGACTAACGAAGTCTGCACATTTTCTACCTACCAAGGAGACTGACAAACTAGATAAATTGACTCGAATTTATCTAAAGGAAGTGGTCACTCGACTTGGAGTGGCAATCTCGATTATGTCTGACCACGACAGTCGATTTACTTCGCATTTCTGGAAGTCCTTGCATAAGGCATTGGGCACGAGATTGGACATAAGTACCGCTTACCACCCGCAGACTGATGGGCAAAGTGAGCGAACTATACAGACATTAGAAGACATGCTCCGTGCATGTGCCATTGATTTTGGCAGTAGCTGGGAGACTCATCTGCCGTTAGTTGAGTTCCCGTATAACAACAGCTACCACATAAGCATACAAGCTGCACCATTCGAAGCTCTTTACGGACGTAGGTGCCGATCACCCATTTGCTGGGCGGAAGTTGGAGAAAGCCAACTGACTAGCCCCGAGCTTGTGTACGAAACGATCGAGAAAATCGAGAAAATACGCAAACGAATGGCAGCAACTCGAGACAGACAAAAAAACTACGCTGACAAACGACGCAAACCGTTGGAATTCCAGGTGGGAGATAGAGTGTTGCTTAAGGTTTCACCCTGGAAGGGACTTATCCGATTTGGCAAACAAGGGAAGCTGAACCCTTGCTACAGTGGACCTTTTGAGATCACCAAATGAATAGGTCCTATGGCCTAAGAACTAAATCTGCCGAACGAGCAGAGCAGTGTACACAACGTGTTTCACATCAAACCTAAAGAAATGCTTATCTGACGAGACACTTGTCATTCCTCTTGAGGAGATACAGATTGATGAACAACTAAACTTCGTTGAGGAACCGGTAGAGATTATGGATCGGGAAATCAAGAAGCTTAAGCTTAGCAAGATACCAATAAGAAAGGTAATATGGAATTCGCGGCTCGGACCGGAATTCACATGGGAGCGTGAAGACCAAATGAAAAAGAGTTACCCACATCTGATCGTGGAACAGACAAACACTGGCAAAGCAAGCTGAATTTCGGGACGAAATTCTTTCTAACAAGGGGATGATGTGACACCCCGTAAATTCCATGTCAGCATCTTGTTTAATTAAATGTTTATTTAATTGATAATTACATACGTGGCACTAGAATTAGTTTAATTTTGTGTGACACGTGGCATGACAGTACAAACACCGACACAAACACGATAATTCGATGAATTATCGCAACGCGCGCACACGTGTCTAAGAAAACACAAACGTTGGTGAACGTTTAGCACATCATGTAACAAAACACTAGAAACCTCACGAAACGCTCGAACATTGAACCTAAGAGTTCAAACGATGTCGAACAATAGTCCGTAAGCGAGAAAACAGCGAAAAAGGGCTAAACCATTGAAATTGGGCCTATTGGGCTCTTCCGGGACTCGTCGCGGTACGCTAAGGACCCTGGAGAGGCCCATGGCGGTACGCGACGAGTGAGCGGGGAGTTTGAATTCCCGAAATCCATCGTGTTATGCTGAGCATCTTTTTGACCCTCTCGGCGGTACGCGACGAGGCTGACACGCAAATATCTTATAAAACCAAGACAAAATCATTTACAGCCACCCTACTTCTAACATCTCGAGTTCCAGACCTTCCATGCTCGTCTTTTCCACCTGCAACTCAACCTTAGAACCTCTGGAAGCCAATGTTACAGCTAGAAAAGCTTGAGCCAGTCGTGTTGCTCGACTCAGCCCCTCTCGATCTTCATAAGCTACTGATTAAGCATCATCTCAGGGGTTTTGAAGCATTAGAAGGTAGCTCTACCACTCTAGTAGCTTAGAAACACACACAAACTCACATGCAGGGCTTAAAACTCACATGCAGGCTCTCTAGCCTTGCATGCACGAATTTCTTGATGTATGAATCTGGGTTTGTTGATTTTAGTATGTATATTGATAATCTAGAATGATTTGGTGATATATTTTGACGATCCATGATGATGTGTGCATATACAATGCATGATTTACTCCTAGATGATCAAAATAACGACATGCATGTATGATTTATGACTTGTTGGATGATTTTGGATGATTATATACGTTCATTGATGTTATTGATGTCATGTTACATGATTGTTATAGATTAAATGGGCAAAATGGAATATTTGGGGAACTTACTATTATTAGTAACTTTTATGTTACTCCATGATGATATGGATAGAAATATGAACATACATGTGTGTATATTTGTCATTAGAATGATAATATGATGATTATGATTCTAAGGAAATGATTTGTGATTGGTTTGTGGTCATTTTAGACCAAGTTACTATTTTTAGCAACTTTTGTAGCCCAACATTTGCCATTTGATGATTTGGTCTAAATAGACATGTTTAGATGATGATAAATGATATTATGAGATGTTATTTGGTATAAAAACGGATTAGGAACGCTTAGGATGATCACTTGATGAATAATGGTCATAGTTACAATTTATAGTAACTTTATTTTTAGAAAACTCTATCTTGATGTATGATACATGGTTTGCACGTGCTAAATGACCTAACATGATGGAATATGATTATTGTATGTTCAGTTAGGTGGTTTCCGATGATAATCATGCTAGATTTAGAAACTTTTCTATTTAGGAAACTTTAACGTGAAAATGACTTATATGTTTATTTGACCACTTAGGACAACGTGCTATGTGCTAACATGATCACGTAGGATTAACAAGCATGCTAGAACTTTAAAAACGATATGTGATATAGGACTTGCTATAAATGGAAACTTACTATAAATAGTAATTTGTCCATGAACACGATTTGCGTGTTTTGCACATGACGAACACAATCACAAATGTTACACGAATAACAACCGACACACGGTTCACCAACGGGTTGTTGACTTGACACGGTCAAACACGAGCAAACATGGTCAATGTGGACCGACACGGACAAACATAACATCCAAGGGTTGTTGAGCACAAACACGAGCACGAACACAAACACGGTCACATTCACGGACTCACGTATGGTATACGATATAGGTAGCCGGTGACCGACACAATTCTCAAACAGGAGCTTAAGCATACGATTTTCTTATAATCACTAAGGTGAGTTTACGGCCCCTCTTTACTCTTTTACAACCTTTTCAAATCGGGGGAGAATACTTGTTGAATCGAGTCAAACACTATTACTGTACAAACATTATTGTGTTTGATGGTTTATTAGATAAACATAAGTGTGGTAATCGTAACAATCCCTCACAAAGTCTTATCGTTAATGTACAAGCAATGAGGTGACTTTGAATAGATCTGTTTGGGTGTGACGAACTCCACGTGGCACAATACTAACTGGTGGTCGGGACACGTGAAATCTCAACCTATCTTGCTATGTTATTACGAGATATAGCGGAGGCAAGGACTAACAAGTCTAGTTCGGTAGTGACGCACTAACACTTGGAGCCTAGGGCTCGGGACTAACATTATAATAAACAGCATGACACATGTTTTCTGATTATTATCTATGTATATCAAAACCTGTGAACTCACTAACCATTGTGTTGACACTTTTTTTTAAACTTGTATTCTTAGGTAACTAGCTGCTTATGGAATCAGGATGCACTTAAGGAACAAGCATAGGGTCACGTGCATTCATTTCATGACATTTTGAACAAACAATATTTATTTCGTTATTGTACTTTGAAACAATGTAGTGTCTGACGTTTTATTTCCGCAGCAACATTTAACATATTCCGCTGCATGTTTAAACTTCTTATTTTCCGCTGCAATATTTTAGACTGTTTGGTTGTGTTTTGACAAATGTTGTATTTTCAACGCATATAGAGTTGTTCTATATGACCATGAGTTGTGATTCTGGCCATGTCACACCCATGTGGACCGACACCACACGTGGGAATTTGGGGGTGTGACAATTCAGGCCCACGTCTTGAATTCCATCGGACCTTGACTATTGGAATTTTACTTTGTTTGAGCTATTTGACCTCTCGGTCCATGATTTCTACTGGTTCCTCGATGAACCGTAACTGTTCGTCCACTTGAATTTCTTCAAGTGGTACAACCAATGTCTCATCAGAAAGACATTTCTTTAAGTTTGAAACATGAAAGACGTCATGAACTCCGCTGAGTTCATCCGATAATTTGAGTTGATACGCTACCAGACCAATCCTTTTCAGAATCTCAAAAGGTCCTATGTAGCGTGGGCTAAGCTTCTCGTGCTTACCAAATCATTTCACACCTTTCCAAGGTGATACTTTAGAAGAACTCGGTCTCCTAATTGAAATTCCAACGGCTTGCGACGTTTGTCAGCGTAACCCTTTTGTCGATCTCGAGCCGCTGCCATACGGTTCCCGATTTGTATAATCTTCTCTGTCATTTCAAGTACCAGTTTAGGTCCTGTTATCTGACTGTCACCAATTTCAGCCCAACAAACCGGTGAACGACATTTGCGACCGTATAAAGCTTCAAATGGAGCCACCTGAATGCTTGTATGATAACTGTAATTGTAAGAGAATTCCACTAACAGTAGGTGGGTTTCCCAGCTATCACCAAAATCAATTACACAAGCTCGTAACATATCCTCGAGTGTTTGAATTGTATGTTCGCTTTGACCGTCGGTTTACGGATGGTATGCGGTACTCATGTCTAAACGAGTTCCCAATGACTTATAGAGAGATTTCCAAGAGTTTGAAGTGAATCGAGCATCCCGATCTAATATGATGGAAATTGGTACGCCATGTCACGATACCACGTCCTTTATGTATATACGAGTCAACTTCTCCATTTTATTAGTTTCCTTAATTGCTAGGAAATGTGCAGATTTCGTTAATCGATCGACAATTATTCATATCGTATCACAACAACTTGATGTACGGGGTAACTTAGTAATAAAATCCATTGAGATCTGCTCTCATTTCCACATAGGTATCTCCGATTGTTGCAATAAACCAGATGGTTTTTGATATTCAACTTTGACTTTGGAACAAGTCAAACATTTACTATCGTACTTAGCAATGTCTGCTTTCATGTGATGCCACAAATAAAGTGCCTTTAAGTCATGATACATCTGACCCCGGATGGACTGAATATCTAGATTTGTGCGCTTCATCCATCCATGAGTTCCCTTAGACCACCATGCAAAGGTATCCAAAGTCGGTTCATGAAACAACGAGTTCCATCAGTCATGATTTCCAATTGTTTTTCCATTCCTCGTAAGGATTCCTGTTCCAAGTTATCCTTTTCTAAGGCTTCAAGCTGAGCACTGCGTACCTTGTCAGGTAAATCAGTAAGTATTGTTAACATAAGTGCGCGAACCCGTCTTGTTGGTGTTGTCCTTTCTGCTTAGAGCATCAGCTACTATGTTAGCTTTTCCCAGATGATATTTGATCGCGCATTCATAGTCATTCAACAACTCAACCCACCGTCGTTGTCTCATATTGAGCTCCTTCTGATCAAAGATATGTTGCAAACTCATATGATTAGTGTAAATAGTACACCTGGTTCCATATAAGTAGTGCCTCCAAATCTTCAAAGCAAATACCACTACTCGTAGCTCCAAGTCATGAGTAGTGTAATTCTTTTCATAGGGTCTCAATTGTCGTGAAGCGTAAGCAATCACTTTATCACGTTGCATCAACACACACCCAAAACCCTGGGCAGATGTGTCATAATACACCACAAAGTTTTCCATTCCTTCCGGTAAGACCAGAATTGGTGCATTGTAGAGTTTTGTTTCAGTAGCTGGAATGCAGCTTCCTGTTTGTTTGTCCAGCCATACTTCGTTCCTTTGTGAGTAAGAGCTGTAAGTGGTTGAGAGATTTTTGAGAAACCTTCAATGAATCGTCGATAGTAACCCGCCAAACCTAGGTATTGTCGTACCTCAGTAGGGGTCTTTAGTGCTTTCCAATTCTTAATCGCTTCAATTTTCGCTGGATCAACATGTATGCCCTTTTCATTGACTATATGACCCAAGAATTGAACTTCTCGCATCCAGAAGTCACATTTCGAGAACTTAGCGTACATAGATGAGAATGTCATCAATGAAAACAATGACAAACTTATCAAGATAAGGTTTGCAGACTCGATTCATGAGATCCATGAATAATGCTAGAGCATTTGTCAACCCAAATGGCATGACCAAGAATTCGTAATGGCCATAACGCGTCCTGAATGCCTTCTTTGGGATATCTTCCTCCTGAACTCTGAGTTGATGGTACCCAGACCTGAGATCAATCTTCGAATAGCAACTCAAACCTTGCAATTGATCGAACAGATCATCAATTCGAGGTAACGGTTACCGATTTTTGATGGTAACTTAGTTAAGTTTTCGGTAATCGATACAGATACGGAAATTCCCGTCCTTTTTCTTAACAAATAAGACTGGAGCTCCCCAAGGTGAAAAACTAGGTCGTAAAAAGCCCTTATCCAACAACTCTTGTAGTTGTGTAGATAGCTCTTGCATTTCAGATGGTGCAAGTCGATAAGGCGCTCTAGCTATCGGTGTTGCGTCTGGTGTAAGGTCGATTCGGAATTCCACTTGTCTGGTAGGAGGTAACCCTGGTAGGTCTTCTGGAAATTCTTCAGGAAACGCACAAATCAATGGGATGTCTTCGATCTTCTTCTTAGCTATTGGCTTTTCAGTTATAAGTGTTATAACTGTGGTATGGCCTTTGAGCAGACATTTGTGTGCCTTCATACAAGATACGAGACGCAGTGGCATACTGCTCTTCTTGTCTTGTACATACAATGTCTCTCCATGTGGAAGAGGTTTACCGATAATCTTTTCCTGGCATACTATTTCAGCTTGGTGTTTCGACAACCAGTCCATGGCAATGACTACATCAAAACTGCCTAAAGCGATAGGCATAAGGTCAATGTCCAGTGTTTGACCCATCAAGTCAAGGATACATCCTTTAAGGATATGTTCTACTACAATTAACTTGCCATCAGCTAGTTCTACAGTGTAAGGGTCTTCTAATGTAGTAGCACTAACATTTAGCAATTTACAAAATGTACTAGATACAAAACTCCGGCTGCACCAGTGTCAAATAGCATAGAGGAAGAGTGATTATTTAAGAGGAATGTACCAGTAACAATGTTGGGATTCTCCCGTGCCTGACGTCCTCCAATCACGAACGCTCTACCCTTCGCACCATTGGTGTTATTGTTATTGTTGTTATTGGTGCCATTGCCATTGCCGTTTGTATCATTAGCCCCATCTTCCTTGAGTTGTGGGCAATCTTTCTTGAAATGCCTAGGCTTGCCACACTCATAGCACCCCTTCTGAGTGTTGTTCTGGTTGGTGGAGTTTGTTTGCAGTTCCCCACGGTAGTCTTTGGCTGCATGACCCGCTTTACCGCACCGTTGACACCGGTACTTATCACACTAATTCCCAACATGATGGAATCCACATTTATTGCACTTTGGGTATTTACCAATATACCCTCCCAATGACTGCTGACTGCTGTTTGAATTGTGATGAGTCTTGTTTGACTCATGCTTGCGGTTCTGCTGTAATGATTGTTGAGTGGACTTTTTGGAGTTGCTACTCTCCCATTTCCTTTTGTTGTCCCCCACTTTAGCAGCTGCTGTTCTTTTGGGCAAAGTTCCCTGTTGTACTGCCTGATCAGTCAGTTGATGCGCCAACCGAACAACTTGTTGGATAGTTGTGGGATTTGCAGACGTGACTAACCCTTGGATCTGAGGTACTAATCCCCTAATGCACCTCTCAATCCACTTGCTAGGCGAAGTTGCCATGTGAGGTAGGAGTCTGGCTAATTCATGGGATCGAGTGGTGAACTCCTTGATATTAGACCCTTCCATTTTAAGGTGCCAGTATTCGTCCTCCAGCTTTTGCACCTCGTTGCGGGGGCAATACTCCTCCTGCATCAGCGTCTTGAATCCATTCCATGTAAGGGCATTGGCCTAAACCAATCCCAATGTCTGCACGTTGGAGTTCCACCATGTCAATGCTGGACCCTCCAAAGTACCAGTAGCGTACTTGACTTTGTTCTCCTCCGGGCAATTGCACATCTCAAACACCGACTCTGACTTTTCAATCCATCGAAGAAGTCCAATGGATCCTTCTGATCCTTTGAAGTTATGTGGCTTGCAGTCCAAGAACGTCCTGAACGTGCACACCTGTGGGTTTACCAATCCCTCCGTTGGACCATATGGTCCTGTCGGGTGTGTTTGAGCATAGTTAGCGATAGCCTCTGCCTCCCTACTGTTGATAAGTTCATTGAGTTCAGCAACAGTCATGTTTATGCTTTCCCCGGCCATAATCTTCATAGTGAGAACAAGTGTTAGAGTGTTACCAAGATCCAATGTGAAATGTGTAAATGATACAACAAATAAACATGTAATTGTATGAATGTATACAACTGTTAACAATAGATAATAGTTTTCGATAGATAATAATTCGTACTGATTACAATTCCTTTAATATCAAAACATAAATTTCCAAAACATCTAGTATATGGACACAACCCGCCCCTAATAGGCCTAAACTAAATCAATCAAAAGCATCGTCAATCGTGGAATCGCAATCAGCATCCTGTGCTGGTACCTCCTCCTCCTCCTCTTCCTCCTCAAAGTCAGATGCAACCAGCTCCTCTAGCTCTATAAGTCTTCCCTCAGCGATTTCTGCTCGGTGCTCTTCCTCCTGGAGACATGCAATCAATAGAGTTATGTTAGTATCCATCCTGTTGACTAAGCTATGGAGCTCTGCGTGTCGAGCATTCGCATCCCTAAGCTCCTGTGCGAGCTGCTCAATCCTGTCATCAGCCCACTTCACCTCCCAAGTCAGTCGGGCAATATTGTATGACTCAAATCGTGGCCTCTTAGGGGAACGCAGTGTAGGTGATATATAGTCAGAAGACTCCTCATCGAGATCCTCATCAGGATCCTCCTCTGGGTCCTCCTCGGAATCCTCCTTTGGGTCCTCCTCGTAATCATCTGGCTCACTCCCCTCAGATGGTAGGGGATGCTAGTTAGGTGACTCTACGGCCACCAGTGGAGGTGATGCTGGTAATACTGGAATTATCGGCTCCTCATCCTCAAGTACATGCACATGTGGTGGTGATGGTGATGTCGTATCTGTTACATAATACCATATGTAAATGCTATGCAAAACATAGTTGTGTAAGCAAGAGTGTCTAATGTCTAAAAGTTATAGTCTAAATATACTAATGCAAACCTAGTTCGCTATAACCAATGGCTCTGATACCAATCTGTCACATACCCAAATTTCAACTAACGGAATCATACCGTTTAGGGCGTGACAAACCAGGATCTCAGGCATTAGACATAACGAAAGACCTCTATATGCTTTTCAAACATAAATTTGGTCTAAATTGTAATATCAATATTTTAACGTTTGCGGAAGCGTTTGAAAACCAATAACAAAACATAACAGTTTGCAAAATGTAAATTACAAAGTTCAATGTCTTAAATAACCAAATCGAAAACACTTGAATTATATTTTATGCATGAGACTCAACATCCTAGCCCCTGCTCGTCTTTATTTGTGCTGTCCTGACAAAAACGCAAATAAAGTCAACACAAAGGTTGGTGCACACAGGTTTGAATAATCACAAATGTTTGAAAAACTTGTAAGAAATGTAATGTTTGCAGATAACATAATCACACATGCATAGTCATGATAGCTAGTCATTTTACTATTCACATAAGCGGTCGACACCGAAGCTGACTGTTAGAATGTTGGTTGCCTTTCCACTATTGTCTAGCACAAACAATAGTAATGTTTGAATTGGCTAGTTAAACACTTGCGTAGACTTACAATCTACCAAGTGAGGTCTGTCAAACCCAATAGATCTATCTTCAACTACCACGCTTTGCACTATGGCAAACTAAACGGTTTGATATGTAAGGACTTTTAATGCTATGTTCGCACTTATAGTAAATAGCTAATTCATGCAAGTGATATGTATCTAAAAGTGATTGTTTGCACGTGTTTTCTCCCCCAAAACAATAAAAATAAAAGGGGGTCGTGTACGCACCTGAGAATGTGAATCGAATGATCAAATGCTCGTGAAATCACGTAGATTAACTTCTACCAAAAATCTGTATTATTACAATAACGTTGTGTTATTCGTAATGTCAATTCGTGTTTGTGGTCACAAATGTAACCCCTGTATTTTAGATTGTTTGAAACGTTCATACGAAAGTACGCATGGTTTCGAATTCGTTTGCTTAAATCGTATACGTATTTACGATTATGTTTAAACACGCGTAATTATACGTGATTATGGTTTCGAGTCAAAACATAAATTTTATCATTCAATTTGTTCGAACCCATGACCTCCCACACTCAACACACACTCCCTACCAGTCACGCCCGCTAGGGTATCACAACAAATTCCGTTTTTTAATTCTTTTAAGCATCATCCTACCAGCTTCCCCTTTGTAAACCAAATCGAACCCAATAAGTTCCAAATAGACCGCAATTCGAACCCGATCAATTCCATGATCATGGGGTTCTTGTTCTATTGATCCATACGACTCCTTAGGTGATGTTTAATTCGAAAATGGACCACTATAACTCGATTAATTGAGTATTTACACGTTCGAACTCAAGTTCGCTAAATCCCGCTTCAAATCAATCGAATTGATGATCAACAGGTTTTGGATTCATAGGGTTTTCATTACCTAATAAATTTCGAAACTTTCTGCAAGGTTTAATTTAAATTTAGTATTCGTTTAGATCGAAAACCCCAAATAGCTTTAACCGAAAAACCCTAATTATGGAATTCATACAATTTGATGTTAAAACCCAAAATTAACAGAGGGTTTTTATTACATGATAGATTTCGAACCACTCTGTATAGTCTAATTCGATTATCAAACTCATTTGAATCAAAACCCCCAAATGGTTATTCATCAAGAACCCTAGAATTTGAAATCCATCAATTCGTGGTTTTTAGATGAAATTGTCATAGGGTTTTCTTTAAAAGGATAATTTCAAACTCTCTGTGAAGTTTAATTTTATTTTTAAACTTGTTTGAACAAAAACCCCAAATCGTTCTTGTTCAAGAACCCTAGAATTAGAACTTCATCAAATCGATGTTGTTTGATGAAATTAGGTTTGGGCTTTGCTTAGTCAGCTTGTTTAGGTTGTGTGGGAACGGATTTTTTCCTGGATAGATGTAGAATTGATAGAGTTCGACTAACGACTTGGGTCTCGGCCGCTCTTCAATCCAATTCCTCAAACCAAAGCTTCTAAGATCGAATTGTTGTATGTAGAAGACTCTAAAAGTGCCGACTAGAGCTTCTGTAAGTTCGATTGTGGAGATTTTGATCGAATTGTATGAGTTTTACCTATGCAAGTGACGGTTTTGTCTTTTGGGTTAATTTTTGGATTTAATTCGATGATAACTTATTCTAATAACGTATAACAGTTGCTGATAATCATAAATGTGATGATTATTTAGATTTAATTAAGCTATTTATTGATAATCATGTCAATTTCGGTTTCAATTTGGTTCTCAGGTCGAATTTTGACTTCTCAAAGTCAAAATTGACATTTTTATGTAATTACAAGTTCAATGTTCATGGTTTATATGTTTTGAGTCTGATTTTGATTAATTTTTGTCTTTCTTATTTGATATGGTGCATTTTCGTATCGTTTCTGTTAGTTTTAGGTTAACGGTGTTAATCCGAAATGCCGGATTGTCACATTGGGGATGGGTATAACAGGTTATAGGGGTCAAGCAGAAGGCTTAAGTTTGAGAGAATTGGTGTAAAACCGAAACAAATAATCTAGTTCGACTTTTATAAAGTTTTTGTGAACTAAGGGTTGTCGCGTACCGCCAGGCTTGTCCCTAAGGGTCTTGGCGTACCATCAAGATTAATTTAATCGGGTTCTCTCCTGAAACACGCTGTGTACCGCCGAGGTGGAAAATTATTGGTCGTGGCGTACCGCGAAGAATTTTGGGGAATTCAAATTATGACCCCTCCTTCGCGTACCGCCAGGGGTCTCGCTGGGCACCTTGGCGTATTGCGAAAGGTGTTGGACTGGCCCAATAGCCCATTTTTGTTGTTTCGAATAGTTTTTCGTTTTCGCTTATCGTTTCTTGACTTTTGTCACAATTTTGTTTGTTTATTGCTCTCATAGTGCTTAATTGTTGTTAAATTTCTTAATTGTTTGATTGTTTCACCAACGTTCGTTAATTGAAGATATGTGTGTGCGTTTTCCAATAATTCACCGAATTATCATTTGATCGTTGTGTTTGGACTATCGTGCCACGTGTCAAACTAAATCAACCCAATTATAGTGCCACGTATATAATAATAAATCAAATTATTATTTAACTAATGTAAATGCTTACCTGGAAAATACGGGGTGTAAGAAACACAATGATCTTTAAAAAAAACATAATTACCTGTAAAAAAGATACGATGAAAAATATGAAAAATTTTCTACAAGTCATCATGTCTTTTTTACATGACATTTTGTCTTTTTGTACATGACATTGTATTTTTTGTGTTTCTTGCTCGATCTTGTGTTTTCTTAAACAATTTAAGAAACAATGATGTTGCATAATACATGATGTCAAGCAAGTATAACACAATGATGAGTATGAATAACAAAATTATCTTAAAAAATACAATTATCTGTAAAAAGACAATTACATGTAAGAAAAACACAAAAAAATAATTATATACAAACGTTTAAAAAGACACAATAACAATAATTATACACAGTGAACCGAAAAAAATTCATTTTTATAGCAACAATATACTCATTTTGAAAATAAAAAAATTCTTGTTTTTATGATATATATTTTTTTAAAATAATATCATATGTAAAAGTTATGAACGTTTAAAAAATGGGAAGAGGTAGGGGAAAATAATCATGACTAAATTACCTTTAACTCTAAAATTTTGAATTATTTATCTTAAATTTGGTCTCATAATGTAATTGATAATAATACAACTTATACATTTGATGATAAGGATATTATTTAATTGAAACTAATCCTACCTTAATACAAATTTACAGTTTTATTTTGAGTTGTATACATTTAAAATTTCAAGTTATAATAATTTTTTTTTATACTTTTGATCAATGTTTCGAAGACCGGACCGGCCGGTCCAACCGAAAACCAATGTCTAAAACGGTTTAAACTTGATTACATAACCGATACTTCATGAACCGGCCAGTTTTGCTAAAAACCGGGTCCAACATGAAACCGGGTTCTTGATTTAAGCTGATGATATCTTGGCAAAGGGGGTAAGGGGCTGATACAACTATACAGGGGTGCGAGGGATGAGGCTTTTTGTATGAAACCAATGTGGGACAAGCAGGAAGAATCAAACTTCAAAACCATGCCAAGTTTCCCAGCCTCCTTTGTTTTTTTATGCTCATATGCCATAATAATTAATAATCTATTTAATAATTAATTGCATATCTTGTTATGTATTACTTTTTTTTTTTTAACTAAAATCCAATAAATAAAATATTAAAATCAAAACCTTTTATTTTTTAATATGATTATGTATTTTTAAACATTAAATATGTTTGTTTAAATGTGTTTATAATTTTATAATTTTTTTAGAATATTTTATACATTTTTATGTTTTCCGGTTCTACAGTCTGACCAGTGACCAGTAAGACGTTCGGTTCGACGTCCGGTCCGGTTCTAAAAACATTTCTTTTGATTAATGAAGCCGTCTTCAAAACATGGATTGATTAACCAGTTCGTTTATTTTAGAACCGATTATCGATCTTTTTGCTATTTTCATCACCCGCCCAAAACATTTATTCCCGCCAAAATCAAACCCTAAATAAGCAAATAATTTCCTTTCAGTCGAATCTTAAAAAACCTCAATCAAGCTGCTAATTCTACAGATATCAATGGCGGAAACTGAAGAGACAACACTGCAATCGAGTTTTCCGGCAGGCAGAGTGAAACGAATCGTGAAACTCGATAAAGAAATCAACAAATTGAACTCCGATGCACTGTTCCTGATCTCGAACGCCACCGAGCTTTTTGTCAAGTTCTTGACGGAGAAATCATCGGAGGTTGTGATTGAGAAGAAACGGAAGGGGATAAAGGTGGAGCACCTGCGAATCGCCGTGAAGAGACACCGGCCAACCGCTGATTTTCTTCTGGATTCGCTTCCGATGCCAACGGAGGTTCAGATCCCGAAGGAAACCGATCGATCTCGTAAAAACAATGATAGCTCTGTTCCAGCTGGTATTCGTCGGATTGACAGTTTCTTTCAGAAATGTGGTTAGGGTTTTGTAAAATTGGTCAGAAACGAACCATGGTGATTGGCTTTGTATGCATCAATTTCTTTACAAATTGCTACTTTTGATCAATTTTGTTTATGTAATGTGAATTTGTTACATGCAGATTTTGGTTTATTTTTTATTTATTTTCTAGCTTTTAACAGTGTTCTATAAATCAAATGATTCAACTTATAAGGAGATGTGGCAAATCACATGTTAAAACCACAAATCAATTAAACTACAAACCTGTTTAAATTACAAATGAATCAAACTATCTAACTAGTAACAACATCTTACTTATAAAGAGGTTTATAGTCCGTTCTAAATCAAAATTAATCAAACAAATAACAGAAAACCAATTAATCAAACTAATAATTCTCAGCCAATAAGAGTCCCAAATTAATCAAACTTTCAAATGGACAAAGTGACATAATGTCAATTCTCCAAGGGATGAAGAACCTGGATTTTAATTCCGTCTAGGGCTCACAAGTCGGTTGAGTCTCTGCTTAGTGTTGTAAAACTCGGTCTAGGCAGCCGAGTACTCGGACCTCGCCCGAACCGATTTTCTAACTCGGCCAGACCAACTCTGAATCGGTCAAATTCGGTCCAACTCGGACTAACTCGGCCCTGCTTGGTCCAACTCGGAACAAATCGGTCAAACTCGGACCAGCTCGGCCAACTGGGTTTTTCGCTATTTTTTTACCGATTTTTCATGTTTTTCACCAATTATTGTTTGATTTTCCTTATATATATTTCATTTCTATTGATATTCACTATATATATATATAGGTTAGTACTCTGTGTATTACATGGGATAAATAAAAAATATAATTAATAATTATCAATAAAAATTTAAACAATATAAGTTGATTTTTTAATATAAAATAATTATATTATTTTTTTAAACACCATAGTTTTTTCAAATTTTGTTTCTTAAAATTTTTTGTTTTAATTTTCTTTTTGAAAATTTAATATTTTATAACAATTTGTTTTTTTTAAAAAAAAGTGTGTTTTTTGATACTAATATATTTTTAATATATTAAATTCTTTTTTTCTTAATTGAAAACATGTATTTAATAGGAGAGAGAGGAGAGAACCAAAATTGAGGTGCTCTATGAACATAACAAGTGTTCCTAAAAACCTTTATTTATTAGAATATATAGATTTTTAAAAATTATTTTTTTTATCATTTACCTATCCGAGTACTTCCCCAGTTGACCAAGTACTCGTAACTCTCAAGTTAACCGACCTGACAGTGCCTAATGATTTCTCCAACCATGAGTCTGCCCTTCCTATGTCTTATTTGGGATAATTTCACACAGACATAAACACACAGACACACACACAGACATGGACACACACACACACATATGGGAATGTTCCATTATTAACCCATTTTTATTGCGGTAACCGTATAAATCTGCCAAGATCAATCCAAATATTTGTTTTCTTTTATGTGTATGAGAAAATCTATCACCTAAGATTTAAAAGAAGTGTCAGTTTTGGTTACATTAACATGATTTATAATTTTCGGTACAATGTGAGTTAAAATGATACTGCTTTTAAAAATCTTAAACAGCTTTAAATTTATGCACACACATAAAAGAAGAAATTTTTGCTTATGTGTAATAATGATATTTAAAAATATAAAACAATGATTTGGATTGATTTTGGCAAACTTAAACGGATTACCGTAATAAGAGTGAGTTAACAATTAAACATTCTATATATATATATATATATATATATATATATATATATATATATATATATATATATTTTAACTTGATAAATTAGATACTTTTTAAATCATATTCAAAACCATTGTGTTTAAACGTAAATTTTTAATAAATATGTAATTTTAAAAGTCATGAAGATATATGCAATTTTGTCTTATTTCAAAATCATTTTTAAAGGTATTATTCTATATACATTTGTTAACACGTAAAAAATCTAATAAAATAAAAGTTATGATTGTATCAACTTGCGAAAACTTGGAACATGATTGGGCTTATTGTTTAATTTGATTGTTTCAACTTTCTTTTGATTTTTGAAATTGTTTCATGTCTAGATTAGTTACCACAACCAAGTAGTTTTTGGCCTAAAGATGTATTAAAGAGTATGCGTATTTAGAAAATGGTTCCATTTACTGTGTATAAAATGTATATGCGTGTCGGTTCTCAATGAGGAAAAGTTTAATTGTGTTAATTTGAAGGATATTTTATTAATTTTTGTGAAAATAACGTTAAAGCGTTGTTTGTCGGTTAATCAGTCATCAAGAACAGTGACGGGACTTGATCGAAGTGAGAGGGGGGCGAGAATTTTTGAAAACATAGAATACATTTTAATTTTTTAAAGCAAGGGGGAAGCCACTATTTTAAACTAAAAATAACATTTCGACCTAAAAATTAACAGTACAGACGGAAAAAGAGCTCCTCCCAAATGAAGCTTCGACATGATCAAGAGCTGAACGTCTCATTGGAAGCAACCTTTCTATTATTACGAGCAGAGATAAGATTGTCCACATATTACCCTTCTCATAATCTCATACCCTAACTTAATTTTAGTAATTGTAAAACATACCGATGATTATGATGCATTAAAAATATAATAAATAACACTGCAAAATGTGAAATGTGTCGAGCTTTATTATTCATTTGGTCTTGGAGATGAAACAAATATGAAATTTTCACCTGCAGACTTTAGTTTATGCAACTTTTGCACAAAAAATTGTAAACAAATTCATCGATATCTAAGAATCTACGGTTTCAGATTCTGGTGAATAAGCTGAGTCAAAATCTTGTTTAGGTCTTCTCCATTGGCCCAATCATGAACTTTAGGTTTGATAGGTGTTGCAGATTTTGAAATCAAACGATGCAAGGGGAAGTCTTTTCTGGGCATAACATGGTCTTCTTCCCCAAGTTTCAGGGTTGGGCAGAAATCACCTCCCCCATCTCCGATGTAGATTACGACCCGTTTCTTCAATTCTTGAGACGCGGATTCTTGAATTTCATTCATAACGAACCCCTGATCGTGTTTGCATGGTTAAAGTTAAACGAGTAAACACAAACAAGCCCTGCTTATGTTCATTCGGTACAGAACTAATGATCTGTCTTCCCAACATCATTCATGCAGATGCAAGAATTTCAAATCATTTAGCCAAAAATGGGTTTGATTTGGGTTGTTACATTCATTTTATATAACTTGTAAAATAAAAAAAAATTAGTTGTAGCAAAACGGGTTAAATGGGCTGAGTATTATCTAAAATGTATTCAAATTTCTACAACATTCAAAAACATTTTATCAAAAACTGATCCATAATCTTAGTCATAGTGTCTTGCAAGCATGTCTAAAACATTAAACGCAAGCGAGTAAAAAAACAATATTGACAGGTCCACCGAATCTTGTTGACAAGAATGAAAATACCAAGTTTTGACCTCAACACAGATTCCCATCCTGCTAGGGCTGTCTTTGTTCATTCTAACATTTGGGTTGTTTACAAACGGTTCACGAATACTAGACGGACAAAAAATCTTTTTCGTGTTCGTTCATTAAGCAATTACAAACGCAAACGAACATATATTATTTAAGAACTAACAATCCACGGTTTTAATCTCATATATTATACATAATTATTTTACATAAATATAAAGTTGAACATTAAATATATAAAAAATAAAAAATACAATTATCTTAAAAAAAAAAATAAAGTTAGAAAATAATAATCGTAATTGAAATTATGCTAAACTAATACTTCAAAGAATTGAGTTTCAAATGTTATGTATTTACTAATATACATATTCTAAATGACTATATTTCTAGTTTAATTATTATGTTATTAAACTAAAAGTTAAAAGTTTAAGAATATAAAACACATCTAGCATATAAACATAATAAATGAACGCAAATGAACATAAAGAAACACATATCCGAACTTTCATGAAGACAAATAACGAACATGGCCAATGTTCGTTCATTTAACTGAACGAATAAAATTTCTTGTTCATGCTTGTTAAACAATTGAACATGGACAAACGTTCCGCTAAATGGTTCATGAATTGTTTGCTGAATGTTTGATTAGTTTACAACCCTACATCTAGCTCATATCAGCATCACCTCTTTACTTAAAACTCCAAAAATTTGAAATCAAATATTGCGAACCATAATCAATAACACATCCTGCCTACATGAGACTGTAAATTTTTACCTTATAAGGAGGAGTTAAGAGATTGCTTATTTAACAAAAACTAATAATCAACTTATTTCATCATGAGGGTAAACTTGCAATTTTGATTCAACAAAGAAGAATCAGTTTGATTTAAGCATCTCAAACTACTTACCAAAAACATATTTATTTCACTGTAAAATAAGCAAATAGGAAAAAGCCATATTTTTCAGTTTAAAATATCAAAAAAAATAATAAATAATAATAAATAGATTAAAATAAAAACAAAGAAACCTTGCAAATAATAAATGATTTTTGATAAGGTTTGTATTACTCGATGGACATGTATGATTTAATGAAAACGATGATAAGAACTAGAAATGGGAGAGATGACATAAAACGTAGATGGATAATAGGGATTCCAGGGCACAACCCTTTCTTGCTGCAAACACAGAAGACCTAGCCACAGATTGGCTAATTTCTAAACAATTCTCCTCACACCCAACTCATAAGTCTAACCTCTATTTATAACCCACTAAGTCACTAACAAACAATTAGAGATCAATATTACCAAACTACCGACCCTACCATTACTACTAAGTACCACCAACATATTAGTATAACTATAATCTCTATCATTACTCCTTTATTTAAAAGTCTTGTTCCCAAGACTTGGGAGTTGATCATTAATCCTTCCTTGCTTCAATTAACTTGGCTTCCTAACATTTGTGAGTTGGCCCATATCGATTACCCCAACGCAAACAAATTCCTTTCTTCATTCGTCCTTTCCATTCCAAGTGCAAAAGATATCGAACTCCTCGATTACGATGAAAAACATGTCCTAGCTCAGGAGGAGAGGAGGCTCCCGATCAAATGATAGGGAACGAGCACGAATTCTTTGATAAGGGTGTGGATTGTCGGCCATAGGATTGAGTTGACCCACTCAGTTTGGGCATAGACTGGCCCAATATGTTAGTAGCTTCAACAGGCACAAGGGTTGCTGGATTAGGGAGAACCATCTCTTCAACGTCTGTTGCCAAAGCATCAGGAGTGGAATGTGTGCCCAATTTGATATTCACCTTTTGAATGTCTCTGTGAAGTTCAAATCCACTGAATTCAAGCCATTGGAGCTTCTACAATTCACTGAACCATCCTTGGAGCCGAAGGAGGTATTGGAATCGGAAAAAATAATGCCCGATGATACCGATGGAACCTCAACAAGTTGTTTGTCCTGTTTCTTCATCCAATCGAGAACAGTTTTGCGAAATTCAATTGAAGTCGATCGATCCTCTTGCAACAATTTGAGCGATGTTTTGATTTCGGCCACATCTTGCTGTAGTTGAACGATCTGTTGTTCGTGAGCATCTAATCGAGAGATTTGATTTACCATGATTGATAAGGAAAACTGGAAGGAGGAGGAAAATAGAGCGACAACAGATGTTGAATAATACAAATTGAATTGGCAGAAAGTGAACTTGATTTGAATGATACGAATTGAATCAAATCAGAAACACAAAGATGAAATTGAAATTGGCAGAACCTGAAATTGGCAGCTACTTGGGGCAAATCCGATGATAATATCTAGAAATGGGAGAGATGACATAAAACGTAGATGGATAATATGGATTCCAGGGCACAACCCTTTCTCGCTACAAACACAGGAGACCTAGCCACAGATTGACTAATTTCTAAACAATTCTCCTCACACCCAACTCATAAGTCTAAACTCTATTTATAAGCAACAAACAAACAACTAGAGATCAATATTTCCAAACAACCCCTACTAGACCCTACCATTACTACTAAGTACTACCAACATATTAATATAACTATAATCTCTATCAATTTTCCATAACTGATAGTACTGCAGTTTTCCAAATAGCCAAGATGTGACTCATAACATATGACTCGACGGTTTTTTCTTTCGAGCAAGCACGTGCAACACACGGTTAGACGTTGCTTGCACACATGTAAAAGTATAATTAGAAATAGAAAACATAAAATGAAATTAATCAATAATAAAAGAGCACTAATCAATTTTCAAGCTTTTGTGCACAATGGAATTAGTAGATTTAAGTAAAACTGGTACCTTGCACAAATTGGGTGGACAAAGATTGCACCCATGAGGCGGTATGGCCGGACCATGATAAGAAAAGATGCTGAGTCGGCCTTCTTCATCAACTAAAGTTGGGTTTGTGATAATATCCGAAAAACAATCATAAACCCCATGGTTTTTCAAGATTGTTTCGATGAAGAACTGATTAGCATCACTAAGTACCTTCAAATCACATCTGACATATTCACAGTTTCATCAATTATCATAATAACACATTTAACATTAAATCATTCATCACAAACAAGAACATTATAAATACCATGTAACAAGATAACAAAAATAATACATTAAGTCAGGTTATTGATTAGCATCACTAGGTACCTTCAAATCACATCTAAGAAATTCATAATTTCATCATAATCAGAACAACACACGGAACATAAAATCATTCATATAACAAATGTAAAACATAAAAACTATGAAACAAGATAACAAATTGAATTAAATATAGTCAGGCTTGTGATAATATCAGAAAAAAAAAATCACAACTCCCATTTATTTAGGATTGTTTCGATGAAAAACTAAGTATCATCACTACAGCTTCGAATCAAATCTGAAAGATTCGAAGTTTTATCATTATCACAAAATAATCACACAAATGCAAAATACAAAAATTATGGAAACAAAATAACAAATTGAAGTAATTACCCATGAGCATGAGCTGCTCTAATGGCTGAAATGATTTGTGGATGCAACTGAACACGATTCAAACAGTTTATGATGTCTTCGATTGTTCTTCCCTGAGAATGCAGCTCCTTCATCATTCTATCCTAAATTCAACAACACCCTTGAGTGAAAATGATCAAAAACATGGATCTAAACTCTGAAGAACAGCAAGATTGTTAAAATTGGTAGATCAATTTGAAATATTGTTGAATTAACATGTTAGAGAAACAGATTAGAGATGTTAGAAACCATGAGAGAATTCCAAGGGAGGGTTTGACGAAGCTGATTAAACAACTGAGTCAAGCCCATTTCTACTACAACCCAACGGTCACTGTCGTCATCCATGATCGTCCGATCAAAATCCCATATAATTATCGGCTGTCCGGCGACTACAGTGAGTTGATTCGCCGGCGACATTTCAAACGGCGCCGCCGGTGATGATATTCAAGTATCTCTTTCAATTCAAGACGATATAGTCGATTAATTTGTAACCATTTATTCACTTTAACGAAATAACAAGATTATTTAACCAACGTGACCAAAACGTTTTTGGCTCAATGCAATAATCCTGTTGACTTCTCGTGTGAGGTTTTGAGTCAAGTGTCTCTAAAATTAAATGTTTTTGGATGAATTGAGGGTATTTTTAATGTTAGGTTCCTCCTGAACTGATATAACTAATATATAGTTAAGAGTTTTACAACCCTTATAGAATATAGTTTAACTTTTTAATTTAATCTAAATGTTTGTTTGTGTTTTCATTTTGTCTCATATTGGTAGATTTTAAGAATTTAAGTGAGAGTGATTATAAAAGTAAACCCTTCAAAACAAACGAATCACTTCTTTACGTTTTTGGTACATTTGGCTTCTTATAGCATATAGTACAACTTTTTAATTTAATCTAAATGTTTGTTTGTGTTTTCACTTTGCCTCACATTGGTAGATTTTAAGAATTTAAGTGAGAATGATTATAAAAGTAAACCCTTCAAAACAAACGAATCACTTCTTGACATTTTTGTACATTTGGCTTTTTATGTTAGTAGTTAAAGTCACTTTTAGTAAACTATCAAGTTAAAAAAATTGTTTTTGTTACGATTTTGACTCAAGAATGAATCATGCAAACATTTAAAATTGTCCAACTTAAGTGTTGTGTTTCTCGCTGCAACGTACGGGTACTAAACTAGTTTTATTTATATACATGTTTCTCTTCAGAGACATTTCAAATAATGTCGCTAATGATATTCAACATCAGTATCATGAAATAAATATTCAATAATAATATTCAACGCAACCATGGTATGATAACTACTCCTATCCTAAATCAACTATTCACATTCGATGTTATTATTATGCTTGTCCTGAAATTTACTAGAACGCACACGTGTTGCAAATTCTAGTTATGCTGGTCACTCATAACTGGAATTTGTACCATCTGATTATTCTGGCTCAAATCAAAACAAGTTTTATTCTTTAGTTATGTTTGATACACTCAATGTCACTATACGAGCCTATTGTTATAGTCTAGGTTGGTAGGTCAACCCAAATTTCTATAACCTGTGACTTTGATACCACCCTGTCACATCCCCATCTCTCGTCACTTGTTGATGATGTCACTGATCACTCTGATAAGGTTGCGAAAGCATACTGGTGATGTTGTCATTGATCACTCTGAGAAGGTTGCTTAAAAGTTGAATTTTGGTGATTTCTATCAACTCGTCATGGAAGGGTGAAGTTTCGAGAGGAAAAGAGAAGTGTATGTTTGCTGCATGAATTCTGATTATTCAATCTTATATATCTGAACCGACCTACCTTCACGTACCGCCAAGACTCCTGAAAAGGGCTTGGCGTACCACGAAGAAATACGGAGACATTTAGATATTTCGAACTCATCATGTACCGCCAAGGACACTCAAAATAGCCATTGCGTACCGCGAAGAGTTCCGGAATGAAATATCTTCGAATTTTTCTTGTTTTTAATATTCCGGAGAATCGAGAACTCCGTTTCTCGCACGGTTTTCACCCATGTTCACGATTTCTCGCGTACTATCATATATTGATAATCACAATCGTTCTTTTAACGTGGATTTCAAACATGATGTAACATCACTGCTTTTCAGGTATTGTCTTTACAATATAAACTTGTACTAATAGAACATGTTATGATAATTTGATAATTGAATTTGATTGATGATATTATTATGGGTATACATTGATGAGAACATATGATTATAAAGCATAAACCATGGGGAAGTTAGTTTGGAATATAACTAGACTGAAACCACAGTGTTTATCGCGATCGAATGAATATGATATGAGATGGTTTATTTGGAGTTGGTAGCTGTATAGGATTCTATCACCAAATATAGACAAGGTTGTACCCATGGTCTATCGAAGAGGTGGTGGACTGACGGCTGGATAAGTTGCGACTGATTCCTACGTATGCCATATGCATAAACTTTCTTCGGTTTTTCATGAGTATGTCATTGTTGAGGATTTGGTGATGAGAATCTGAGGTGTGTGTGAGTTGTTAAAGGTGATGGTTTAGTCACTAAATATAGTCAAGGGCACATGGTCATGATTTATTGAAATGGTGGTGGGACGGCGGCTGTATAGGTTGCGATCGGCTCCTACGTATGCCCTATACATAAACTTATTTCGGTTTATCATGGATGTGTCAGTGATATGATTTAGTGGGGTTGAGGATTAGGGAATGGATAATTGATAAATATATTTCATTAAAATAATGAAAAGGATATCGGAAAATAAGTACGTGATGGTGAGGTCACGAA
Source organism: Mikania micrantha (assembly GCA_009363875.1). Lineage (NCBI taxonomy): Eukaryota > Viridiplantae > Streptophyta > Magnoliopsida > Asterales > Asteraceae > Mikania > Mikania micrantha. The sequence goes on along the minus strand of CM018693.1, from coordinate 104,503,452 downwards.
TATAAATTAAAATGCGAATGTTATTTCAGAAATATTAGCCTACTAGTGTGTTCGTGTGGGTGACGATTCGCATGAATACAATTATTAGGAATAAAATACTGAAATGATGTTCCATAAATCGTAAATCGAATCGAAATACGATGCGAACATTAAATTCGAAAAGGTGACGATCTTTACGAATTCGTACGTAAGTAACGTGTTTCGATGAGATAGCCAAAATAATATTTACGATATTTATATTAATAAAAAGAAGTTAAAACGTTTGTTAGGAATTACTACCTTAAACCGATTTAAATAAAACCATTTTATTAAACGAAATCGTTTTATTGAACCTTTCGCAATTTAACATATAAATTACGTGAAGACCGAGCAAATAAAATTATTAACGCGTAAATAAACGTAACCGAGCGAGCGGGAATGACTCAAGGTATAAAAAGGAAAGAACTTCCTTCTTCCTCATTTTGCAAGACACTCTCTCTCTAAAAACACAATTCCCGTCACTTTTCTCTCTCTCTAGAAATACAAAAAGTGAACTTCTTCAATTCTTGACCATTTTGATTGATTCTGGTCCCAAATAGTTTCTCCACCCGGTAGAACACGAAAGTACAAGCCGTTCGAGCTAAAGATCAAGATTTTAGGTAAATCTATGAGTTTATTTGAGTTTTATTTAGGGTTTTTAGTTTAAACGTAAATCATAAATTTCTTCACATTTAAATGAGTTTTCTGAATCATTTGGGTATAAACAACTCGAAATATAAGGATTTAGGAAACCATTTGAATAGGAATAAAGTGGAAAATGAGGGTTTTGAAGGAACCTGCAAGTTACAGGAGTTTTGGGAACGAAAGGAAGGAGATGAACAACTCGAGAACCCTTGCTCTTTTAGCCACTTGAGAACCACATTGCAAGTTCGAGAACCTCTCTTTTCCTATAACCAAACTCGAGAACCTTATTTTAGATATCCCAAAAAAAACTAGAGAACCTTTAATTACATAACATAAAATTCGAGAACCACGTGGTTCTCTTCCAAAAAAATTCAAGAACCTAAATTAGGACACTCCAAAACTTGAGAACCACACTTCAAATTAGAGAACCATTATTTTGGATAGCTTAAACTCGAGAACCCATTGAAGGGGACACCACCAATTCTAGAACACCATTAAGCGGGGTGGTGTGATTAGAGAACCCACATGGAATTCGAGAACCTCCTTTGTGAGACAAATTCGAGAACCCCTCCACCCTTCTATAATCGAGAACACTTAACTAGTGTTAATCGAAAGCCTACTTGAGTTGGGTGCAATCGGGTTAATATGTTTTCACTTATATTACTTAAACATTGGCTAAAAACTTAGACAAACCTTAACATAATGTGTTTTAAATTATATCCATAGTTTCAAAACATATCAAAGGTTTATAATGCATTAATGGTTGGTCAATATAACAAAGGATGATACTTATAAAATAAACTAGTCAACTTTACTATAAAGTTGATGAAATTATTTAAGTTAACGAGATATCATTTAAACTCTTGAGTAAAACCTTAAAGGATTATGTCTTTATAACAAAATACTTAATTAAACACACTCAAGTGATAATAACCTTTTTAAGATTAGTAATGGGTAATATTCTAAGTGTAAAACACATGAACAAAGAATATGATAACATAACAATATACTAATGTTTAGCCTATATTGGCTAAGTGTTAGTGTATTACATCACGATTGAGTTAGATCAAATTAAATATCAAATAGTTATAAAAGTTAACCAACCTTAAGGTTAACTTACGATATCATAGCTCATACTTATAAGTTACAAACTATATTGAACTTAACACAGGTGGTTGAGTCATCATTGATTCCACATACGTGAGTGCGTGTTCTACTATATACTGAAACATAAGACATCACGGTGAGTTCTCATAACCCCCTTTTTAAACCTTTTACTTTTAAACTCGGGGATGAAACATGTATACCAAAATAAATTGATATTGATCTAACAAGTGTGGAACTGGGATTATTAATGAGATATGATTATTGAGATGAATTTTGATTATGGGATGATATACTTTGATGAGTCATTGTTGATTGAGTTGACTTCGGTCCTCCACGATGATTTTGATTTGACTTCGGTCCTCCGCAGTGCACAATGTTGATAATTATGCTTATTAGGAATATCGTTGATTGAGTTGATTGCGGTCTTCCGCGATGATTCCACTGTTGATTGACTTGACTAAGTTCCTTCGCGGGATATTATATTGAGATTATTATGATGATTATTGGTGGTTGAATTGATATGTTGGATGAGATGGAATGAATGTGTTTTGTTGATTACTTGTTATTACTTGAATTATTTGACTTGATGTGTTTGTTTGTGAATACAACTTGATATTACTTTACAGGTTTATACGGGCTATTCTTTAAACTTTTATGAACATTTTGAAGAAAATAAAACTTATGATTACTCACCAACTACTCCTGTAGTTAACACTTGATTTTCTACATGTTTCAGGGAAAGAAGAGAAGTATGTAGAGTAGGGTAGCTCTACATGTTTTGAACTCATCATATAGGGTCTTGGACTTAGCTAAATTAACTGGATCAATGAAGATTAGGGTTTAGTTAATTTAGCTATATCTTTTGAGTAATCATTGTAATTTAATCATTACGAACATGATTTTTGTGTAAATACTTTACATGCTTTAATTGTTATGTGATGATACTTTAGATGCCCATGAGCTTGTGAACAATCTACACATCCCTTGTGGCATCCCGACGTTTCCGCCATCGGTCGGGGTGTTACACATGATGACGTGGACTTTCAAGCGCAATTGTCATAGTCTCCTCCTGTTAAAGAAAATTTGTTCCGAAATTTGGTGAAGACTTATCTGGTGATAGTCGTTTATTTGAACAAATGAGGATATATTTCTTCCATACGATCTTCACGTTCCGATAGGTATTCAGGTTCACGTTGAGAGTTCCATCTAACTTTAACGATTGAAATGCGGCTTCATTTCAGCACTTTAACCTCTCGATCCATTACTTATACTAGTTCTTCAGTGAACTGGAGTTTGTTCTCAATTTGAATTTCTTAAAGAGGTACGATCAAGATTCATCTGTTAGGCATTTCTTCATATTTGATATGTGAAAGACATCATGAACGTTATTAAGTTCAGGAGGTAATTCAAGTATGTAGGCTACCGTTCCAATTCGTTCTAGAATTTTGAATGGCCCTACAAATCTTGGTGAGAGTTTACCTCGCTTTCCAAATATGAAAATGCCTTTCTATGGTGAGACTTTAAACATGACTAGATCACCTATTTGGAATTCTAGTGGTCTCTGACGATTATCAGCATAATTCTTTTGACGATCACGTGCAGATTTGATTCGTTCTTGAATTAGTGCGATTTTATCTGTAATTTCTTGTATAAATTCTGGGCCAATGATCTGACTTTCACCTACCTCCGACCAGCAGATAAGAGATCGACATTTACGTCCATTGAGTGCTTCAAATGGAAGGGATTGAATACTAGTATGGTAGTTGTTATTATATGAGAATTCAACAAGTGGAAGATAAATGTCCCAACTACCTCCGAAATCAATCACACAGCTTCTGAGCATATCCTTAAGAGTTTGATTTTTACGCTCGGTTTTTCCATCCGTTTATGGATGATAAGTTGTGCTCATATTGATTTGCGTGCCTAGATTATTTTGAAGAGTTTGCCAAAATTGTGACATAAATCGAATATCTCTGTCAGAAATGATGGAGATCGTTACTCCATGTCGAGATACAGTCTCATTGACATAGAGTTTAGCTAGTCGATCCATAGAGTAATCTTCTCTGATTGGTAAGAAATGCACAGATTTAGTAAGGTGATCAACTATAACCCATATAGAGTCATGATTGTGTGACGTTCTGGGTAGTTTAGTAATGAAATCCATAGAGATCTGATCCCATTTCCACATAGGAATCTCCGGTTGTTGTAATAACCCAGAAGGTCGTTGATGTTCTGCCTTAACCTTAAGACATGTTAAACATCTATCCACGTATTCTACTATATGTTTCTTCATCCCAGCCACCAATAAAAGTCTCTAAGGTCCTTATACATTTTATCGGCACCTGGATGAATAGAATACCTGGATTTATGTGCTTCATCCAAGATAATTGTTCTAATGTTACCGAATAGAGGAATCCATATTCGGCTTTTGAACTACAGTACTCCATCAGTTTTGGTTTCTAGTTGTTTGTCTAATCATCTTAGCTACTCAGCTGAATAGTTTGTTGCTTGTAAAGCTTGTTGTTGACCCTCTCTAATATGAGGAATTAGACTTGTTTGAATAGACATTCCTAACGCTCTCACACGTAAAGGTTTGTCTCATTCCTTACAACTCAGAGCATCAGCTACGACATTCGCTTTACCTGGATGATATCTTCGTTCAAAAGTTCTACTCATCGCCTTTGTCGCATGTTCAACATTTTTTGATCTAGAGTATGTTGAAGACTTTTATGGTCGGTGTATACAAGACACTTTGTGCCGTATAGATAGTGTCTCCAAATCTTAAGTGCAAACACTATTGCAGCAAGTTTTAGATAATGAGTGGTATAGTTCTTCTCGTGTATTTTTAACTGTCAAGAAGCATAAGCAATTACTTTATCTTTCTACTGTAACACACACCAGAGACCCTGATGAGAAGCATCACAATATACCGTGAAGTTATTAGTACCTTCCAGTAATACAAGTATAGGTGCTTTGCAGAGTTTGTTTTTCAACAGTTGGAATGCCTCCTCCTGTTGGGTACCCCATATAAACTGTTGATTTTTCTGAGTCAAAGTGGTTATTGGCAAGGCTATTTTTGAAGAATTCTTAATGAATTGCTAGTAATAACCTGCCAGTCCTAAGAATTGACGAATTTCAGCTGGGGTTCGTGTAACGACCACTTTTTAATGATCATGTGTATGTGTGTTTTCATATTTCTCAGAAAAAAAAAGGAAAATTGTAACTACGGGTGAAAACTGTGTGCGAAACGGGGTTCCAGATTCTCTAGAATCATAAAACGAAGAAAAATAAAAAAATATCGAATTCTGGAGACCCACGCGCTACGCCTGGCCCCAGTTGGCTACACTAGGCGATGCGCGTGGATGTAAAAAATTTCTGAGGCTCAGTGACCCCGCGCGGTATGCCTGGAGCCAAAGGGCTCTGCTAGGCGATGCGTGAGGCCTATTGTAGTTTGGCAGATGAGTTTTCTTAATCAGATTTCACCCAAAAAGTTTATAATTTATTTCTTTCGAACATCAGTTCCACCACAACTCACCAGAATGAGTTTTTACCATCTGATCTCAATTCTAAAGCCATCTAAACATTCAGATCAAGCCAGGGATTGATTCTACGATATCGGATCGTCGTGTTACAACCAGACATCTATTGAAAAGGGGAACGATTCATTTTATCCTACTGATTTCATAGTGTATGGATTAAATCGAGTTGAGAACATAATACAATGATTATTTTCGTTGATTTTTTCCTAAATGATGGCTAGGAATAATTAGAAACGAAGAACTTGACAGTTTAACGGTGAAATCTTGGTTTTGATCTGTAATAATGTCTGGTTGTCATGAAATCCATATTATTGAGTATGATAACTAGTAGGATGATTAAATCATGATTATAATGGAGTTGGATCATTCTTTTTAATGATCAATCTGATTCAAGTGTTTGATTAAATGTATGAGATTTGAAAGTTAATGATTTTGGCATAAATATGTTAATTATAATTGGTAACTTGACTCCTAAATGCCACATAGTAATGAATGAGATTCAAATGAGTTTGAATCAGTATGTATGGGTGTTGGGTGTATTGAAACTAGTTGTATACGTGTGATTTGCAACTAGGTGTTGGTGGTGGAAGTCAAGAGACAGATTACAAAATATGGAATTTTGATAACTTGAATATGACTAAGAACATGGGTAGATCAGTTTCTACACATGAGTTGTTTGATAAAAAAAGCCTCAACGAGGTTTTGATTAAGTATGAAAAGTAAAACATGTCAAATGAATTAAATTACATAAATAACACAAGTTGTGTGTTCATGTAATTAGATCTTGTTATATATGGATATATAATAGGAAGAGGAGGTGAATATAGTTCTAGAAGGCCTGGAAAGGAATTGGAGATTGTTGATAGCTCTCCAAATCAAGGTAAGTTACCCATTTGATTGAACTTGTAGTTGTAGGATTGGGTGAGTCCACACTACAAGTATTTGTGCACTTAGCATATATATATGATTTGTTGTTTTGATTGAATTTGATATAAATGGTTATGGTTAGTGTGGTTATTGTAATTGAATGATTTGCAAGGTGTGTGAACATTCAACTAATGAATATGATTGAGTTGATTTACAAGAGTGTAAACGGCCATCATAATGTTGAGGTTATGATCAACAAAAGTGTAGACATTAAAAATGGCTATATGCATGCTTAGATTCACAAGGTTTGTGAACATAAGACTTGCAAATCCAATGTAGTTGATTCACAAGGTGTGTGAACAAAAGATGATCTACAAGAGTGTAGACATCCAATTTCAAGAGTCAAATTGTTTAAGTTTGATTTTTGGGTAATATGATGCACAACTGGAGTTTTGTGTGCACATATGTGTTGTGTTAAATTATAATGATTATGCAGAATGGGAGATTTACAGGATTTTGGGTGAAAACGACCCGTTAGTAAATCTTTTTGTATTTTATTGAATAATGTTACCAAATTATATTTGGAACATCATTAGTGTATGCATATGGTGGTATGGAATACACTTGAGGAGATAGAGGGGTAATCTTACTTAGTTCTAACGAACTAATGGTGATTTAAATGTGATGTTCACAGGTACAAAAAAGTCGGTTGAGCGGTGATTGTGATCGGAATTGAACACGGAGGCTCGTATGATGGTTTTAAACTTAATAACCAAACTTGTGTGAAACTTTTGTGTAATAAATGTTTTGTGAAGTATGTAGACATACTTAAACTTTGTTTTAACATGTGTTAGCAAATAGTATGTTTATAGATGTGTAAAACACAAAAGTTTTTACTGGGACCTAAAAGTAGTTTCTGAAATAATGGTTTTAAATGTCCGGAGGTGACATAAAGTGATACGGGTGTCACAGGTTGTATCAGAGCCAACAGTTTGAGGGATTTGAGTGCGTCATGAACACTTAAACTCAAACCATTGAGCTCTTGATAGATGGGAAGAGCCGTTCGATCCGAAATCCGATCACAAAGCTGAATTCACCAGATATTTTGTATTCGTTAATTGTTGCATAGTGTTATGTGATATTAGAAATTGTCTTATTACAAACCAATATTCCTAACTTGTGTGAAACAGTGAACGTATGGGCACAGATATATGGTGCATATCTTGCTATGCCTGGCCAGCTTAGTAACATATACACGATATGAACGTATCTTTAGGAACATTATTTCATATTAGTATATGGAAGATTTGGTAAGGTGTTAGAACTGGGTGTATGTGATTAGTTAAAATCACAATTGTGTCATTGTTAGTTAAATAATTGAGTAATTCAAAAAAGTGTGAATATTCAAGAAAGACACATAAATATGTAGTGTACAAATCCGTTGGAGATGAGTTTGCACATATGTTAGTATATATGTAAAACTAGTGATGGATTTAAATTATTTCAGTCATAAAATGGCTGATGAACATAAACCAGAGGGGTTAGATCATGAAGAATAAGATCTCATCGAACTGCAAGTGATGGTGAGGGAGGAGGTAGCTAAAGCATGTGAAGCTACCTTACCAACTCATCTAGATGGAATACAAGCTTCATTGAGAAATTTGATACGTGAAGAGTTTGTAACTCTTAAAGATGAAATAGGTGGGGAGAAACCTTCTAAAAAGGTTACTTACAAAGAGTTTGTGGTTTGTAAGCCAACTGAATTTAAAAGTGAAGTGGATCCACTGTTGAGCCAAAGGTGGATAGCTGACATGGAAAGCACATTTGAAACATGTCATTGTGATCCATCTGATGAGGTTATGTTTGTTGGGTACCAATTAAAGGATCGAGCAAAGGATTGGTGGGAACTTCTTCGAAAGGAGAAGGGTCAGAATGGCATAAATTATTTGACTTGGGGTGCATTTAAGGAGTTATTACTTAAAAGATTCTGTCCTCAGGCTGCCATTGATAGAATTACTGAGTAGTTTCTACATATGAGACACAAGGAGGAGGATATTGACACTATTACTTCAGTGTTCTTTGATAAAGCCAAATTCTGTCTTGATCTTCTTAGAACTGAACGAATATGGATTAATAGGTACCATAGCATGTTGAATGCTAAGTATCGAGAGTTCCTCATACCATCCAAGTTTGAAACACTGCCTGAATTGATTGATTGTGCTCGTGAGCGGGAGTTGGAGTTAAAGAGACAAGAGGACCGTGGAGAAAAACGAAAGATGGAAAGGGATGTGGGATCCTCTAAAAAGGGGAATTTTGTTAGTCCACTCAAAAAGTCTAGTTCTTTGAAAGAAGCTAGACATTGCTTAACTTGTGGAAAGAAACATGTTGGGGAATGTTATTTTAAATCAGTAGTGTGTTATAAATGTGGCAAGTCGGGGCATCTTGACTCTCAGTGTGCTAGTACACTCAATCTGTGCTACAGTTGTTACAAACCAGGGCACCGAAGAAGTGAGTGTCCAGAATTAAAAGGGGAAGGTCAAGGAGGTACTAATGGTGGGTCTTTTAAGGCTCAAGGTAGTGGCAAAAAGGTTGAAATACCCATACCAAAGGGTAGAGTCTTCAAAATTACAGCAGAAGAGGCCAAAGTCACTTCAGATGTGGTGATGGGTACTTTTCATATTAATTCCTTGCCTGCTTATGTATTGTTTGATTCTAGAGCTAGTCGTTCTTTTATATCTGTGAAGTTTGTGAATCATCATTTGTTTGTATTAGCTAAACTACCGTATCCATTAGAGGTAGAAATAGCTGACTCTAAGAGTTTCTTAGTGTATGACATTTATCATAGATGTAAACTCACCATAGATGGTGAGGATTATGAGGATGATCTAATTCCAATGATGTTCGGAGATTTTGATGTTGTGATTGGGATGGATTGGTTGTCTAAATATGGAGCCAATATTGTATGTAACCGCAAGGTTATATAATTAATATTCCCGGGTGGTTATGAAGTATGCATTCAAGAAGAGAGACGGGGTGGTTATGAACCATGGGGGTCATTTATTCTTAGCTTATGTTCTTGATGTAGAAAAGAAGATAAAGGAACTTAATGGTGTTCTAGTGGTCAGGGATTTTCCTGATGTTTTTCCTGATGATTTACCGGGAATTCCTTCTGATAGAAATGTTGAGTTTAAGATTGATCTTATTCCTGGGGCTAAGCCCATAGCTAAAGCTCCATATCATTTGGCACCATCTTGAATGAAAGAATTGATGACACAGTTGCAAGATCTTTTAGATAAAGGCTTTATCCGTCCAATTATCTCCCTGTGGGGTGCACCAATTCTTTTTGTTAAAAAGAAAGACGGAAGCCTTAGAATGTGTATCGACTATAGAAAGTTGAACAAAGTGACTGTGAAAAACCGATATCCTCTACCTAGAATTGATGATCTTTTTTGATCAATTACAAGGAGCTTCGTGGTTTTCTAAAATCGATCTTCGCTTGGGTTATCATCAACTCAAGGTTAAAGAGGAAGATATTCCCAAGACCACTTTTCGTACTCGTTATGGTCATTATGAATTTCTTGTGATGTCGATTAAGTTGACAACTGCACTGGCTGCGTTCATGGATTTGATGAACCGGGTGTGTCGCCCAATGTTGGATCGATCTGCCATTGTCTTTATCGATGACATCCTTATTTATTTTCTAAAAACGAGGGTGATCATGCCTGTCATTTGCGTGAAGTTCTTGAAACTTTACGAAAGGAGAAACTATATGCTAAATTCTCCAAATGTGCTTTTTTGGTTGCGTGAAGTCCAATTTTTAGGACATGTGGTGTGTGCTGATGGTATACTTTTCGATCCTTCAAAAGTTCAAGCGGTGATGAAGTGGAGTTCTCCTAAAACTCCAACTGAAATTAGAATTTTTCTTGGTCTAGCCGGTTACTATCGGCGATTTATACAAGATCTTGCAAGAATTGCATCTCCTTTGACTAAACTGAAAAGGAAAGATGTAAAATTTATTTGGGGTGATGACCAAGAAAAGCCTTTCAATGAACTCAAGTCCAAGTTAACTCAGGCACCGATATTAACCCTACCAGATGGACCTGATGATTTTGTGGTGTACTCTGATGCATCTTATCTTGGGCGTGGTTGTGTCCTTATGCAAAGGAGTAAGGTGATTGCATATGCGTCGAGGCAACTGAAAGTTCATGAAGTAAACTATCCTATTCATGACCTAGAATTAGCAGCGGTAGTGTTTGCCTTAAAAATTTGGAGGCATTACTTGTATGGTGTGAAATGCACAGTTTACACTGATCACAAGAACCTGAAATACTTCTTCACACAGAAGGAATTAAATATGAGGCAAAGTCGTTGGATAGAACTACTCAAGGATTATGATTGTGAAATCCTTTATCATCCGGGAAAAGCCAATATGGTAGCGGATGCCTTGAGTAGAAAACAAGAACATGAACCCATTCGGGTTACATCAATGAAGATAGTGATTTCCTCTGATTTGGTGGATCAAATTGAAGCTTTAAAAGAAGAAAATTGGAAACGAGACCGAATAAAGGGGCAAACTCATAATCTAGATGAAGATAGTCGCGGTTTAAAGACAAGATGGGGTAGGGTGTGGATACCTCCCACTTGTTCTTTGAAAATTGATTTGATGGAAGAGGCTCATAAATCAAAATATTAAAATTTATCCGGGAGCCACTAAAATGTATTGAGAACTTCCGGTAAATTACCGGTGGCCAGGTATGAAACGAGATATTGTTAAATATGTTGAAAAATGTTTAACTTGTTTGCAAGTAAAGGCTGAACATCAAAAGCCTTATAGAAAATTACAGCCTTTGGAGATTCCTATGTGGAAGTGGGAACACATCACAATGGACCTAATTACTAAACTTCCGAAAACCCGAAAGGGGTATGATACGATTTGGGTCATTATGGATCGATTACTAAAACTACTCATTTTATTCTTATTCGTGAATCATATTCTTCCTAGAAGATGGCTGAAGTGTATGTAAAAGAAATAGTGTCGCGTCACGGGATACCAGTGACGATTGTGTTCGATCGAGACACACGATTCACTTCTCATTTCTGGAAGAATTTTCAAGAAGAATTGGGCACGAAACTATTGTTAAGCACGACATATCATCCTCAGACTAATGGTCAGAGTGAACGGACCATTCAGACACCAGAGGATATGTTACGGGCGTGTATTATTGATTTTGGAGGTAGTTGGGATGACTATCTACCTCTGGCGGAATTTTCGTATAACAACAGCTATCATTCCGGGTTGGGAATGCCTCCATATGAAATGTTATATGGAAGGCAGTGTCGAACTCCCGTTTGTTGGGGAGAAGTTGGCCCGCGAGAGCTCGAAAATAAAGAAATACTTAAAGTTACAAACCAGCAAATTGATCAAATTCGAGCTCACTTAAAGGCGGCACAAGACCGTCAAAAGTCATATGCAGATAAACGAAGAAGACTGATTGAGTTTCAAGTAGGAGACTTTGTGCTGTTAAAAGTTTCCCCTTGGAAGGGTGTGATTCGTTTTCGTAAGCGAGGGAAATTGAGCCCGCGTTTTATCGGACCATTCAGAATTATAGCTCGGATATGTAGTGTTGCTTATCGCCTTGAGCTACTAGAAGAATTGAATGGCATACATGATACTTTTAAGAAACAAGTCCTTGAACCTGGTAAATGTTCAATGGAAAAATAAAAGACTTGGAAATTGATGACAAGGTAAACTATGAGGAAAAGTCGGTAACTATATTAGACCGAGAGGTGAAACAATCAAGAAACAAGTCCTTGAACAAGGTAAAGGTTCAATGGAAAAACAGAAGGGGATCTGGCGCTATGTGGGAGTTGGAAGATAAGATGAGGAAATTTTATCCTTTTATTTTTGATGTATAAACGGTTTCGAGGACGAAACCTTCATAAGGGGAGGAGAATTTGTAACGATCAGTTTTTAATGATCATGTGTATGTGTGTATTCATATTTCTCAGAAAAAAAAGGAGAACTGTACTACGGGTGAAAATCATGTGTGAAACGGGGTTCTAGATTCTCCAGAATTGTAAAACGAAGAAAATACAAAAATATCGAATTCTGGAGACCAGCGCGCTACGCCTGCCCCAGTTGGCCACGCTAGGCTATGCGCGCGGATGTAAAATAATATCTGAGGCTCACAGACCTCGCGCGGTACGCATGGAGCAAAAGGGCCCCGCTAGGCGTTGTGCGAGGCCTATGGCGGTTTGGCATATCAGTTTTCTTAATCAGATTTCACCCAAAAAGTTTATAATTTATTTCTTTTGAACATCAGCTCAACCACAACTCACCAGAACGAGTTTTACCATCTGATCTCAATTCTAAAGCCATCTAAACATTCGGATCAAGCCGGGGATTGATTCTACGTTATCGGATCGTCATGTTACAACCAGAAATTCGTTCAAAAGGGTAATGATTTATTTTATCCTACTGATTTGATAGTGAATGGATTAAATCGATTTGTGAACATAATACAATGATTATTGTCATTGATTATTGCCTAGATGATGGCTAGGAATAATTAGAAACGAAGATCTAGATAGTTTAATGTTGAAATCTTGGTTTTCATCTGTTATAATGTCCGGTTGTCATGAAATCCATATTATTGAGTATGATAACTAGGAGAATGATTAAATAATGATTATAATGGAGTTGGATCATTCTTTTTAATGATCAATTCGATTCAAGTGTTTGATTAAATGTATGAGATTTGAAAGTTAATGATTTTGGCATAAATATGTTAATTATAATTGGTAACTTGACTCCTAAATGCCACATTGTAATGAATGAGATTCAAATGAGTTTGAATCAGTATGTATGGGTGTTAGGTGTATTGAAACTAGTTGTATACGTGTGATTTGCAACTAGATGTTGGTGGTGGAAGTCAAGAGACAGATTACAAAATATGGAATTTTGATAACTTGAATATGACTAAGAACATGGGTAGATCAGTTTCTACACATGAGTTGTTTGATAAAAAAAGCCTTAACGAGGTTTTGATTAAGTATGAAAAGTAAAACAGGTCAAATGAATTAGATTACATAAATAACACAAGTTGTGTGTTCATGTAATTAGATCTTGTTATATATGGATATATAATAGGAAGAGGAGGTGAATCTAGTTCTAGAAGGCCTGGAAAGGAATTGGAGATTGTTGATAGCTCTCCAAATCAAGGTAAGTTACCCATTTGATTGAACTTGTAGTTGTAGGATTGGGTGAGTCCACACTACAAGTATTTGTGCACTTAGCATATATATATGATTTGTTGTTTTGATTGAATTTGATATAAATGGTTATGGTTAGTGTGGTTATTGTAATTGAATGATTTACAAGGTGTGTGAACATTCAACTAATGATAATGATTGAGTTGATTTACAAGAGTGTAAACGGCCATCATAATGTTGAGGTTATGATCAACAAAAGTTAGACATTAAAAATGGCTATATGCATGCTTAGATTCACAAGGCGTGTGAACATAAGACTTGCAAATCCAATGTAGTAGATTCACAAGGTGTGTGAACAAAAGATGATCTACAAGAGTGTAGACATCCAATTTCAAGAGTCAAATTGTTTAAGTTTGATTTTTGGGTAATATGATGCACAATTGGAGTTTTGTGTGCACATATGTGTTGTATTAAATTATAATGATTGTGCATGAATGGGAGATTTACGGGATTTTGGGTGAAAACGACCTGTTAGTAAATTGTTTTGTATTTGATTGAATAATGTTACCAAATTATATTTGGAACATCATTAGTGTATCCATATGATGGTATGGAATACACAAGAGGAGATAGAGGGGTACTCTTACTTAGTTTTAAGGAACTAATGGTGATTTAAATGTGGTGTTTACATGTACAAAAGAGTCGGATGAGTGGTGATGGTGATCGGAATTGAATGTGGAGGCTCGTATGATGGTTTTAAACTTAATAACCAAACTTGTGTGAAACTTTTGTGTAATAAATGTTTTATGAAGTATGTAAACATACTTTAACTTTGTTTTAACATGTGTTAGCAAATAGTATGTTTATAGATGTGTAAAACACAAAAGTTTTTACTGGGACCTAGATGTAATTCTTAAATAATGGTTTTAAATGTCCGGAGGTGACATAAAGTGATACGGGTGTCACAGTTCGTGGGGTCTCCCATTGTTTCACAGCTTAATATTACTAGGATCCACTTGTATACCATTTTCATTTACTACGCGTCCAAGAAATTGAACTTCTCGTAACCAAAATTCACACTTGGAAAATTTAGCATATAGTTTCTCACGTGCTAACAGTTCCAAGATTAGTTTCAAGTGTTGAGCATGTTCCTTTTGGTTTCGGAAGTAAATGAGAATGCCATCAATATATACAGTCACAAACTTATCCTGATATGGTCTACACACTTGATTCATCAGATCCATGAAAACGGCAGGTATATTCGTCAACCCAAATGGCATTAAAAAACTCGTAATGCCCGAATCTGGTTCTGAAAACTGTGTTAGGAATGTTGATTCATGAGTTCTTATAATTGACCTAAAAGCTCTTGCATCTCTAAGGGTGCTAAACAATAAGGAGCTTTAGCAACAGGGTCTGCACCTGCAATCAAGTCAATACGAAATTCAACTTTTCTCACTAGGGGTAATCCTGATATATCCTTAGGAAAGACTTTAGGAAATTTTTTGACCATAGGAATATCTTCGATACGTTTTTGTGGAGAACTGTTCTCAGCCACATGTGTTAGGAAAACCTAACATCCTTTCTTTAAGCATTTCTGGGTTTGCATACATGATATGATACCAAGTTTTCTACCAGCTTGTTTACCTTGAACTATGATTGTATTATTGTGATGTAATGGAATGCGGATCACCTTTTTTTGAAACACAACTTCCGCTTGATTATCAGAAAGCCAATCCATGCCAAAAACGACATCAAAGCTTCCAAGTTCAATAGGAAGCAAATTGATATTGAAAAGGTGATCATTCAGATTCAAGGAACATCCTTGAATAACATTGTTGGTTTTGATCAACTTGCCATTCGCAAGTTCAATGACATAGGGATTTTCAAGATTTACAGTAGGCAATGAAAGTAACGATGCAAATTCAGAAGAAATAAAAATCTTATATGCCCCTGTATCAAACAGAACCGATGCGTATAAATTATTGAGAAGAAACGTACGAGTGACAATATTTGCATCATGCCTAGCTTCCGTTGCACCAATCTGGAAAGCTCTTCCGCTAGCTTCGTTCCCGGGATTGGTGTTGTTGTTGTTGTTGGGATAGTTTCTCATGAAATGGTCAGGGCTTCCACACTTGAAGCATGACCGGTTTGTTTGAGTTGTTTGTCGTGGTGCTTGATTTGGTTGACGAGCAGGAAAGTTACAGTACCTTGTGTAGTGTCCGACTTGGTTACAATTCACACAAACATGACATGGTCATGTCCTGTGTGATGGAAAGGAGATTTGTTGCATTTGGGTGCCTGCCCGACATAAGCTTTCCACTCAGGAATAGCTGCACATAGTTTTTCACCATTGGTTTACTCTGGCTAGTCTCAGCCGGAGCTTTGGTTTTGCTTTTCCCAAACCACTTCCTTTTGGTACCCCTCATGTTACTAGGGGCACTGAGATCGCTATGATTCACATCCGCTTGAGTTTTCGTTGACAATGTACCACTTCTTACTGCCTCATCAATAAGCTTAGTGGTCAACAAAATGATACGTTTGAGTGTGGTTGGTTCAGTTGCAGTCACCATTCCCCGAATCTGGGGAACCAGACCCTTGATATATTTCTCCATCAATGCTGCTTCTATAGGAAACATATTGGGATGTTAGCAACTAAGTTCATGAAATCGATCGGTGTAAGCTAAACATTTAGCACCGATCATCGAGTGATTCCAGAATTCTTCCTGCAATTTCTGGGTTTCAGTGATTGGGCCGTACTTTAACATAATAAGAGTTTTAAAATTGTTCCAGCCCATCGCATCAACTGTGGTTGAACCCAATGTTTTCGCCTAGGTATTCCACCATGTTAAAGCAGAATCCTTCAAAGAACAAGCAGCATAAGACATCTTATGCTTTGCCAAGCATTGGCTGATTTTGAGTTCTGTTTCCATTTCCTCAATCCACTTTAAAAGTCTTGCCACCCCTTCCTTTCATGAGAAAGTAGGTGGGTTGCAGGAGGCAAAGTGCTTATAAGTACATCCCTGCTGTGATGGATTAGGACCAGTTGTTGTACCAGTGGTATGATGTGTTTCTATGTGTCCACCAATAGCATTGTGTTGAAAATGGTCATGGTCCCCACCAGAACCAGAAGTGGTGTTGATGTTGTGTTAAGATGCCCGGTACTACAGCAAATTGCTGTTCTTTCACTATTCGTGCTATTGCTGCATCATTCAGTTCTGATCCACTTGCAGCCACAGGTGGAAATTTGTTCACTTTTGGGTTCACAGGTGGAACTACGCTCGCTTCCGGATTAACATGTGGAACTTGATTTGTTTCACGGTTAACATTGTTCTTAGCAGTGTTCTTAGCTGGTCGACCTCTTTTAGGAGCCATTATTCTGCTCACATGCAGACAAACTCAGGTCAGTTTAAGAACATTCAAATATAACCCTTTCAGTCACATAAATTCAACTATATTCAGTCATACTGAAAAGCCATGTAGATATGTGATTATAAGAAATTTGTATAACTACATTGATATTATCCAGATATGTTCGTAATACAAGGTAATCACACAGATATTTGTAGTTATACTCAATCCTATTTTCTCAAAACCATGTTATAATATCACATAACACACGACATCATGACACCGATATAGATATGTTATTATTCAAGATACATACGTTATCACCCATGTTTTGATATGCTATCACACATGTTTTTGATATGTTGCCACACAGGACTTTGACGTGTTGCCACATAGGACTTTGATACGTTGTCACACAGACACTTGATATGATACCATACAGGATTTTGATATGTTGCCACACAAGACTTTGATACGTTGTCACACAGACATTGATATGACACCACACATGATTTTGGTATGTTGCCACACAGGACTTTGATACGTTGTCACACAGACAATTGATATGATACCACACAGGATTTTGATATGTTGCCAAACAAGACTTTGATACGTTGTCACACAAACAATTGATATGATACCACACATGATTTTGACATGTTGCCACATAGGACTTTGATATGTTGTCACACAGGACTTTGATACGTTGTCACACAGACAATTGATATGATACTACATAGGATTTTGATATGTTGCCACACAAGACTTTGATACGTTGTCACACAGACAATTGATATGATACCACACATGATTTTGATATGTTGCCACACAGGACCTTGATATGCTGTCACACAAACAATTGATATGATACCACACAGGATTTTGATATGTTGCCACATAGGACTTTTATATGTTGTCACACAGGACTTTGATACGTTGTCACACAGACAATTGATACGATCCCACACATGATTTTGATATGTTGCCACACAGGACTTTGATACGTTGTCACATAGACAATTGATATGATAGAACACATGATTTTGATATGTTGACACAAATGACTTTGATACATTGTCACTCAGACAATTGATATGATACCACACAAGATTTTGATATGTTTTCACATAGACATTTGGTACGTTACCACACATGATTTTGATATGTTGTCACACAAACATTTGATACGTTACCACGCAGGATTTTGATATGTTACCAAACAGGCAATTGATATGACACCACATAGAGTTTTGGTATTTTACCCAGCTGCTGTTTATGAAATAAAAGTTTTTGATATCAACACACATGTTCACACAACACAGATACTGAAATAAGACGTTTCATTACTAAAATACCATTTTTATACATCGATAAACTTAAGTACAATACAGTGTCAAGATACTAATCACACCAGTAAACAACCAAACCAGATAAGATCTATCTTTCAAGTCAAAACTCTCCCATGACCTCACAATCCAACCTATCCGTCTCCACTCGGTGGTATGGAACATGCCAAAATGTCGGCTCCTGATCCTAGTTACCGCAAAAGGTACGGTAAGCAGGCAATCAATACGGCTATGGTAGCCATAACTATCGCCATGCCAAGTAGTCTCGCCTCGAGACTCAAACTCGTAACCCTCTCCACACTCTCCCTGATCCTCTCAACATAGCTCCTCCATATGATCACTACAGTCCACTTCATCCTGGACTCAAAAAGCTGCCTCCAGGCTCTCGTGCTTGTCTCCAAGGCAATCACCTGCTCCATCAATGTCTGATGAGATGTGCGCAACTCAAACAAGGTGGCACGAGTCTCATGTAAAGAGATGCATGACTCATGTAACTTCAAGCGAGTTCCCTGTAAATCTAAAGTCACCTAACAAAGTTGTGCCCTATCATCTGCTTGCTTCGAGGACTCCCCCACCTCATGGACGGAGCCGGTACATCCCTAGGTGCCAACTGGTGCCTAGGAGGAAGACCTGTAGTCTTGCGGGCCTAACCTTGCATGCGTCTAAGTCCTGCAAAGACTGAGACTCTCTATTGAGAAGGACTCCACATCCTCCTACTAGTAGATGAATCCTCGTCTGATAAATGAGGATGTCTGGGTGAGGTATGGGGCAGCTATAGTGGTGTAGGCGGTACCTGTAGTACTACTCGTGAAGATGCCTCGGATGGATCTGACTCCGAGCTTGAACTAGGACTGGGAGTATTGTCAAGGATCACATATGGAATCCTTTGATAAATATATCGCTCTTCGGGATTTGCCATTGCTGTACAAACACAATTTTTCAGATCAGTATCATGAAATGAATATTCAATAATAATAATTAACTCAACCATTATATGATAACTACTCCTATCCTAGAGCAACTATTCACAATTGATGTTATTATTGTTATGCTTGTCCAAAAATTTCTAGGACGCACACATGTTGCAAATTCTAGTTATGCTGGCCATTCATAACTGGAATTTGTACCACCTGATTATTATGGCTCAAATCAAAACAAGTTTTGTTCTTTAGTTATGTTCGGTGCACTCAGTGTCACTAAACGAGCCTATGGTTATAGTCTAGGTCAGTAGGTCAACCTAAATTTGTATAACATGTTGCTCTGATACCACCTTGTCACACCCCCACCTCTCGGCACCTGGTTATGATGCCTCAGAGATGGGGTGCAACTTACTTGATCCGGTATCACAACACACATATTAACTTAAAGATATTACACTACAAGGATAACGTTATTACAAGCCACAAGTTATAGTTCTCCACCTAAACATACTAAACAAACTAAGATTCTTAAGTACAAGTGCATGATTGTGCATCTGTCACCCGTTGTCACTGTCTACCTGCAAAAATGGTTAAGTTTGAAAAGTCAGCACAAAGCTGGTGAGTTCGTAAGGATTTTTCCACACAATATGATATAATATGATATGCAAGATATTGATACACAGTTCCAAAGATAACCATAGGACCCATATCTAGTTCCTTTCGGACTGAAATGTTCTGTTCTGTGAAGATACTACCGGTTGGTAAATATTTGTGTGCCTCATTCTTAATGTCTATCACAAACATTAAGCTGATATTGGAAACACGTAACAAACATTTACACCATGGGGAGTTGCAAGCTCCCGAAAAATGTCCTTGTTTCCTGTTTGGCCCCACATGGGTTCACTAGATACGGTTCAGGAGATGAGGACTTTTTGATATCGTGATAAAGAGTTACGGGAAAAATCCCATGAAATCTCACAAGTTCCCCACAAGTTCACATGAAATCACACAGATAACAGTGAAGCATATCATATGTTTAAGAACGGATTCACAGTAACACCCCAATGTTTGTAAAACAAGTAAAAGAAAAGCGGTTGTACGAAACTCACCTTAGATATCGAAGTTAACAGATAATGCACAGACTTGCGTTTGTGGCTTAGTTCTGCATATGTTAATTTTTTATAAGTTATTTGTGTTTTAAATTACTTATTCTACCTTTCTTAATGTTTAATGTCAAGGACATTGCATTTCAAGTCATCAAACTGATATGCAATTCGTAATCAGTTATTCTACTTGAATATCATACAATGTATGACAATGTGGGAACCTATATTGATTCAGGTTCCTCATACAAGGTTGATGACTCATTGGATTAATCAGGTTGTTCTCAAATTAACCAAATAGATATTGTTGCTGATTATATCACTGAAACAGTTTTCAGATGGATTTCTCGCTTAGGAATAGTCAATCATTGTTATTGATCATTTAGGTATCATGAAACATAAGAATGTGATATTAGAATAGGTTTAATAACCATACTCAATATACTAATCTAACTGTTAACATAAACATCAGATCATAATTCCAATGATTATCTAAATTCTTGTCATTAGCTTAAAACACATGGATTTAACTTAGCATTTCAAGGAATGATCAAGATAATCACAATCATCGTAATAATCAAATGGTTTAAACCATTATAATCTATGATATGGTTTCATGATAACCAGACATTATAACGGATCAAAAAAAGGATTTAACCGTTAACGTATCGAGTTCTTCATTGCTAACCACTCCTAGCCATCATCTAGGCAATAATCAACAACAATAACTATTGTATTACGTTCAAAAACTAGATCTAATCCATACATTGTCAAACTAGTAGGATATATTGAATCGATACCTGTTCAGACGTATTTTCGATTGCAGAACGATGATCAGGTGTTATAGGAATGCTTCCATGCTTGATCTGGATGGTTCTACAGCTTAAAAGTTGAATTTTGGTGATAAGTTTTCGATCAGCTCATCATGGAA
The DNA here is from genome assembly GCA_009363875.1 of Mikania micrantha. Lineage (NCBI taxonomy): Eukaryota > Viridiplantae > Streptophyta > Magnoliopsida > Asterales > Asteraceae > Mikania > Mikania micrantha. The sequence continues at coordinate 104,482,416 of CM018693.1, read as the reverse complement.
GGGTGAAGGTCCGAGAGAAAAGAGAAGTGTATGTTTACTGCATGAATTCTGATTATTCTACCAGATCTGTCTGAACCGACCTACCTTCGCGTATCGCCAATACTCCTGAAAAGGAGCTTGGAATACCGTGAAGAAATCGGGAGACATTTAGATATTTTGGACTCATCGCATGCAACCAAGGAGACTCAAAATAGCCCTGGCGTATTGCGAAGAGTTCCGGAATGAAATATCTTCGAATTTTTCTTGTTTTTGTGATTCCGGAGAATCGGGAACTCCGTTTCTCGCACGGTTTTCACCCATGCTCATTATTTCTCGCGTACTATCTAATATTGATAATCACAATAGTTCTTTTAACGTGTATTTCAAACATGATGACGTGGACTTTCAAATATTGATAATCACAATCGTTCTTTTGATCCTAAAGGTTCGGAATTCGAATCATCACCAGTATATGTCCAATTTTAACGAAACGTCAAGGCCTCATCACTGACGATCATAGGATATAGTTGAATTTGGAGGGGTTGCCTCCAAAGGTCCAGATTCATGTGAAAGCTAACTCCCCCAAGAAGTTTGACGCAACAATGGAGCTAAGTGGGTTGGTTTGGGATGATGTAATGAAAGCAAAATCTGTGAAGGAAAACCAAAGAGAAAATGGTCTTTCGGAACCAAGTGAAGCCGAAATGATAATGAGGATTTTTTGGAAAAAGCGAGTTGAGACTAGTCTATGCCACAAGTGCGGGAAGTACCACATAGGGTTGTGCCAGGTAGGCGCAATATGTGTTTTTGATATGGAAAAGTGGGGCGTTTCCACTTCGATAAGAGAATTTTTCTAAAAAGTAATATTGAAAACCAAACTTTATATAGATATGGATTTATCCCCTCTAATAAGAGAATTGATTTTAGATTTCGAATAAGACAATTGTGGTTCTCCGTTTGGTTACAATGATAATAAACAAAAGTCACGATCAATGTTTATTTATTACAAAATTAGTTTTTGTGTATGGACAATTTTATTCCACTCTCTTAAAAGTTAAAAGTGAAGACAAATTAAAGTTATTAATTTTGGATAAAATGGTAAAATTACCAATTAAACATCTAAGTGTTCTATAAAAAAAAATATTTGCCACTTTGAAAATCAAAATATGTTGCTTGTCAAGTCTTTATTATAATATGTAACAAGTGCATTTAGTAATAGTAAGCATGTAAAGAATTGAAAATTATATATATATTTTATTAAGGTGTTTAGTTATAGTAAGCATGTAAAGAATTGAAAATTATGTATATTTTATCAAGGAACTCGGGTACCATGTGAGTTTGTATGCTAGCTTCTTTTTTAACAAATTTGTTTTATCATTCATTTTTTTATATATGACTTAAACCCTCAACCTATATTCTCACGAAAGAAACATATTAACTATATTGATAATATTAAGAGAAATGTGTTTTGGTATGTGTACTATCTAATATCATAATTAATTATCACATGAAACATTTGACGAATTGCCATGAATATAGAGGCCCCACACTTGATTAAATTTTGATGAATGATTTGTTACTATGTCCTTGCGCAAAAATAAAAGGCCTCCTGTTTGTGCACCACCCTAGTTATCCATACACCAGGTCCAATTTTTACAGCTCGTGTAACATCCGTAACAATTTGATAACTGATTCCTTGTTCAGTTTACTGAACAATAAAGTTTGGCAAGGTCCAACGAGGATTTGGGCCAGATAAGGCCCATTCTTCGAAACTTATGCCCTAATAAATTAACAGACTTTGTTTAATAAGTCATTACGTAATTTGTTAATAGTTGAAAAAGAATAAAAACAACTTATCGATTAACACGTCATATGATCCGTTATTAACGTAAATGCAAAAAAAAAAGTATTTATGACAATATAATCTTAATATAAGATAAAAATGTCTGATCATATAGTAAACGCAAACTACGTACGCGAAAACGATAAAATCGTGTTTAACACGCGGTTAACTAGTGTTAATGGTTTAAACGCACAGGTGTGTGAACTAAGATAAATGTATCAGTAAATATTCATTATGAACAGTAATAATATTTAAAAGATAAGTATGACATTTGACATGTCTAAACGTAAAAACAGTTAAACACGTCAAATACACAACTTTAACGCATAATGAATAGTTTATTCACAAGATCTATTATATCTGACGAAATTAATTTTCAGAGAATGTTTATGTCTCTCTTTGATTAATACATTCAAGAAATAATAATCTACGATGAATAACGTGACTGAGACGAGTTCGTTACGCGATTTAAGTTCGTTAAATATCGTACTATAAATACAATGAGACCACCTACATTCTTCATTCTTGAAAAAATCAAAACACACATAAAGGTGTGTTTGGGAGAAAGCTTTCAAGTGGAAAGGAGCTGCTGACCGGAATCTGGCAGCCATGGAAGTCCGGCGGCGGCCGAAGCCGAATCTCTACCCCCCTTCCATTTCTGAACGCTATGAACGTCATGGTAAGCTCGGTTTCACTTAAATCATATCCTAAAGTCGTATTAAAGGTAACAAAACGTGAACAAAACCCTTTTCTTAGATCTGAGTTTGCATTTTTGCGGACCCAGTCTTAAAGATCGGATGATCCTCGCCGATCTAACCATTGGAATGAGCTTATTTTTGGATATGTTCGTCTAAACATGCATATCCTTAATGTGACAGGAGGAAATTGCAATTAGACTCTTATAGATTTGTGATTTCGGGTCTCGAAGCCTACAGGTCGGAATTAAGTTTAGAAAATGCGGACTCAAAGATCAGACGATCGCTGGAGATCTAACCATTGGATCGCTACCAAATGTTGATAGAAGCTTCCTAAAACATAAATGAAGCTTTTCACTGTTGGGTTTTGATTCTGAGTCCTGGAAGTCTATTTTTCATAGCCTCGAACTTACAATGCTGCTGGGAAGATTCCGGCGAGCTGCTGGCTGTTCCACCGACTATAGTGACGGTGGCCGGTGCCGAAAACTGGTGCAAAATGTAGAGCTTGATGATAAGAAGCCATTGACACCTAAATCTCCTAAATCAGAGTTCGTTTGGTCTAGTTTCGAGGTACTCATATGTTGTTGAGGGTAAACTCACCAATGAGTTGCGTTCCAAGCTGGTCAATAAGAGTCAATATTGGTCCAACTCAGTCAACAACAGTCATAGAGAGATTCAATGAGGACCGGAATGTTTCTGATGCAAAACCGAGTTGAAAGGACCTATTGGTTATTTCTACGGGTTAAGAAGAGCGGGTTCGTATACGCGAACAGAACGAACTTGAAGGTATAACTTATATTGAGTTATTTGAAGTTAAATTGTTATTAGTTTGATTTGTGTGTGCCATATTTGAGTATGAATTACAATTGTTTAAAGTTGAGTATTTGGTAATTGGTTATAAAAAAGGCAAACTGAGTTGTCTGGATTTAACTAAAAACAAATGAAACTCTGTCTGATTTTCAATAGAGTTAAAGGTATGTTTTTATAATCTAAGCATCCTCAAATACGGCTTAGGCATAGTAAGTATAAGTTGTGTAAAAAGTCAAATGTTGAAGGTTTTAACATGGATTTTGTAGGCGGCGAACTACTATTGCAAAGACACAAACTTGAACACCATTATACACTTAGAAAGGTATAATACTTACTGATTTTAGTGTCTCAATTTATGCAAAATAGAATTGTAGATACTAAGGCATCCGAGGGCATAATGGGCATTTTTAACTAAATTGACCCGAGAACTAATTTAATGAACAAGTGTATATGGATTATGTTCAAAAATGTCAATAAAAGTTCACCCGAACATATAATGTTAGAATTAATCATTGAACCCAAAGATATGTAAATTATAAAAAAAAATGAATTTTTAGGCAAGTTTGACTTTTAAAAGTCAAACAGTGTAGAATTAATAGTAAGGTTTTTAAATCATTACCATGGTTAATAATCCTAAAATGATTAATAGTTTGATTAGCCATGTTTGACTAGTTGAGATTCCCTCGATCTAGTATGAGCAATTTTTAATATACATATATATACATGGTTGTAAAAATCGCTAGGCGCTAGTCGGACGGTGAGGTACCGCCTAGGGATTAATCGGGATTAATTGGGATTAATCGGCGCTAGGCCGATTGGAATTTTTATATGTAATTTTACAAATATATATTATATACACACATCAATATCAATAATTTAATATAATATTTCAAATAATTTTAAAAAATATACTTAAATATACTAAAAAAAGCACTTTAAAGCGCAAACTTAAACACTGAGTTCAAAGTTTAGAGATAAATTTCGATGTTAACTGCCTGGATTCGATGTTTTAGAGACATATTAAAGATTTTTGGTAGAGAAATGTCTAAATAATCATGAAATTGGTCCCTTTTTACAATAAAAAGTCAAAAAAAGTCAAAAAAATGAAAAAAAAATAAAAAACTGATCAGGCCGCCTAGGCCGCCTAGACCCCGCCTAGGCCGCTAGCACCGCCTAGGCCAAAAATTAGACAGTAGATGGGCGCCTAGCGCCTAGGCGGCCGCCTAGGCCGATTTTTACAACACTGTATATATATATATATATATATATATATATATATATATAGAAAATATGTATATTTAAGGATTAAAAGGACCTTTCAAATAGTTGAAGGGATTTGTAAGAAAAGTTTTAAAGAATAAAAAGTATGATTAAATAGAAAGTATTCTAAAAAGAATTAAAGCCTTCGATTCTACGTCTATGATCATTACTAAGATACTAATTTTGTAATGTCTTAAGGACGCAGATTAAGGATTAGGTTTTAAGACCACTTCCTAAGCTCATGTGTTGACCTTGAATAATTACATATAATAGGTTTTCACATGCATGACTAGATTTACTCACCAGGACTTGGTGCACATGCTATTTTAGGAGTATCCACTCGATCAAATAACTTAGGTGAGTTTTGACCTCCCCTTTTTACTTAAACGTTTTGGGGATGTATCCGAGCTTTCTTTTAAAGGGATTTTTATTTTAAGCATTTTTATGTGTGTTGCTGTAAGATAGACTGTACCTCTTACATAGCATTGCATAGACTTAGGTACATCCGGTTATGGATGTTGGTCAGAGGCAAATCATCAAGGTAGGGGAAAGGGTGGGCCGGTGTAACCGTAAGACACACTTACAACTACCTCGGGGCAAATACACGTTCAAATAGATCCGTGCGAATTGGAGGGAACTTTCTATAGAAGCTAAGGATAAGGATAAGTGTAACGCACGTCTCCCGAGACACGTTACTTCATCGGATTTACTGATAAGCACAATGATTAAATAGAGATAACTCAATCCCAACGGAAATAAAACATATTATACATAAGTAAACCTAATTACCTATCTATTATACAACAATATTTATTTTTTTACAAGATCTACATCTATGCCAGTATTCTGAAAACTTGCAGCCATCCATCCAATGTCACTTACATCACATGCTTTTTGCCTCCACTAGTTGAGGCTTCATCAACTCTACCTGATGTGCATGCTAAAAATTGTCAGCTAAGGCTGGTGAGTTCTAAGTTTAATAAACATCTTTAATTTCAAATCATATATTTCAAAAGAATTTCACAAAATCATACATCAATATACCTGCATCATATTATATCAAAAACATTTATTTAAAACTCTGTTCGCCCGAAGGTGCTCTAATTTACCCGAAGGTAACTCTGTTCACCCGAATGTGCTCTGTTTTACCCGAAGGTAACTCTGTTCACCCGAAGGTGCTCTTTTACCCAAAGGTAACTCTTTTCACCCAAAGGTGCTCTTTTACCCGAAGGTGCTTTCAAATCTTTTTTCTAACTTTACAATCAGCACCGTAGTGGAAAAACTCTTTTTCGAAACGTCTTTATCTCAAACCTATACATCGGCATTACCTTGTTATATCGAAGGAGCATATGACTACACACCTTTGGTATACCCGGATCATGTCTTTGTTAGAATATGAGATTTAGACCTCTTGAAAACTCTTTTTGTAAACTTATTTTCAAAACAAAGATTCAGGTTGCCTCTTTTATATATTAAAAGAGTACGTACAGAAAATTAGGCACTATCCCGGCTTAACATGGGTATAAACGGGAAAAATCTCGGCATAAATATAACATCATATATATTAAAACATTATAAATATAACTTACACATCAGCCCAACGCATTTAACACAGTAAAACAGGTATCATAGAACTCACCTCTAACAATATCAAGTATTCATCATAGGGGTGTACTTATTATGTGGGTCATTTTATAATTACGGTCTATCCTAGGCATATCTTAACTTTTAGTGAGAGCATTGTTTGTCAATTCTGCTTTCACTTATTTCTCTTGTTTCTTTTAGATGATCTGAAACTCATTATAACTTAATTTATTTACTTAGGTTACATAACTCATAAATCATTTTTCAATTATTTGTATCGGTCTCTATAGCTTAGCATACGTTTGGTCTATCATAGCTTACACAAAATATTTGTATTACGCAACTGGAAGCATTTTATTGTAATAATAATCACTACATGGTTTTGGAAAAACTGAGCGTTACAATAAGGATAAGGATAAGGGGATAAGGAACATGATTCACGACGGGGTCGAATGTTCGACTCAAGCCTACGGGCGAGTCCCTACGGGGATGAAGGATTACCGGACAACTGTCACTATGGCGGAGTTGTTGCAGTTGACATTACATGAAGGGATTTGGTGTAGCACTACAGTGGACCCCATGTGTGTCATTCAACACTGTATCTGCACCAGTGGCTCTAGAGTACTGTATATAAGTTATCAAACACCACGTTAGGATCGTCGACGGACGAGTACTTGGCGTTGTGAAACTTGATTTGTCAACCAGTTTACTTGCACACACATACTTGATTTGATTATTATTTTAATGGCATTGGCCATGACTCACCAACTACGTATGTAGTTAACATGTTTTAGCTCGTGATATTGGTAACACGGGAACATGGTCAAGGAATACATGAAGGATGCTAACTAGATATAAAAGACAAGAATTTGAAACCACACCCGAGTGCTAAGGCACTGGACCTTGTTTAAACAACAAATTTAAGTTTTATAATTATTTTGTAATTTCTTCACTATAAGCACTATTCATTGTGCAAATAGTACAATGTTTCAGAAACTTTGAATTTATTCGCATTTCGCGGTCAACGTAAGTCTTCCACTGTATATGATTGGCTAAGAATGGTCCAACACGTCACGACCCTCGGCAGGGGTGTGACAGGTTGGTATCAGAGCCCATGGTTTAAGTGAAGTAGACAAGAGCCTTGCTTTTTCTAATCTTAAACCAGTGAATGGAAATGCAAAATGCGAACGAGATGAACATTTTTACCTAAGTAAAGATCTCTCATTATGGGAAATACTTAGGTGGTGTTTGTTTTTTAAGAGGTAAAATGTCTGTAGTCTACGAACCACATCTGCAGACATTTATAGGAGAAGAGATGGACCAATGTCTGCAGTATTCAAGAAGAAGTGTGTTTGTTTTTTAACATCTGTTGACTCTTAAAATAAATTGGTGGTGGTGTACGGTGGGAGGTGATGGGGGTGACCGTCAATGGTGGCCGGAGGTGGTGGGCGACGGTTGTGGCCGGAGGGGGTGGGTGGCGGCGGTGGCCGGAGGGGGTGGCCAGAGGGGGTGGCCTGTGGTGGTGACCGGCGGTGGTGGCTGGCTGGGGTGGGCGGTTGTGGTGGTCTGCTGTGGTGGGTGGTGGTAGGTAGTCTCTGCAGACCTTAGAAGATCCTAGAAGTGGTTGGTCCACATCTGCACCAAGAATACCTCTTGCAGACATTTTTTAATGAAACGTCTTTGAAAAAACAAACAGTCTGCAGATGTCAACGTCTGCGTGTGGTCTGCGCAGCGCAGATAAAAGAGGCCGCGCAGACCTTTTATAAAAATACAAACAAGGCCTTCGGATATCAAAAGGAAATCATTAGTACCTAACTATTAAGGAACTAGAAATAAAGATAGGTGGGATTAGTAAGACTTATTATTCGATTATGAATCAGAAAGTATATATAATTAAGGTAGAAATTCCTAAGACTTGACTTCTAGTATATTAAAAGTGTTATGTGTTAAAAATATGAATTAAAGTGCTATATAATATAATTTTATTACAAATCATTATAATGCTTGAATGTAGAGTATACATGACTAGTACAAGGCAAAATATCTATGTTTGTTGTTATGAATATAACGACAAATTTTAGACACAACAAGACTTAATAATCATTCGTTGGGTTGTAAAATGTTATACAACAAAAGTCTAATTTAGTGACTAAAATGATTCCCGAATGTCTTTTATTTCAAGACATGCTTTATTGAAAAGTTAAAATGATTGTCACACGATGTGACAGGCAAGGTTGTTTATGATGAAACTATTTGGTTCAAGTAACAAAATATTAGATCATGAAGTCTATGCACTTTCCTTAGTGGAAAGGCTGAGGTCTGCACAGTTCCTTTGATTAGTTAGCACCTATATAATTAAGAAAACTCAACTTGAGACAAATGAGTGTCTCAATTGTCACAAATCTCAAATGATTAGACATGTTGTGAATGTTGTATCATTCATGGATCGATTAATCTTGATTCTGATCAATTTAAACCCGAAATGCAAAAGTAAGCAGACTGTTCCTCTGAAACCAATTTAAGAATAAAACATGAACTCTAAGTTTATCTTTTCAACATGTATTGTTAATAAAATTCACATATTATATTTTGTCCTATTGATGGAAAGTGAATTATCCTCGACAACTCGAAATCAAAGAAATATATAAAATAATGATGCAATTTCACCAATGATTCCATAATGATTCACAAACAATTATTGTACTTCCTGAGACTTTGATTCTCACGAGACATGACTTATGATTTACTATTTTATAACTATTGAGAGCATTTTGAAAGATGAAACGTTACTAGTAGTATCCAAACATGGATCTACCAAATGATTCAACGTTAGTGAAATCCTATAAACTAATGTTCACTTATGTTCTTATAAAGAAGTACACATGTAGTATTCCGAAGGATTGATCAAGTCTAAAACAGAACGACTGACTATAAGAACATAAATAATAGATATGATGGAACACAAAGACAAAGATCTGTTATCCAATTAACCATGTAACGGGCAATACTTGCTCTAAAATGTATGCAATTAAACAACTCAACACATTCTTGACATGGCTTGTGTCCATGAACAAGTTGTCAATGTTCCTAGACTAAAATGTTGACAAATATTAGAGAAATGCTGAAGGAGTATTTGATTTGGTCGGCGATTGAATAACAAAACATGTGCATGATATGTAGTTGAATAAAATCGTGTGAGAATAAAAGTGCTTGATAAGTTCTTTGCTTTGAAATGTCCTTTACAAAAGTTTATGGTCAGAAATGACCTGGTTGAATTCATGAGGTAAAAAAATGACAAGATGTCCATGAGAATCACTTGTTGTTCCAAAACAATCAAGTTATGAGAGCTAAAATTAACTTTGATTACTAAGAGAGTATGAAGCTAGCTCGCGTGATGTTAATGGTAACAAGGATAACTGAGTGCATCGATTGAGGATCAAAGAGTAACGACACCTATAATACTAGTGCATACTATTGAGAAGATCTTGTCGTGATGATGAATCACCATGAATGATGAATAAAGCCATGACATGGTTATATCAATGAAAGTAACACCTACTATACTCTTAATGAGGAACAAGTTAAGACCTATGGTGGAAAAATTTTAAAATCCCTTTGTTGATTGTCCCTTTAAAGCATGGTGATGTAGACTGTTATGTTATATGAACCTTAATCATAAAGTAACAATACAAACATCAAGAATAGTTGTCACACTCTTTTGAATATATATATATATATATATATATATGGGATTGTTATTGTTTATCATCCCATATAATTTTTTGGAGAACTGGAGAAGCATCTACAAGTAAAGTATCGTCATCCAATGAGCATTCTCAATATTATGCCTTGAAGTGGACTCGAACCTCAACGTTTTTAACACGAGATTTGAAGTCTCGCGCGCCTTCCATTTCACCTCCAAGGCATTTCTTTTGCAATTCCGTATTTACGGATAGTTCCTACAAAGGATCAAAAGAATGACATGTATGGTACTAGAATTCTTGGTGTAAAAGCTACACATATGGTTCTCTTCCTTTAGAGACTACGTGTGTAATAGGACAATTCGTTGACGGAAGAATCACCCAAAGATGATTATATCATGGCTATTGAGAGCGAACAAAAAAAGATGGTTCTACTTTCTATCCGAAGGTCAATTATTCCCACTGAAGGTATGGGGGAAAAGGAGTACGTTAGTCAAATAGAGGGCTCTCACGGGGGCGTAGTCCACGGCTTTAGCCTTAAGGTTAGGTTGTAGTTCTTGTATTGGGCGAACCATTGGCTCCTAGGTGCACGATATGATTAATCCAAGTAATGTAAATGTCAGATTTGCATGCTTATGGTATTGATTGTTTGATTTTCATCATTCCTAAGAAGGTATTTAAAAGGGCTCTTAATCACTAAAGAAACAGAAATTTCCTTCCAAGATAGTGACCTTTAATTTTGAGGACGAAATTCCCATACGGAGGGGAAAATGTAACATCTGTAACAATTCGATAACTGATTCCTTGTTCAGTTTACTGAACACTAAAGTTTGGCAAGGTCCAACGAGTATTTAGGCCCAGATAAGGCCCATTCTTTGAAACTTAAGCCCTAATAAATTAACAGACTTTGTTTAATAAGTCCTTACGTAATTTATTAATGGTTGAAAAAGAATATGAACAACTTACCAATTAACACGTCATATGATCCGTTATTAACATACATGCAAAAAAAAAGTACTTATGACAATGTAATCTTAATATAAGATAAAAATGTCCATTCATATAGTAAACGCAAAGTACTACGCGAAAACGATGCGTTTAACACGCGGTTAACTAGTGTTAATGGTTTAAACGCACTGATGTGCGGCCTGAGATAAATGTATCAGTAAATATTCATTATGAATAGTAATAATATTTAAAAGATAAGTATGACATTTGACATGTCTAAACGTAAAAACAGTTAAACACGTCAAATACACAACTTTAACGCATAATGAATAGTTTGTTCAAAAGATCTATTATATCTGATGAAATTAATTTTCGGAGAATGTTTATGACTCCCTTTGATTAATATTTTCAACAAATAATAATCTAAGATGAATAACGTGACTAAGAAGATTTCATTCCGCGATTTAAGCTCGCTAAATATCTAACAATAAACACTAGAAGACCACCTACATTCTTCATTCTTGCAAAAATCAAAACACACACATAAAGGTGTGTTTGGGAGAAATCTATCAAGAGGAAAGGAGATGGCAGTCCGGCAGTGGTCTGGCGACAGTCGAAGTCGAATCTCTACCCTCCCACCATTTCTCAATGCTACGAACGTCATGGTTAGCTCTGTTTCTCTTAAATCATCTCCTAAAGTCGTCTTAAAGGTCAAGAACGTGAATGAAACCCTTTTCTTATATTTGAGTTTGCGTTTTTGTGGTCCTAGTTTCGAAGATCGGATGATCCTCATCGATCTAACCGTTGGAATGAGCTTATTTTTGGATATGTTCTTCTACACTTGCATATCTTTAATGTGACCAGAGGAAATTGCAATCGGAGTCTTATAGATATGTGATTTTGTTGATTAAGAACTTAATAAAAACAAATAACAAAACTCAAGTGTGAAGTTTGCATAGAAATAAAAATGAAGAATAAAGTGATTCAATAAGAAATAAAGGAAGAAATCTTGTATTGGTTATTCAATAAACATATGGCTATAAATAGCCATACAAAAGGAAACGTGTAGCATGAAAGTAGCAATAAAATAACCATAACTAGTACTACCTAATGACCTATTCTTTCAACGTCTAGTTCCAAGATATTCGGTCAAACCAAAACCTCTAACTCAACTAAGAAACTATTGACTAAAGACATAACATATAAAATCATAAATGTCTTCAAACTTTTCCAGCCATGTAGCACTTCACCTGAACACTTGAGACTTATTCCATTCATACCCACTAATAAAATCAAAACAATCTAAAATGCTAATTGATTACCCGTAACCGAGTAAATAAACGATTAAATCCCAACAATCCCTTAATCGTTTATTCATAACACTCGTTTACAACAAAGTCGGTTCATCATCACCCATCCGAATTAAGTTAGCCTCCTTTTCCCACTTTGGACACTCATTGTTATAATGACCAAATTCACCACACTTGTAACATTTAACATGGCTTTTATCCTGGAACATTTCATTACCATCTCGACCCTTCACAGACCCACGACCTCTTCCCCTGCCATGTTCAAAGTCATCTCGGTTTGAAATTCTAACGCCACAATGTTTACACCCATACAGTTTTTATTGACTAGCCAACAACAAGCTTCCTTGAATGTCCTCTACTTTCTCGGTTCCTTTCAAGCGCTCCTCGTACGCGTTCAATCTACCAACTGCTTCATCAAATAGCATTAACTCTAAATCAAAACATTGCTCAATTGAAGCAACAATTTGAATAAACGACTTGGGCATAGAATCTAGCAACCTTTTCACCAATTCAGATTCTTCAAGCTCGTATCCAAGACTACTTACCTTTGATGCTAAACCTGTCAATTTTTCCATGAAATCATCAACTGTTTCTCCATCCTTCATCCGCAAACTTTCAAGCACCCTTTTTAACATTGCAAGTCGATCCACTCCCAAATATCGTGTTATCAGCCCATCCCACACTTGTTTCGGGTCTCTGTAACTCGACATTTGTAAAACCATCTCCTCGGGTATAGCTTGAAACAAGAAAGCAAGTGCTTGTTTTGACTTCTTTAGATCGGTTCCTTCACTTAAGACTCTTGGTTCAACGGTCTCCCATATCCCATTTGCATCCATAACCGATTTTACTTTGACCGCCCATACCGGATAATTCGTAGGGGTCAGAACCAGAACTTGATACGACAACGAACCACCTTCTTTAACCGGAACCAAAGCCATTTTTTTGTGTGTTTGAAAACCCCAATCCGATTCCGATCTAGCTTGTTCAAAGAACCTATTCCACCTATCAAGAAGACAAGGTCACCACCATCTTTGCCGTCTTCTATCAGACGCAAAATGAGCCGAACCAACGCCACCTGCGTCGATGTCTTTCTGTTAGTTTTTTCTGCACTGCCGGTTAAGCTCCCTCTACAACAAGACTGATCAATAGAAATCGAGGCTGCCTTCGTGACACATCAACAACCGATCACCAACAAATTACAGCCGTTTCAAAGAGAATCTAAGCTTTAGATACCAAATGTTGATTAAGAACTTAATAAAAACAAATCACAAAACTCATGTGTCAAGTTTGCAGAGAAATAAAACTGAAGAATAAAGTGATTCAATAAGAAATTAAGGAAGAAAACTTGTACTGGTTATTCAATAAACATATGACTATAAATAGCCTTACAAAAGGAAACGTGCAGCATGAAAGTAGCAATAAAATAATCATAACTAGTACTACTTAATGACCCATTCTTTCAACATCTAGTTCCAAGATATTCGGTCAAACCAAAACTACTAACTCAACTAAGAAACTTTTGACTAAAAACATAAAAATATAAAACCATAAATGTCTTCAAACTTTTCTAGCCATGTAGCACTCCACGTGAACACTCGAGACTATTCCATGCAAACCCACTAATAAAATCAAAACAATCTAAAATTCTAATTGATTACCTGTAACCGAGTAAATAAACGATTAAATCCCAACAACCCCTTAATTGTTTATTCATAACACTCGTTTACAGCAAATTCGGTTCATCGTCACCCATCCGGATGTAGATTCAAAGATCATTCGATCCCCGGAGATCTAACCGTTGGATCGCTACCAAATTTTGACAAAAGCTTCCGAATACATAAAATGACCTATATTTCTCTATAATCATGGCTCTGATACCAATCTGTCAACCCCAAGCCAGCAAGATGGATCGACTTTCCTGTAGGGCGGAATGGTCTCGGGGCGTGATATCGGGCGATAATCGAAATAATCAGATTGTTTATATGGCACGTGATATATATAATGAGAAATGTTAAATGAAATTGACATAGAATTACAAAGTTAAATTACATCAGTCATGTTCATAATTTAACAATGTAAATCTTCCCAAAAAGAATCATAAAGTTACTATCTCGTATCTGCATAAGATGTACAAAAGTAATTCAAAATATGTCATAAAAAATATGCAGATCAAAATAAGCTAGGTACACTATCGAGGCCCACTGTCCTTAATCCTGGTGACTAAACCTGTTCGTCACTTGAGAAAACATGCAAGTAAAACAAGTCAACACGAGGTTGGTGAGTTCATAAGTTTAGTATTTCAGAAATGTTTGAAAATGTTATTCTCAAGTCTTATTGAAATTCTCATGCCTTATCCCCCATCAGTGTCCTCTCCTTGGTTCCAGATACAGATAGGATCCCACTCAATCAAGAATGCTTATATATAGGGCATACATACCAACAAGTGGAGCTGCTAGGCCACCACACACTTAACTGAATACAACACTTGTAATGCAACTAAGGATAACACATTTCATTCTCACCAATTGTTTTCCCCATATGTTATGATTTCATCTCACAATTGATATAAAACAACAAGGTTTTGTAAGGTATATACTACCATTACATAAGTGATGGTAGTCCCCTAATGTTTTAAAGATACAAATTTTATTAAATCTTAATCTTCTAATTGTCTTCTCAATATAGACTTTACTGTTATTCACTTCTAAATTAGAAGTGACAGTCAACTCATTTTAAGTTTTCTCCCAATTGATGAATAGAGCATAAATGGGACAACATTGTGGTCAACACCAAGTCAAACGGCGATGTCTCCAATTTATCCTTATTCATTTGTAATCACTTGACTTCACAACGATCTGTCACTAGCTAATGACATGAGTGAGGTCAGTCTCTTGGTCTTGCCAACCTACAGAACCGATGTGGTACAATTATTAGAAGTTTCTGTTGATTAATATCACCCATGTGGCCGTTTACCAAACCTGACTGTTTGCACCCTGTTAGCGGTCATACGTTACCAACCAAATGTTATGTAAAATACGGATAACGTACCGACCTCACTTGCCGAAAGTTTGTCAAACTTATAGTACCACTACGTTACCGTCGGCATAGCATCTACTACTTAATGGTAAACGACATATAGGGACTTAATACACATGAATCTCAATGGACACATGATCACAGTGATATAATACAAGCAATCTTACTAGTGATCAAATATAAAGTTATGTTATCATCTCACTGTTATAGGCATTTTTTCCTCTCAATCTCAATGAATTTCAAAAGCATTTGATGTTGTTATACAAATTTCATTACTTGCTTTTGATAGCCCACCATCATTGTTATCAACTTTTTATAATCACATTGTTATGAATATTGATAGAATCACCTTGTCATGAACATTGATATCAACTTAGATAGATGTAGATGTATTTGCAAAGGTATAACCTTTAATACATCTTTGTTATGAATCATAAATAAATTTACTAAAACCTTTAAGAAAAGATTTTAGCATGTTTCTCAGCCCTGCATTTGAAATCAAAAGATTAGAAAAGGGGCAAATGAACTCACCTTGGTGTTATTGAACTGGTGGACTAGTAACAAGAATGCACGCGCTTGTTGAGGTTGTAATATGTTGTATTCACAGTCCCGTAATTGATTGATTTGATGCTTGTATATGAGTTTTCTGTTATGTATAACCCTAGAAGTTTAGTTAATGATATCTCTTTGTTGATTACTTTGACCTTAACCTGAGGCCTTATACTTGATGTTCATTTTGATACTATTGGTACTTTCGTAAGTTATAAACTTATAGCAATGATAAAGTATGTTTTCCTTCAAAATTTCTTTTGTTATTATTTTGAAATCAAAAAATAAGTTTTTACATGTTATTTATTATTACCCATTAACATTTGATCTACCATGAAAATGTTTTATCAAAGTTATGAATAAGTTCAAAAGTGTTTAAAATCTTGTCAACACTTAATGAAAACCCTAATCACCATTAACCCATACTATTCCTTTTTATCACCTTCTTGTCATCCATTGTTATTGTTTTAATCATAGTTTGTTAGTAAAACTTATAGTCTATAAATTATATGTATTTGAGAAACTGTTAAGGATAGTATCGATGGCCTCATAAATCGATTAACACCTAGAAGGTCCTAATGAGTCCTTATCGATACTAACTTGTTCAAACCTATCCCATGGCTTCAAGTTCGATTCATATTGATTATTTTCTGTTTCCAAACACTTGTATTAGTTTAATGTATCAATATTGCATGAGCTTAAGTTATTATCGATGAATTGGAGTCCAAAATGACTAATATCGGTGGTGTAATATCGGCTAAGGCATTTGCCGATACTAACCATTTCAATCCAGCTACCTTAGCTCAATTCTCGACTAACATGGCTAGATTATGGTTCAAACTTCTTGGATAAAGCTGGAGTATTAGTATCGATGAAGTTGGGTTGGTATCGATGGCTTAAGTTTGACCCATACTTAGAAAAAGCCAAGGCCAGGCTGTCGATATTACTAATGTCGACACAAGCTTAGTATCGTGCTCCACTCGTGGAAATTGTTAGTATTGAAGGATACTTAGTCCATCAGCCTTAGACCTCATCGACCTTGTAGTATCAACAGCTTCCTGATCAAACCTAGCCTCCATCGACATTGTTAATATCAATGAAGGGTTGCCATCTTCTTGCATGTCATCGAGATTATTAGTATCAACATGTTCATATGTCGATACTAAGACCTTCAACCACCTGCAACATTCCAACTTCTCCAGGCTTCTTTTTAACATGATCCAAGTAATGCAAACCCATTTCCATGCAGATTGTATGTGGTTCGATGGTCCAAAATCGAGTTACAAGTTCAAGGGTTTCGGTTTGACCAAAACCTTGAAAACCGCAACTGTTCTTTGATTTTTACCTTGATTTTAGTTGGTTTGAGCTCCGATCTGATGTACTTTCGTGTTGTAGATGTTTCGAGGATCGTTTTGACACCAAATTTGTGAGACTTGGTGAAGAAATGAGTGAGTTTGAGTTTTGAATGTTAGAGAGAGAAACTAGAGAGAGATAGGAATGGATTCTTGAGAGGGAGAGGAGGTAGATAAGTGTAATAAATGTGGAAGATGAGGAATTTAGGGTTTTTATACCCCGGTTCATTTCGGGTGTGTTCGGGTTACTCAGTTTCACGTTTACGTGTCAGTTACGAAACGTAATTTAAAAAACACGTATTTAATAAAATGATTTCTTTTTAAAATTTTTTAGATGGAAATTCCTAATAAATGTTTTAAATTTCTTTTTATTATTTTTAATATTCCGAAAACGTTTATTTTAAGGGTTTCGTCAGATCGTATCTCCGTCGCTCGTATTCGTACGAATCGTCACCTGAACGAACACAACGATGGCTTTACTTTCCGATTTGGTTTTCTACATAACATATATCATTCAGAATGTTAAACTCATAGATATATTTGTGCGAATCGTCACCTACAGAAACACACTGTTAGTTTAATATTCGAAAACGATACCTGATTTTGTTTTGGATTTGACATTTCTCACCAATGAGTACAACTGGATTTAACTGTTTTCCCTTGTTTCCCATTAATTTCACCTTGATTTCACATAGTTTTGTCGGTTATCTGATTCCTATTATCCAGGGAATCAAATCACCATCGAACTGTTATTGTCAATTGAACTCGTGATAATTTGTTATTTCACATCAAATGTTATTTGTTGTAATCCCAATTGTCATTGAATTCCACAAATTTGTTATCTCATAATTGTTAATCACATAATAATTCACAAACAATAGTTATGAAAGTACACATACCGTACGATTGCCGGACGGTCAGGTAGTAGTTGTCACATAAGA
Organism: Mikania micrantha; assembly: GCA_009363875.1. Lineage (NCBI taxonomy): Eukaryota > Viridiplantae > Streptophyta > Magnoliopsida > Asterales > Asteraceae > Mikania > Mikania micrantha. The sequence goes on along the minus strand of CM018693.1, from coordinate 104,464,411 downwards.
CCACTTCCTAAACTCATGTGTTGACCTTGAATAATTACATATAATAGGTTTGCACATGTGTGAATAGATTTACTCACCAGGACTTGGTGAACTTACTATTTCAAGATTATCAAATCGGTTAAATAACTCAGGTAAGTTTTGACATCCTCTTTTTACTTAAATGTTTTGAGGATGTATCCGAGCTTTCTTTTAAGGAGATTTTTATTTAAAGGATTTTTTATGTGTGTTGATGTAAGATAAAATGTACCTCTTAGCTAGCATTGCATAGACTTAGGTACGTCAGGTTATGGATGTTGGTCAAAGGCAAATCATCAAGGTAGGAGAAGGGGTGGGCCGGTGTAACCGTAAGACCTACTTACAACTACCTCGGGGCATATACGTGTTCAAAAGGATCCGTGCGAATTGGAGGTACCTTTATCTAGAAGCTAAGGGTAAGGGTACGGGATAAGGAACATGATTCACAATGGGGTCGAATGTTCGACTCCGGCCTACGGGCCAGTCCCTACGGGGATAAAGGATTGCTGGACAACTGTTACTATGGTGGAGTCGTTGCGGTTGACATCACATGAAGGGATTTGGCGTAGCACTACAGTGGACCTCATGAGTGTCATTCAACATTTTATCTGCACCAGTGGCTCTAGAGTAGTGTATATGTTATAAAACACCGTGTTAGGATCGTCGACGGACGAGTACTTGGCGTTTTGAGACTTGATTTGTCAACCAGTTTACTTGCACACACAAACTTGATTTGATTATTATTTTAATGGAATTGGCCATGACTCACCAACTACGTTTGTAGTTAACATGTTTTAGCTCGTGATACAGGTAACATAGGAACATGAAAGTCAAGGGAGACATTTAGGATGCTAACTAGATATAGAAAACTGGAATTTGAAACCACACCCGCGTGCTAAGGCAATGGACCTTGTTTAAACACCGAATTTAAGTTTTATGATTATTTTGTAATTTCTTCACTGTAAGCACTATTCTTTGTGCAAATATTACAATGTTTCAGAAAGTTCAAATTTATTCGCATTTCGCGGTCAACGTAAGTCTTCCGCTGTATATTATTGGCAAAGAATGGCCCGACATGTCACAACCCTTGGCGAGGGTGTGACAGCTCGTATGGCCCTATACGGCTCATGTAGCACTGTTGTGTCAGAATAATGTTGGCAGGCTATTAGGTTGACGATTTATACGGGCGTATAGGGTCTATACGACCCGCATACCAAGCCTTTACTTCAAAGAAAAAGGTTGTTATTGTAGAAAATCAATTTTAACTTTAATTTTTGTACGTTTTTATTACCAATTAATTTAGTAAATCAATTTTAACGCTAATGACATATTTAATTTAGTATATATAATTGTACACCTATTTTTATTAATTTGCACAAATTCGTATGGCATATTTAATTTTTTGAAAAAAATATATTGACTAAACACTAAATTGTTAAAATTTTTTTATAAATTCATTAAATTTATATAAGTTTATATTAATATTTTTTAAATTAGCTTCATTACAAAAAATTTTTATAATTATTATGACATATGTAATCTATATAATCATGATAATTGTTTATATAAACTAGTAAACAACCACATAAATAATACACAACCATATAACAACCATATAACAACCACATAAATTATACAGAATCATAACAAGCACCTAAGTAATACAAGACCACATAACAAATAGAAATATATATACAAATAACAAAAGCTATGCAAAAACAACAGGTAAAAAACTACAAGCTAAGCATCTTCACGAGTAACAACATCATCATGGTCCTGTTGAGGCTTTGAGGGTGGTGGAACACCTAAATATGTTGCAACACCTATCAAAATATCAGACGGTCACGCATCCAATGGTATACACTAAGTCAGTCTGGGTGCACCACTCTTGACTCTGGTGACATCGGACAATGGTATACACTAAGACCCTTTGAACATATCTGTGTAGGGGGTCTCGCATTGTGCTAACCTTGGCTTTTCCAAGCCAGGGTGCATCACTGATATATGGCCACCATAATGAAACAACAACATCAAACTCCTCATCATGGGCTAGGCGATACATATAAATGTTGATCTCCTCTGTAGTGTACAATCCTAATATGACTCCAAAATCGGGAAGAGACAAAGGATGAACCACTCCACAAAGTTGAAACTGAACCTGCTCTTATGCCTGCGAGGTCCTGTGGTCTGGGGTGGGGCGAAGCAAAAGGTGGAGAAAAACTCTAAAGTAAGCTCCCAATAAGCCGACAGGAACCCTCCATTAATAAATCTCTGCCATGGAGTATCCATGCCAAATATGACTACGGCATGATCAGGATTACTTAAAAATGTCCCAATCAATCGTTCTCGGAACCCCAATCGGGAACGTGATCAGTCGACCTAAGCGACTATGAGCGTCCGTCTGACAAGTGAACTGCAAAATCTGGTATGAATCAAGAATCTCAGTGTCACACCCCGAGCCGGCGGGGTTGGATCGATGTCCCCGTCGGGCGGAAGGTTCTCGGGGCGCGATATCGTGAGTGATAATCGTGATGATCAGATTGTTTATATAGCATCAATGTTAAGAATAACTAAAGCACAATCAAGCATTAACTAGGATTACAAATTTAAATTACAATATTAATCTTCAGTAATTTAACTGAGTAAACCTAACAAAAGAATTAAACGTTTTCTATCTTGTAATTCGTACAAGACATCCAAAAGTGATTCGTATGAATAACAAAATATGTGCTTCCAAAATCAACTAGGTCCTCTATCTAGGCCGTTTAGCATGCAATCCAAAACCTTAGCTTAACCCTGTTCATCACCTGAGAAAGCATGTAAGAAAACCAAGTCAATACAATGGTTGATGAGTTCATGTAATTTATAAGTTTAAAATAGCTTTAACAAACCTCTCTAGGTAAACCCTTAATCTTATTAACTCCACATGTAATATTCAAATCGGTATGCTTATATATAGGGCATACCCCTGAGTCGAGCCTACGACCCGCCCAGACGCCGTCCAACCACATACTAATTCGTATATGACACTGTTGTTAATAATAATTAAGCATTTTACCTACCATTCAACCCAATCTTCATCATAGCTTTAGTTATTGTTTCAAAGTTTACAAGTCTATAGCATTCGTAAGTATTTACTTCAATGTAAGTTTAACAAGTATCATAGTTTCACACACCATAGTTTAGCTTTCACTAATCTCATGCGTGAGTACAAGCCCTGCTATAGCAGAAGTTTAGCAATTACGTAGCTCACGGCTAGATACAAGCCCTGCTCTAGCAGAAGTTTAGCCATTACGTATCTCATGAATTAGTTAAGCTTAGTCTAGCAATTACGTGTCTCCTATACAAGATACAAGCCCTGCTATAGCAGAAGTTTAGCAATTACGTATCTCATACATAGACACAAGCCATGCATGCACAAATAGTTCAGCAATTAAATATCTCATATAGGCAGACACAACCCCTGCTATAGCAGAAGTTTAGCAATTACATGTCTCTTATATAGATAACACCTTAGCCTCGTCATAGTTTAGCTTTCACGTATCTCAATACATTGGTACAAGCCCTGCTATAGCAGAAGTTTAGCAATTACGTAGCCCATGATTAGATACAAGCTTAGCATTTCGCGCGCAATCATAGTTTCAAGCATATAGTTTCAAGCATTAGCACATAGTTTCTCATGAATTTCATAGCATAAGCATCAAGTATATAGTTTAAGCCTCTAGTTTATAGCATAAGCATCAAGCCTCAAGTTTAAGCATTTATTTCTAGCATAAGCCTCAAGCATCAACTTTAAGCATCCAGTTTGTAGAATAAGCATCAAGCCTCAAGTTTAAGCATCTCGTTTGTAGCATAAGCATCAAGTCTCAAGTTTAATCATTAAGTATATAGCTTCTCAAGAATAAAAGTTTCCAAGTATAAGCTTTGTCATAAGTACCATGATTATGATCAAAAAGCATTAAATAACATTTCAATAATTTATTAAAACGTTTAACATGCTTCTCAGTCCAGAAGTAAAAACAAATAAGTTTGAAAAGGGACAAATGAACTCACCTTGTGTCCGTAGTGGTTGACTAAGCAAAACAAGAATACGCTCGCTCTTTGTTTGTACTTGTTGTGATGTTCACGATCCTGTATTGATTTCATAATATTTGCAGCTTATAAATATGTATCGTAATAATTCGTGTGTGTGTAAGTGTTAGTCCTAAGGTTCACTAACACTCGCGAGTCTTATTCATTATCCGGCCCAGGATTCCATATGCTAAGTAATATTGTGTTGATTCTCCTTGATTGTTTGAAATTCTTTCACTTAATATTTAACTTACACATCAATGCTTTCTAAATAATAGGTTTAAGACTTTGCATCCTTTGTATTACAATTTTAACATCACTTTAACTAAAGTGATGCTTCACGCATTTGTTTATTACCGTTTCCAAAGGATGTTAAACGCGTTTACACATTGATGCTATATAAAGTGATGCTTCACGCATTTGATGCTATTATGTATAAACGCATTTGCTCAGTGGGCCGAAAGGCATGTTGGGCCGATGTCGCATGGGCCGTGATTGAATTCCATGAACTAAACTAGTTAAGTGAATTAATTAGTTGGGCCAATCGAGATTTTCTGATTTGTATTTGGTGACCAGCGAACCTGAATTATTTGTCGAAATTTACTATTTTATGTGTTTCGTTAATTGTTTCGTGAATATATGTATTTAAATTTAAAATAGTTTACTTTTAATTTATTTCTGATGAGTTTCAAAATTGTAAAACGGGAAATATTTTATTTCCTTAATTTTATGATCGTTCGTATCGTTTTCGTGTTCGTTTTCGTTTCGTCAGAACGCGTCGCCATCGCGCGTATTCTTTCGAATCGTCATTCGAACGAACACGACGATGGTTTGACTTTCCAACTTTTGTTTTCTACTTTTCTGTCATTATTTCAGAACGTTAAACTCTCAGAATCATTCGTACAGATCGTCACCTATACGAATAATTCGTCTGTTTAGCCTTCCGTAATAATAACCGTTATAGTTTTGTTTTATTTAACCTCATGTACGTTTATACATAATAGCATCAAATCAAGTATCTGTGTTTCAGTTCTGTGTTGTCTGATATGTTTCTGACTGTTAAACCCTAAGGTTTTAATCAGATTTCAGACAATCGCATAATAGTTTCACGTCAAGTATAATGTATTAGTAGCATAAACATAGTTTCACGTAATGTGTACCTGAGTTACTGTACTAGTTACTGTTGCGATCACTGTTCCGGCACGCGTCCGGCACTGATGTTACACTCAGGGAAGTCATCATATGATCTTTACGAACCAGATGGAATAGGGCTACAACCACATCATCTAGACAGTCCAGCATGGGAAGTACCTGTCATAATCTGTAAAAAAAAAATTATCAGTCGTATAGCCTCTTTACGAGCCGTATAGATTTAAAGTTTTGAAGAACAACTATGATCTATACGACCATATAGGGCCATACGGACCGTATAGGCCATATACGGCCGTATACATTCAACCTATATGCTCATAGAGGAAACTCATTACAACAAGCAGAAAACCTGCATTTGGAGTATTTCCAGACCGATCATCTATACGCGTCTGTTGACGTGCATTGTATATGGTTCTGATCGTAGACACGTTTTGAGGGGTCTGTTCACGTAAAGATCGTATTATGTCACGAGGTGCCATGTTGTGCTTTGACAGCTCCTCAACCATACGTTTTTCGTCATCGGTTAACCTCATGGCAAATAGGTGCCCCTTTAGCTGTGCTATAAGTTCGTGATTATGTTCAACACATGTGACTCACAACATCCAACAACTATTATCGGGAAAGTATATTGCAACCTACTGAAATGGCAGTTAGTCCTTTTTGTTTCAGAACGTCTCATTGATGATGTTCCTTTTTATTCACCACCACAATCACATTTTAGAAGCAATTTAATCACATCATCATTAATATTTTTCTTGGAACGTTGTTTGTCATTGATGTGTCTAGTTTCTTGCACCCAGCTTCGCAAATTCTCTAATGACATGAACATCTGAAATAATCAAAGAACTTGTGACAAATATCAAACTTTCATATCAAACAAACGTAATGATACTTGTCATACATGTTCAGTATCAAAGACTGAGATGTTGCAAGAAGATTATCCACGAGAATTAGTCGCTATCTCAAACGGTAATTGACTCATTTGTAAAAGTGAATAACTGAATTCTCTTTATATAAACACGTAAATCGAGGAATCTTTTTCCACGTCAAATAATTGGTTCGCATATCGAGGAATATTTAGTCGTGTCAAAATAATTTATGCACATTGAATCTGTAGAATAATTCGTGATTATATACGCCCATATAGGGTATATACAACCAGCATACACATGAACTATACGGCCCGTGAAGGCCTATATGGCTCGTATAGATTCCTATCAACCTAACACATCAGCAAGAGCAGCTTTTTTCAGTTTGATTGTGTAACCCCCGGTTACTATTCAACATTTTATAATAATATCAGAGTTGGTCCCAGCAATTTTTTTTATTTTTAAAACCTTGTTTGACCCTCTTTATTTAATAATATTAAACAAAGTTTAACGCAGAAGTAAACGTGTCACACATTTTACAATACTTATTTACATAAATAAGTTTTAAACCAAACTTTCACACGTTTGCTACAAGGTTTGTTCGTTCGATTCCTGCTCCACCTCGATCCTTACAGCCGTGTACGTCATTTTTGACCTACAAACATCACACAATAATTCCCATTAGTTCATAAGAACTAAGTAAGTAAACCCCAATGGTTTCTCAACAATAAAATGTAAAAATACATTTTTCACAATCAACATTCAAACTGAGTCTTTTCTATTCGAATTGACTCTCACAATATAAAATATCACATTACCAATCATCAACTATTGCTGACAATAGTTTAATCAATATTACACTATGGGGTTCACATTCCTGTGCTTCCACCATAGCCAATTGCCAGCACCTCTGGCTATCCACCATTGTGGAGTCATAAATAATTCAAGTCTTAAGATGTTCACCCACCGGTACTTCCATCTAAGACAATTGCCAGCACCTCTGGCTATCCACCATTGTGGAGTCATATATAATTCAAGTCTTAAGATGTTCACCCACCGGTACTTCCATCTAAGACAATTGCCAGCACCTCTGGCTATCCACCATTGTGGAGTCATATATAATTCAAGTCTTAAGATGTTCACCCACCGGTACTTCCATCTAAGACAAAATGCCAGCACCTCTGGCTATCCACCATTGTGGAGTCATATATAATTCAAGTCTTAAGATGTTCACCCACCGGTACTTCCATCTAAGACAATTGCCAGCACCTCTGGCTATCCACCATTGTGGAGTCATAATTAATTCATTCAACAACAAAATTCAATATTTATTATGTGATGTCATAGTTGTGGGATTACTTACCTTAATCAGATAAGGGATTAGCAATTGCAGGCTCCTTTCCTGCTCTATGACTAGTGGTTTGACTTCCACTACCACCACCTAGTTGCAAAATACATATATACAACTAGTTTCAACACATATAACACATACAATCAAGTTCAACACACTTGACTGATTTGACTTGCTCAAAGTCAATTTATCACATAATTGACTCTATCTTACTACGTTTAGCAAGTTTTAGTCAATTATCCTAATTAATCATATTTCATGCCTTCCCAGGCAATTTATCAAATAATTGATGTTCATTATATTAGTTACGATCTTTAACTATTTTTATTATTCAATATTTTTATTTAAAGATCATAACTTGTTAATAATTTTAACATCAATTCATCATAATCATCATTTAACTCATGGATCATAATCCATATTTCATTTAAAATCATATTCAACCCATCCTGCTAGTTATAACACTATGATATGGGTTTCATAACAACCGGACATTATCCCGGCTTCAAAACGAAGATTTTACCGTCAAAATATCAATTTCTTCGTTTCTAACGATCCCTAGTTATCAACTAGGCAATAATCAATACCCATAATCATAGTATTACAATCAAAACTAAATTTAATCCACACAATATTAAACTAGTAGGATAAAACAAACCGTTACCTGATCTGACGGATTTCTACGGTTAAAACAACGATCAGGGCTTGTAACAACGTTCCTGGATGTGATCTATAGCTTCTGATGGCTTCAAATATGATTTTTGAAGGTTTAAAGGTTGATTTTATGGATTAAAGGTGCAAAACTTTCGTCTGGTGCAAGAAATAGGCGAGAAGGAAGAAAATATGAGATTTCCAATGCGTTCTGATCACTTTGAGGGATTTTTGCCGACATAGCCTTCCGGGCGCATCGCCCCAGCTCGGCGTGTGGCCCGGGGCGTACCTCCCCACGGGGGTTTCTTCCAATTTTGAGTCAATCTTCGTTTCGCGATTCCGGGAGCATACGAACTCCGTTTTGTGCACGGTTTTCGCCTACGTTCACGATTTTTCGAGCTCTTTCCAATGGTTATAATCTCAAGACCTAAAGAGTTCAAAATATTTGACCTCTCATCTATTGCTATATTCGATTCAGCGTATCTTGAAATCGGAGCCTCGTTTCGCGATTTCGCTTACACTCATTTTCTTCATTTCCGAGTTATGATTCTCGACATGAAATCGGTTGGTCATCTATTTGAATAAGCATTAGGTGATGGATGTTTCTTTGCGATCTACTAACGCCATTTTTCACCTACTATCAACCTGTAATAATTAAAATTGGTAAATCATCGTGGATTTCAAGCACGACCAAATGTGCTCTTGTCATAGATGACGTAATCTCACATATTTTCAAATCACAATCACCACAATCGTTCAATTAACGATTATTCACAATACATTTCATTATTAAAAACCGGTTGTTACAGATTGACTTTATACGGGCCGTATATATGACAACTAGATGGTGTCTCTCAATAGGGTATGTTTAGTAGCTCCCAAAAAAATGGAATAAAAACAACTATTTTTGATGAAACCAAATTATTAAAAATATAAAATTTTCGACAACAGTTCTTAAAACTAAATGTTTATAAAAACAAAATTTGAAAAAATTAATGTTTAAAGAAATAGTATTATTATTGACCATGTTGTTGGACCCATGTAATTTTCTAAATTTTTCATTGATCACTAGTTATTATTATTATTTTTTTATTTAACCATGTAATAGATGGGGAATTTATTTATATATAATATAGATACTACCCACAAACATATTATTTTTGTTGACATGTTAATAAAGGAATATATCGTTTATTTTATTGACCAGGTTGTTGGACTGAGCATGTTGACGAGTTAAAACTAACAGATGTTTAAAAAGGATTAAAACAAATCCAGCTCATAATCATCATTTAGACGTCGACTTCCATGTAGTTGACTGGTTAAACACCATTTCTAACATCATGTTTTTGTTAAATAACCAATTCAAACACCTCCATCGTTGTAAAGATCATGTCAGAGTAAGCGACATATCCAAAAATCAAATTGATTGATTCTACTTTGCTTGGTTTCGTTTGTAGATAAGGCTATGAATAAGACCATCCGGACCCGTTGCAAAGTCAAACCAGCGAAGAAGGGTATTTCGGCATGGGTCGGCGGGAACACCACCCTCTCCCAGCGGCGACCCACATGAACCCCTACATGGCCCCCGCTCCCTGCTTTCTCCTCTCGATCATGATTCGCCAATTACATACATACATACATTATAAACCCATGTATTACATGGGTTGAATAATTATAACATGTTATAAATAATAATTTTTATAACAATTTATATGTTAGATTTATCAACTATTGGTAAAATAAGAAATGTGAATATCTAAAAATTATAAAACAAATAATAAATAAATTCAATAATTATATAATTATATTTTAAGATAATATATAATTTAAATCTTATTATAGTTTATCAAGTTTCAGTAAAGGAGTAAATTATTAGAATACGAAGATATATATCTTTCAATATATAATCATTAAAAATTGTTAAAATAATTAGGAGCGAGAGGTGAGAAAACAAATTGCATATATCAGCAGATGTGACATGTGTCTCCTAGATATACTCCTTTATTAGATTAGGTAGATTGAGTGAAAACCTTTAAACCCTATGTGAACTATTGATTTGGAATTTTCAAAATAAATTTGTGATCCACATTAAACCACATTAAAAATGATTTGTTTATTCAAAACCCAATTTTTTATTCAGGTTTAATTTGGATCACATATTTATTTTGAAGATTTCAAATCAATGGCTCACATAGAATTTAAGGGTTTTCTCTTTAAGATCGGATTTTCATAAGATTCAATCCCTATATATATATATATATATATATAGCGGTGATGATGTGGTAAACTGGGGAAAGTTTTTCAGTGAGATAACCGTTGTAGGGTTTTCAGGAAGGTGATGATGTAGTAGAAAATTTCGGTAAAAAATGATTTTAGTAGGTTGACTACTGTTAATTGTATGATGAATTACTCCTTACTTCCTTCACATTGTTTCACGTCACCATCACATCACACTCTATTACACTTCAGTCTATCCAACTCAAATAAACCTCCAGACTTTCCTTAAATTATAAGACTATAAATGATTATTATATATAGCTCTGTAGAATTTTTAGTTCTTATTGGAACTTTTGTTTTATAAAATGCTCAAGACTACTCTTCACTTGCACCAATTCACCTATACATAATGAGCTACATTGCAATCAATTTCCTTTTCACTCTACACAAGCGATCCTAAATACCTAAACTTTGTTGTTTGTGGCACCTCTTGATCTCCAATTGTCACTGAATCACTTTTCGCTTCATTGGCACCCACCAAAATTACAGTAGAGATATTCGATTTTAGACCTATTGATAGTTGTTAATAAAATGGGGCAAGTCCTAAGATGGTTGGGCAAGGGATTTCATAAAACAAGATAAAATAGTATATGCTTTATAATGTGTTGTTACACACACGGCCAAAGCCTTAATATTTTAGATTATGTATTGGATGATTTGGGTATGTATATAAGTATAATAACCTCATGTAGGTAATTGAGCGTTACATAAGACCGAGCTTTTCTGTGATTGTCTAACACTCTAACTTATGATGACGAACATATTCCGAGTGAGATCTATGAGCCACGTTTTGATATATTTTACTTAATGTTGTGTTGGTTTAACCCTTATATAAAACATTTATTTGGTCTGATTTAGTGACTTCGCTTAATCGAATTTCTAAACCTTTGCCACTAAAAAAAAAAAAAAATCTCGTCTCATGCATGAAAGAAACTTTATGTCGTATATATTTACTAATGTATTTATTATTATACCAACAAAATATCTCAATTTGAAAGTGAGATCACCATAAATAAATTATAAAATGCAACTACGAATACCCATATTACGACCTCCTCAAGTCCCGAGCGAAAGTTTCAACCGATAAAAGTATTAATTTGCATGCTTTATTTCAAGAGAGTGACTTGAAATATTCATGTTACGAACGTGATTTACCAGGTATGATTGTTGTTTTACTTAATTAAATATTACCTACCAAACATTGAACAATCTACCTATACTAATAAATAAAGGTTTCTAAAGACACATGTTATGTTCCTACATCACCTCATCTATAATAGCTCGCTTCTCTCTCATATTAACTGCATATAATATTAATATTAAATATATTTCTTTTTATATTTTTACATTAAAAAAAATGTTTTAATACATTCAAAATATATTAATATTAAAAAACGCTTTTTACAAAAACCAATTTATTATAAAATATAGAAATTTTAAAAACATTTTTTTAAAATAAAATGTTTAAAACAAACAAAACTTTGAAGAAATTAGTATTTAAATAAATAATAATATTATTTATTAATTAAATTATGAAATTATATTAAATTTTAATCATATTTTATATTAAAAAAATTGTTTTATATTATCTAAATTTTTATTAGTGACTATTTATTATATTTTTTTATTCAAAACGTGTGATACACGGGTTACTAACCTATTAAATATATATTCTGCTTACAATACAACAAGACAAACATATAATTTTGTTGCTATTTAAAGCCTTGTTTTTTAAGTGACAATGTAAGATGACTATTTCAAAGATTTACAGGACGGCCATATATATATATATATATATATATATATATATATCATCTATCAGCCATGAGACGATCGAGGACTCTTTCTTTGTTTTAGTTATGATATAAATAACCCTAACCTAACCATTTCCATTCCCACATAACAGACTTAACCCATCATATCAATGGCTCGTGTTTTTGGCTCATTCTTGCTTCTGGTTCTTGTTTTTCCTGCAACCATGGCGACCGACCCTAGTCCTCTTCAAGATTTCTGTGTTGCAGACCTCAACGGCCAAGGTACGTACGACTCTATTCTTAAGTAATTATGTTACGTATATATGTTTGTTGTGTGGTGGTTTTTCCACACATGCAGTTAATACTTATGTTCATGACTGGGAAAAATTAGGCGTTTCTTTTTTATTTTTTTCTTGATATTTTCATACCGTTTATTCGGAACCAGATGTGATGCGTCAGAAAACACAACACGCTAACACATACACTCTGATAAAGAATCACGTACCATGTTAATATATTTCTTTAAATTAAGAAAAGAAATAGCAATGTCATACTCAAAATAAAAATAAGAGTAAATTGGAGAAAACATTATTTACATTTATTGAATTGGTTCCGGTTCTAAACTGGTTTCGGTTCCAAATCAGTTTCGATTCTGTTAACAAATTCAAGAATCGGTTCCTGTTAGGCTCAACGTTTTGACCAGTTTCTTTCAGTTCTCGGTTTTGACCGGATAAAGGTGTAGCCGGTTCCGGTTATGATTTCTCTAAGAAACCGAAATCGCCTGTACTCGAATGTCATGTAGGAACAATTCCAATACTGGTTTGGGTAGTCGGTTTCAGATCACCAAGAGTGTGGAAACATACATTAAAGGTCATTTAAACGTGTATAAATTTCTCTTAAAGTATTGTTGTTATGATATGTAATTATGTATATTCATGGTATAAATTTATCGATTGTGTTCATGGGCTTGCCCGGCCCATTTGGACTTCCATATAATAAATTTTATCAAATAACCCATTTTGCTTGTTCTGCTCTCTTAATTCCTAACATGAAAATCATGTTTCGTATCAGTTTTGGTGAACGGATTCACTTGCAAAAACCCGAATTTGGTTCAAGCCGATGACTTCTACTTTGGTGGGTTACGCATGAAGGGAAACACCTCCAATCCAGTTGGGTCCAAAGTGAGCACAGTTTTCGTGGAGCAGTTGCCAGGACTCAACACGTTAGGAATCGCAATGGCTCGTGTCGACTATGAACCATGGGGGCTCAACCCACCTCACTTTCATCCTCGGGCCACTGAACTCTTCACTGTCTTGAAAGGCACTCTTGAGGTTGGATTTGTCACATCAAACCCCGAAAATCGCTTTATAACTAAAGTGTTGCAGGAGGGTGATGTTTTTGTTTTTCCAATGAGACTCGTACATTTTCAAAGAAACATTGGAAACACGAGTGCACTTGCGGTTTCCACGTTGAGCAGTCAAAACCCTGGTATTGTCACAATTGCAAACGCGGTTTTTGGTTCAAAACCGGATATATCTACTGATATTCTTGCCAAGGCCTTTCAAAGCACCAACGACATTATCGAAACTTTACACTTAAAGTTTTAGATCGTGCAGAAAAAGCTACCAACACAAAAATTAAAGGAAATTCATGATTGCTATCAACACTTGTATTTCCCATGTATAATTAATTTCCTAGCTAGAGATCAATTTTTTCACTTTTGTATCTTTATTTTGGTTTTTGCTCTTCATTGGCATTTAAATATTATGTTTATTCTGCTTTTTGGTTTTATGTGCATTGGTTTTTTATCCATGCGTTTCAATGCATGTGTTATGCGATCATGTGTTTGTGTATTCAAATAACTATATTTTAGTGTTCGTAGCATGTTTTTGAAAATACCATAACTAAATAAAATGAAAAAAAAAAACCGGAACTATGAGTCGGGAGTCTTCTTCGAAGCAACCTCTTTAGCAAATTTTAAGGTAGGGGTAAGATTTATCCTGATCTCTTCGATCTCAACCCTCACTCAAAAGTAAAAATCCATTGGGTATGTTTGTTTGTTTATTATTATTGTTGCATTTAATTATAAGATTACTTTCATTCACACTTATGACATATCTATCTATTATAACTATATCTACTGTTCTAAACAAAAACAAACATACCCACTAAACTTTCACTATTTAGTAAAATGTGAAAAGGGTTGAACAAATTCAAATCTTACTCTTGTCACAATGGTAAAAGAAAGACAGAATCTTAAAAGACCCCCCGGCATCTAAACAAAAAGAAAAATTTAAATAGAAAATCACCTTTATATAATGTTCATTGCAGAACTATTAAAATTTAAAACCCCATAAACATTATTGTTATAAATGCGTGAAACAAAAGAATTTTTTAACCGTAGATCTTTCTCAGTCCTGTTATATGTGAATATCTACTTAAAGTTGGTTTTCAGATAATTTTTAAGCAAAATTTATACAACCAACATGTTGCAATGACTGTAGGAAGGCGTGATTTTTTATTTATTTTTTACAAAATACAAAGAAAAAGAATCATAAAAGAGACTGCAAATGGTAATCATTCAAGTAATATATTTCCTTTTGCTCTGTATATGTATATTTACTGTATACCCTTCCACAGAAAGAAAGTGTTAGCTCTTGTTGGTGCGCGGTTGCAGAGGAGATAACCGTGTTTTTATCGGTCTAAGCTTCAAGCCCATGTGTTCAGGATAAAGAAGCTTCGGGTCGATACAACACGAGTCAAGTGGGCTCCTTGGGCTATCATTAAACTGGCATGGTCTATACAATCCGAACCCCTTTAGAAACAACTCAAGGGGGATCAGCATTGCATGAGGTTGTTCTTCTGTCACCATTGATCCACATGGGTGTACCTGTATCACCACATCTTTTAATTTTTTAAACAAACACACCTAGTACCATCTTTTAATCTTTAAATTTTTTAAATGGTAAATAAAATAAACAACTCCCCAACCCCCACCCCTCCCCTCCCCTTTTTTTAATAAATTTTAGTACACAAAAGTGACACCATTTTAGGAAAATACAGTTATTTCAATAACATATATTTTGTTACTTTTCAAGAAAAAGTCGGTCAAAAATTTTACAAAAATGTAGAATGTCACTTTGCCAGGCTTTGAACAAAGTTGAAAATTGGTTAAGTAATCCCTCATTTAAAAGCCAAGTATTTTAATATACATGAGTTAGCTTTGTGGTCTTACCCTCTTTAGAAGTTGAGGGACTTTAATATCTCATAACTAGGTTGGGTGACTTCTTTGTGAAAAATAAAACAGTGTATTGGTTCTTTAAGGTATTAACAATCAGGCACCTACTTTCACCCATTAAGTGCATGTCGTTTTAGAAATATGCAATATAGAATGAACCGGTGCTTGACTTAACTCCTGTGTGACGTAGGGTCTGGGAGGGCCCCAATCGCTTTGCGTTCTAGTATACGCAGCCTTAACCTGTATGTTACCTATGGCTTGAACTCATGAATTAAAGTCACAAAGCATCAACCTTACCGGTTGGTGCAAGGCCCGCCCTCAGAAATACGCAATATATGAAGCTAAATATCAAGGGTAAGACAGAGAAAATTGATACCTCAACCAAAGCCGAACACTTTTTACCCAATTTTTTGCTCATATTGAGGGCTTCGTCATGAAATGGAGAGCGATCCCCAACAAAGATAATCGTTTTGCATTCAAGCGCCTCTAATTCTTTAGTGATGTCCGGTCTCCTACTTGTTACAATAAAATAAAAATATAAAGAAAACTAGTATTTTACTTTTTAGCTATTCAACAACAAAGAGACTTGTATAGAGTAATACATAGAGGTGCCAAAATGGGTAAGTCAAATGGGTTGCTTTACAGGAACGGATTGATAATTTGGGTGTAAGTTAGGCTAACCCGAAATACTTTTATCCAAAAAAGTTTATTAATCATCTGCATGTTATGGTTTAAAAATATATATTATCACAATAATATTATATTTTTAACTAAAAAGAATTGGCATGTTGTATGTATCAAAAATACAGCTTTCAGAGCTTTCAACCGATTTGATCCATTACAAATAAAACAAAATCTGAATCAACCCTAGTAAAAATTGCTAGGCGCTAATCGAGCAGCGGAGTACCAACTAGGATTAATCAGATTGGAATTTTATGTATAATTTTACATAATTATATATACATCTATATATATATATATCAAATTTTATATTCAATTTTATAAAATTGCAAGGGTTTGCCAAAGTTTCACCAGATTTTGGCCAGAATTTATAGAGTGCACTGGAAATCATAGAATTTGTCGGATTTTGCTAAAGTCGCAGGAAATTGGTTGATTAAGGCCACCTAGATCCGCCTAGGCTCGACTTTGACCGCTAAGCGATTAATTGGCCGATGAGCCAAAAATTCTTTAATGATGGTCCATGGTGATTAATCACTGACTAGCGGCGATTTTTTACAACAATGACGACCCTTTGTGTATCTATACCTATCAAGTGCTTGCAGATACCGCCACACATTAACGCTATCTCTGTCCTCCAATACCTGTAAGAAGAAAAACAAAACATTATGTTTAACTGTGAATATTTAATGTTTGGAACTTACCTACATAATTCATTCCTGTTAATACTACTTGTTGAAGCTAAGCAAGTTTTCTGAGGGTGATGAGGTAATTTCACAACAAACCTTCCTGCATGTTTGAACCATTTCTGATTCTGGGACTTCCAGATTTCCACAGACACCCTGATTTAACCCAAAGAAAATTTGTGATCATATTTATACACTGATGACGTATGTCGGATCGGGCTCATATCTTAGATGAGATCCGGCCCATTGGATGATGAAAATATCACAGGGAAAGTATCATAAATGTAACAAGTTGGAATACATACCTTACTGAAGTATCTGTGAATCAATAACTCTTTTAATATGTCACACATACCGCAGTAATAAAGCAATTTCGACATGAACTATGAACAAAAACTTTGGTTAGATCATCATCACCATTGATGTACCCGGCCAAGAAAACAGATGACTTAGGTAACATGTCAAATTGGACCAAGGTCAAAAGGGGTACTAAATTTTATTTATTTTGTAAATACTTGAAAGCATGGTTGTAGCGCCTAGGCGCTAGGCGCCCCTCTGTAGTGTCGATTTTTCCCTAGGCGGCTTAGTCAGAATTTTTTTTTTCTTTTTTGACTTTTTTTCTAATAAAAAGGGATTAATTCCATGATTATTTAGACATTTCTCAACCCAAAATCCTTAATATGTCTCTGAAACATCGAAATCCATCTCCAAAATTTGAACTCGGTGTTTAAGTTTGAACTTTAAAGCACTTGACTTAGTATGTTTAAGTTTATTTTTGAAATTATTTTAAGTATTATATTGAATTATTGATATTTATGTGGGTATATATAAAAATTCCAATCCACCTAGCGCCAATTAATCTTGATTAATCCCTAGGCGGTACCTCGCAGCCCGACTAACGGCTAAAGACTTCTACAACCATGCTTGAAATTAATCATGTGTTATATAAAATTATGACATCTGTATTATTATAACAGTCTAATCTTTTGAATAAAAGAGATTTAAGGGGTTGTACGCATTAAAAATTAACTTCAGGTGACTTTTGACCCTTTTAACCCATCGACATTCATCAACTCATTCATTAGTAAAAAGGCTAAATTGCTGCATATGGTTACATCCAAACACCGTGTTCGTAAACAATTATTAATTATTAACATATAAACCATCATAGGGGTGTTCATTGGAAGATTAGGCTTATATTGATGAAAATTCAGGGAATTGTTTGCATTAAATTTTTTAAACATAATAAAATAATAAAGAATAAAAAATGGTTCATGCATATTACCACATTAACTGCATACTTCAAAAAAGAAACAAAGGTAACAGTCAGTTTGGTTTACATGGCTGGTTTTTTAACCGTAAACTGTAAACCGAACCATATAAATCTCAAACTGACTGATTTCCTTCAAAAGTATATGGATTCTTTGGTTAAAAGAGTTTATGAGCATCCAGATATCAAAGTATGTACCTACAACAGCTAAATTAAGAAAATCTAGGATTAATGTATCCTATGATGTAGATATTATATTGATTTGTAATATAAGTTGTGTGAGGTTGATAACTATGTTGGAAAATTAAACAACTAAACTTACCTTATTGTAAAACCATTCATTCCAAGAAGCTGCTCTGCATATAGGAGATATAAGTATCAAACCAGTTACTCTTTCACTATATTTTATCTGCAATGAAAACAATAAGGGGTCAAACATGATGAAGCAATTAGTCCATAGCTCCTATGTGCCACAGAATGACTAGATGTGCCAAAATGAGCCTCATAAATAATAAATATAATAGGTCACGGGTAGGATTGGGTTAGGCCAGATTAGGTTGACCAGAGACTCTTTTCCGTCCAGAATTATAGAATTTATTATAGATGATTAGAATGACAAATATAACCACAGAACCTGCTATATTTCGATAAAAATTCTAGCTTTTTGAAGAAGAAAATGATCTAAAAGGTTTTATGCGTAAATATTTGGCAACTTTTGACCCATTTTCTTAGAAATAATACCGAAAATAGTGTTAGGATGTAGGCACCCGCCATTGCTCCCATACACATCACTGAACCAAGCCTGAAAAACTCAAAAAACAGACCGTCACATAAGTTTATCATGTTACTCTCATCAACAAGTAACCAAAATTTAATGTTTTTATTACCTAAAATAGTTGAGAACCACAAGAATTTGATCACTAAGATCAACAACAGAAGGCACGGGATCGTCTATAGAAATTGGAGCAGCTCCTACCTGCAACAGAATCCACAAGAAAATTTGATGTTGATAATATAATAATCACGCATCATGCCAAACCTATGAAGCACACAAACAGGCATGTGCAAGGATTCGGCCCACTTACTTGCATCCAACGGTGTAATGGGTCAAATCAAATAATCAGTTAAAGAAGTAAATAGGTCAAAACCCAAAAGTTCCCAGTAATGTATTTTCAGTGCATACAATCTCCTAAATCGCCTTAAGCAAAAATTTATCTATTAAAACTATAACAATATAGTTTTTGATCATATATAACACACACATTGATTTAAGCAAAAAGTTATCTATTAATCTATAACAATATAGTTTTCATGTTGGAGCAGCTCCTACCTGCAACAGAATCCATGTTGACTCATTGCCAGATCCACCCATTACCTGTAAGTCACATCTAATCCATTTTGACCCATATTATTTGTTTTTTTCTTTGACCCGACCCATTTCCTCCCTAACAAAATTGTTAAATAGATCATTGGAGTAACACCTAATCCATTTGACACGTTCAAAAAATATATGGTGCTTCATGGTCTAAAACAATAAAGTGGAGTAACTAATAGACCTCATGGCCAGGTGGAGTGATGTGATAAATACAGAAGTTGTGGAGTAGCAGGGAAGCTGATTCGGGAGAGATGAAGAGTCCTTGGAAACAAGACTTGTCTGAAAATCATTTGGAGACAAAAGAAGAAGAAGAAAATTACTATGGAACCAAATTAAAACAACAAAACATCATTTTAAAAGAAAATTTTATAGTTCATTACGGTTTAGAGCTAAATCAGGGTAAGTAATCAATGGTGGCTTTTGTTGATCTCCATAAACAGTAACAGACACAGAACCGCAGCCAGTCTGGATGATATGTTCCTGCACTAAGATTCCAAACACATGAAATATTCCAAGGACACAAAAGAAATGGGCAAATTGCACACAAGTGTGCTAAAAGAATATGAAAATTTATGCAAAATTTGTATAATTCCAAAATGCACACAAAAATCCCATCATATTAGGCATAACACACATGCACAACAAACGAGAGTGAGTTCGTGAGGTTTTCTGGATACTCTTTGAAATGATTATTGACTTACTAAATCACATATGATATGAAATCTAATGTCTGACTTTGTGTATCAATTTTGTCTCACCTACACGGTACATTGTACAATGCAGGTGGGACAGAGCAGCTCTAATTTACTTGTCTTTTGTAAAAAAAAAAAAAATTGATTATAATAATGAATTTATAACAATTTGAGGTCAAATAATCACATGTGGAAAATTTTACTTTTGCTATGCAAAAAGGGATAGTTAACACCGCAGCGTTGCATTTAGATGTTAATTTCACGTTTACTGGAAGTATAAATAAAATTTGGAGAAGGCCTAGATACAAGAAAGCCAATTGGTGAGGATAAATTATAAATGTTGATCACATAACCATCTCTAACAAAATTCTTCTTGTAGGAATTGTAAAAATCTCTTGAAAAAAAAAACGTTCAAACACCACATGCACAGATGATCAAACGCTTAAAATAAACAACAACATAGCACGTGAATATAATTTGAAATTGAAATCATGTTATTCGGATTAAATTTACAAGATTAGAATGCGAGCTGAAATTGAAATAGGTTTTGGAGACGAATTTAGAACCTTGCCGCAAAGATTGATCGGTGGTAAATCGGCGGCAATGGAATGGCCGGAATCTGCCATGGCCAGCGGCTTCTGTGTCCGACGAAAGCCAAAAAAAAAAAAACTCCCCTCTTTCGCTCTCTCTCTCTCTAACTTTCTCTCTCTAGTTTCAGGTGTATAATTTTCTCTCTCTAAAATTCTGCAGAAGCATTTGTGGTTGGTACGCAAACTACGTAGCGATTGTTTCTCCGGATTCCATGTTTATTGTCGTCGTGAATTTGCGTTGTCGAAAATCATGACGAATACGCAACAATCAACGAGTTTCAATTCATTTCAAATGCAATTCTTTTTTAAGTGAACACGCGGGTTTCAATTTTACTATGTTTCAAATTTAATTTAGGAGTAAACCGCCTAATTCGTCCTTGTGGTTTGAGTTTTTGCCAGTTTCATACAAAAAGGTTTTTTTTGTATCTGAACCCTGTAGTTTCTCAAATCTTGTCATTTTCATCCAATACATTAACTCTCTTTAAACTTAACAGAAAATTAGGGGTAAATGTGTCATCTTGCATATTTTTTTATTTATTTGATTTTTAATCCTTATGTAAATCTTTTCTAGCAAATATTAGATTTACATAGGGATTAAAAATCAAATAAATAAATATGCAAGATGACACATTTACTTCTAATTTTCTGTTAAGTTTAAACAGAGTTAGTGTATTGGATGAAAATGGCAAGATTTGAGAAGCTACAGGGTTTTGAGATACAAAAAAAAACCTTTTTGGATGAAACTGGCAAAAATCCCCAAACCACAAGGACAAATTTGGTAGTTTACTCTTTAATTTAGGTTGAGTATTAAAATTGTATTAATTTTAATTTTTTTTTACTAAATTTTTATGAAAACAAATTTAAAAGTATTATGCTGGTCGGTTAATTATGCATCATGAGTGTGAGGTCTTATTAGAGGCAGTCTCTATCCTTATTGATAGGGGTAAAGTTGTATACACCTTACCCTCCTCAAACCCTACTATAACTTTGCTAATAGTAACATATACCGAGATGTGATAAGTACAAAATTTAACGAACTAAAGTGTGTGTTTAAGATTTTTTTAGGTTATGTGTAATAGAGAGGCTTGATTAGAGTTTCACTGATGGCACACAAGCGTCACACAATAAGCTTGATGGGTGCTTAATATATGTGCAATAGGGCTTGATGAAGGGCTTAATAAGAAAAACAAAAGCACCAACCCCTTAAAATCAGGAGTTTGAAATTTGAATCAGGAAGATCGGTGAAAGATAGTGCGCTTTATGTTTCCATATTTGATTTCAAATTTAGTAAGCAAATTTACAAACTAAATATAACAGTTTAAGAAAAATAAATAAATAAACAATGAATTTCATAATATTAAAACAAACAACACTCATACATATAGCGTGTTTCATGAGATTTTTTTGTAAAAAACAAGACCAACTAATGGTAATGATGAAGAATAATGAAAAACTTCCTAACAAAGCGCTCTTATGTTAAAAGTATATGCATAATTATATATTTACAATTTAATAACTAATAACGTTTTTTGTTTGTTTGCAAGATATATGGATCTGTTTGTCTGGGCAATTGTAAAATCAGTGTCCGAACCGTAGTCGGAACAGTGTCTAAAGTGTGTGTTTAAGATCTTTTTTAGGTTATGTGTAATAGAGAGGTTTGATAAGGGTTTCACTGGTGGCACACAAGCGTCACACAATAGGCTTAATGGGGATAAGAAAAACAAAAGCACCAACCCCTCAAAATCAGGAGTTTGAAATTTGAATAAGGAAGATCGGTAAAAGATAGTCCGCTTTATGTTTCCATATTTGATTTCAAATTTCAATGAAAGCAAATTTACAAACTAGATAGAAAAGTTTAAGACAAATAAATAAATGAAGAATGAATTTCATAATATTAAAACAAACAACACTCATACATATAGTATGTTTCGTGAGATATTTTTGTAAAAAACAAGACCAACTAATGGTAATGATGAAGAATAATGAAAAACTCTCTAATAAAGTGCTCTTATGTTAAAAGTATATGTATAATTATATACTTACAATTTTATAACTAATAACAATTTAATAACTAATAACGTTTTTTGTTTGTTTGCAAGAGATATGGATCTATTTGTTTGGGCTATTAAATTTATTAGGTTGATTGTTCATGTAGATTGCACAAGTGGTTAGGCTTGTGATATAAGAGAGGAGATAGACAGAAGCTAAAGAGATAATTATTAGATATTATATATATATAGACTCCGGTCTATGTAACTTCTCTGAGAACGAATCCTGACCTTTTAAAATGGCTGAAATCTCAGCCATGTAAATTCAATTATGGAGTTAGTTTAAAAGCAGTACATTTACCACCGATTAGCGTGTCACACCGATTACCGTTGGCACACCCCAACGGACGGCGGAATAACGTCAGGGCGTGACATGACTATTCATAACATGTGACGCTAATTAAGTTTCATAATTTCAGCCATGTAAATTCAATTATGGAGTTAGTTTAAAGGCAATAGATTTACCACCGATTCCCGTTGTCACACCGCAACCGACGGCACAATAACGTCGGCGTGTGACACGATTGTTCATTACACGTGACGCTAATTAAGTTTGATAATTTAATCATACCAAATTCAATACATGCTCAAATCAAGTAGTTTTCATTATAGCAAGACATAAATTAAACATTGTTTTCAATTACCACACTAGGTCCATATTTTCCTACCTGTAGCATCGACTTGTAATACTCAAACTGCATTTCCTACAACATGTATAAAAATAGAGTCAACAAATATGTTGGTGAGTAGACATAGGTTTGAATATATGTAATAGATTGAAAAATGTGAATTCTTATGTCAATGGTAGAATCTAAGCATGAATGAATAAACATGTGCATGATTAGACCTTTGTTGACTAGACACTTGACTTGCAAGTCAAGATTAGAATGCGGTTTCAATCACCCAAATGCCCTCTATAGGGTCAAAAGATGGACGGGCATCACCCAATAGATCTATCATCGTTACCGTTGGCTTTTACAGTTAGTGATCATGATAGAATTTTGAATTTAGAATAGCACCCACAAAGTTTAACACATGTAGCATTGAATCATACACATAGACATAGATTAGAATTTCACATAGTTTAAGGAAATTGAATTTGAATAATGCATACATGTTACAGCCAAAGCTTAAAAATGAAAAAGGCTTATGAATACTCACATAGTATGATTGATGAATGACTTCTTGATTGTCGTTTATATGGAGACTTATAACTCAGTTCCTATAACATAGTGAGTTTATTTTGAGTTTGTGAGCTTGCTATAGTTTATATGGTTGTGTTTTATGTGTCGAGATTTTATTAAAATAATTATCTTTTAGCTTATATTTGAGATATTATATTATAATGCCTTGAAATTACTAAGTGTCGGGTTTTAGAAGGATTTTGTCATTACAACGACGTATTTTGGAAATTTACCATTTTTGCTTAGCAACTTTAAAACTCACTAATTATATCAAAATATATTTCAAGTGTATACACATCTATACATATGATAGTGATTAATATTATTGTAAAAATGTTTAAGTTTATAAATTTTGCCTTTATACAGATTTTGTCCGTCTTGTTTGGATGAACTTTAAAAATTTAAATAGTTGGAATAAAATTATGAAACTTTATAGTATACTATTTTAAGGTTTTTTGAACAAGTTTCATTTAGAAAACTCTTCGTGATTTTGCTTGTAAAGGGGTCAAAACACTCACTCAAGTATAAGTCCTTGAAGTTTCTGTTTTAACAGATTTAGTACAGTGATTTTGGATTCATTTGTGACATAGTAAACCTTTGAGTTAGATTATGAAACTCTCTACCATTTTAATAGATTATGAAAAACTTTAATTTAGAAAATTTATCTTGATTTGGATCTTAAGTTGGTCAAAACGGTAGCAAAAGTTAGGGGGTGCAAATCCGCAGACTAATCTTATGAAGGTTGTTAAAGGCATCATTTGTTCGAGTTAGAACCTGGTTAAATAGTGCACAAGAAGGTAACATGATGAACTTAGTCATGGAACATGAGTTTGTTTCGTTTGAAGTTTTCATGACCATTTTATAATTTGTTAAAGTCATGACAACATTCTGCCAGAATTTTGGGATGCATGTTTCTATTTAATAAAAGTTTCAACACGATTTAAATTACCAAACGTCCATGTAATGGGACTAAGAATGTGAAATCATTCCTTTGCTTCGGCTTGGGTTTTTATATTATTCCAAACTTAGATTATTTGTGTATACGCGTATACATGCATGCATATATACATAATATCCTTACACACATACTCGTATATGTATATATGCATATATGCATGCATACACTCATTCAATATTAAATCTAAAATAAGATGGATGTTATACCTTTGGGAGATGAAAACTAGAAGAAGATGAAGCTTGTTCTTGCACTCAAACCTTGTTTAAAGCCTCAACTTCACCAACTCTTGATCAAACAAGAAGAAGATGAAGCTTGAAAGGAAAAAATGGTGGAATGGGGGGGGTGAGAGAGGGGGACGACCAAAGGGAGAGAGAGAGGTTGGAGTGTGAAAGTGGTGATGTGTGTAAGAAAAAGAAGGATTTTGTGGGTTTTATAAATCTTGCAAGATTCTCTCTTTTTTTATAATTTTATTTATTTATTTATTTATTTATTTATTTATTTATTCTTATTTCTTAAGTGTATGGATAATAATGCATTAAAACTTATATAATCTAGGTATTTACGGTGTTTAGATCTTCTACCGATTAATTATTTTATAAACGATTTTTATTCGTAAATTAATGAAATATTAAGACGTACTAAATAATTAAATTTTAGTTAATAATAATAATATTGGATAAAGTTTGGTTCATTGTGTAGGCTTTAACGGGGTAAAACACAGGTATAATCTGTTGTCTGTAAACTACCGGTTAAAGTTTTAATTCACAGTTTTTCCTCGTTAATTCAAATTCTTTACTTATGAATTATGGTTTCGTGTTAAGTTAGGTATAATGACTAAAATCATTTACTGATTAGCCATAAATAATCATTTTAGATTGTTTAGCGTAAGACGGTGTCAAAATTACGAAAATTACCAAATGCAAACTATGCATTTTAAATATTGCTAAAATTTAAATGAGGATAAAAATTTAATTATTACATTTGCTGAAAATTCCATCGTAGTCAATGTTAAATACACTAAAGGTGTTAATAAGTCAAATTTGGAATTGACGGATGTCACAGTCTCCCCCAGTTAGAAGAATTTCGTCCCGAAATTCAACTAGCGTTGTGGTTGATAGCTGCATCCACAAAGAGTAGTGGGTATTTTTGTTTCATCTGATCCTCCCGTTCCCATGTGAATTCAGGTCCACGTTTAGATTTCCAACGAACTTTGACTATTGGTATTCGACTACTCTTGAGTTGTTTCACTCCACGGTCCATAATTTCCACTAGTTTCTCAACAAAGTGCATCGACTCATCAATGTGCACGTCGTCGAGAGGGATATGGAGATTCTCATCAGCTAAATATTTCTTGAGGTTGGACACGTGAAATGTAGGATGAATGTTGCTAAGCTCTTCTGGTAGCTTAAGCTTGTAAGCTACTTTCCCAATCCTTTCAAGAATTTTGAATGGTCCTACATAGTGAGATGCTAGTTCCCCTTTCTTCCCAAATATGACTACTCTTTTCCAAGGTGATACCTTGAGAAGTACCAGATCGCTGATATTGAATTCTAGGGGCTTGCGTTGTTTGTCAGCATAACTCTTCTGACAACTTCTAGTTGGGAGTAGGTTCTTACAAATTTGCATGGTTTTGTCAGTAGTTTCTTGAATTAATTATGGACCAATGATTTGCACCTCACCTATCTCACTCCAACAAATGAGTGAGCGGCACTTACGACCATAGAGTGCTTCGAAAGGTGCCATATCGATGCTTGTATGATAGCAATTGTTATACGGGAATTCAATCAAATGTGAGTGAGTAACCCAGTTGCCACGGAAATCGATGACACAAGATCTTAGCATATCCTCGAGTGTCTGAATTGTTCGTTCTGGTTGGCCGTCTATTTGGGATGATATGCAGTGCTAAGATCTAGTTGAGTACAAAAAATTGATTGAAAGGATTTCCAAAAATGCGAGATGAATCGACCATCACGATCGGAGATGATGCTCAAAGGCACGCCATGTCGACTTACTATTTTGTTGATGTAGATTCGAGCTAACTTCTCAACTTGATAGTCTTCACAAATATGTATGAAGTGTGCCGATTTGGTAAGATGATCAATGATCACCCAAATATTGTCGTGACCACCAGAAGTGCGAGGGAGCTTTGTAATGAAATCCATAGCTATGTTTTCCCACTTCCAAACGGGAATCTGTAGTTGTTCTAACAAACTAGAAGGTCGCTGATACTCTTATTTGACTTTTGAGTAGGTGAGGCATCTAGCCACAAAGAGGGCAATGTCCTTTTTCATGCCTGGCCACCAATAGTGATAGCGATGATCTTTGTACATGTTATCCGCACTAGGGTGAATAGAATAAAGAGACTTGTGGGCCTCGTTCATGATGAAAGCGCATAGATTGTTGCGATTTGTAACCCAAATACGGTTCAAGAAATATAGTAAGCCATTAGATTTAGTTTCCAAAATACGTTCAACACCACATGACATTTCTTCATACATGTTACCCTCGGTGAGTGAGATGTGTTGTGCTTCAGAGTGTAACATCACTACTTTTCGGGTAATTGTTATTGCACATATTTTATTATTGGTAGAACACTTTATGCTATTGAGACTAGTTAGCTTTGTGTGTTGATTTAAACTATGATTTGCGTTATTGAGAAAACATAATTTAAACGCATGAACTACTGGAAATTTGTAGTTATTATATAACTAGAACATACTTCGAGCTGTTATTGCGGTTTCCACGCATACAACATATTTTGTTTGCATGGTATGGGTAATAGTGTAGGATTATATCGCCATATTATATGCAAGGGCATAGGTCATGATCTATCGAAGAAGTGGTGGGCTTGCGGCTGGATAGGTTGCGAGCGATTCCTACGTATGCCCTATACGTAAACTTTTTTCGATTTATCATGAGTATGTCGGTGATATGATTTGGTGAGGAGAATCTGAAGTTTTGTTTTGAGTTTGTAAAGGTTAAGGTTCTATCACTATATATAGGCAAGAACACATGTCATGGTTTATTGAAATGGTGGTGGGCTGGCGGCTGAATAGGTTGCGACCGGCTTCTACGTATGCCCTATACATAAACTTATTTCGGTTTATCATGGATGTGTGAGTGTTATCATTTACTGAGGAGAATTCTTGAATGTTAGATTGGAATAAACGAATTAACATAATAAAGATATTGAAATTACTAAGCATTGGTGAGGACACAAATACTATTGACAATGCGAATGTTATTTCAGAAAGGTTAACTTAATAATGTGTTCGTTTGGGTGACGATTCACACGAATACATCTGTTAAGATTAATAATTCGGAAACGATATTCCGTAATTTTATAAATCAAATTGGAAAACAATACGAGCGTTATATTTGTAAAGGTGACGATCTTTATAAATATAAACGTAAGTTACTCGTTCCAACGAGATAACCAAAATAAATATTTTTACGATATTTAAAATAATAAAAATGAATTTAAAACATTTATTAGGAACTACCACTTTAAAAGATTTGAAATAAAATGATTTTTATAAAATGTTTCATTTTTTAAAAAGTTATTTAATACAAACCGAAATAAAATGTTATGATAACAAGTAAATGAATGAACTCGAGCACAACGTTAAGCCCGGACTATAAAAGCTGGAACCTCTCCTTCTTCCTCACACTTTTCCAGCCCCTTTCTCTCTCTAAAACATAAATCCAGAGCGCTCTCTCTCTAGCTTTCTCTCTCTAGAGATCTCTCATTTCACCACCATGTTTGAAGATCTTTATATCAAAACGCTTCTCCATCAGCCTAGATCTCGTAAGTACAAGAATTTCTAGCTCTTAACCCATTTTTAAGGTATATCTACATGTTCTTCTTTGGATTTAAGATCGAACGGGAACCATTCTTTCTCACCACCTTTTTAATCGATTTTGAAAATCTAAACATTTTAAACGATCACATTACGAACGATTTGAACCATGGGACAAACCTGCATGTTGGGTAATGGTTAAAGGTAGAAGATGGTGAACAGTGTCGTCGACACTATTAGTATCGACTGGGTCCTGTCGAACTTAACAATATCGACAGTGATGTCCATCGTGATTGAGAGTATCGACACTAGCCCGTCGAACTTACCATAATCCATCGATATTAACAGCTCCGAACTTGAACTCATCGAACTTAGTAGTCTAGACCAAGAACCGTTGATACTATCCCATCGAGACTAACTATTGATACTACCCATCGAACTTCGTAGTATCGATGGTCTTGTGGGTTTGTCAAACATATTAAAATCTATGGATACGTATATACATAAACATAATATCGATGAGAACACTGCAAAAAAAAGGCTTTTCAGGACTGAATAATCAGTCCCTGATAATGTATAATCAGTATTAAATGGTCATCAAGGACTGATTTTGCCAATCTTGAGTCAGTTACTGATGCTTAGTCCTAGATAACTGTATCAATGACTACAAATCAGTATCTATTGTATGAGATCAACAACGACTAACATTTAGTTTCCAATAAATTTAGTCCTCAATATGTCACCTCATACCATCTTTTTTCAGTCCCAAATAAATCTATTCTGCGACTAAAAATCAGTCTTCATTAATATTCTTTTTAGGGAATGAAAATTAGTCCTTTGACTATGTGTATTTAGTCTCAAATACACTTTATTAGATTTTGGTTCTACAACAAGTCAGCCTTTTTTAAGATGATATGGAGACTAATAATTAGTCTTTGATAACCAAATTCAGTCTTTAATAAAAAAATCGGGACTGAAAATCAATTTTAGATGTCATATTATTAGTATTGTATAGGATTTTGTAAGACTGAAAATCAATGTTTAATAAAAAACATTTCAGTATCAAGTAAGGTTTTTAGAAACTAAAAGTTAGTATTTTATAACAGTTTTTTTCGGTTTTTAATATATTTATGTAAAGTCTGAAAATTAGTCTCTAATACATACATTTAACGATAAAAAATTGTAATGACCCATTTTTGAGAAATATTATAAAACAAACACGATTGGTGTATAATTATGTTTTTTTAATTGATGGGTGTTTTATAAGATTTAGATATCCTGAAATTTGGTGGTTGTTTTAATAATATTTGTGAATTATAACTAAATGGTGGGTGTTAACTAATTTAAGTAAGTTAGTTAAACACTAGTTAGTTGTAACTAGTAATTGGGGGACTGAAAGTGTAATTAGATTAAGCTAGAATAAGACTAAAAGGGTGTTGACAAGTAAAATGGGGGAACTCATTTGTTTGGGCTGTGAACGTTCATCCAGGGGAGGAGAAGGATCAAGTTTTTCTGAATTGTGGCAAAATTCTTGCATAATACTGGTCTAATCCCTCATGCAATCAAATATTGGAGTTCTCCTTGCATTCTACTACACATAGTTAAGGAATTTGATGTGTTTTGATGGGGTTTACGTGGGTTTCCCATGGGGTGTGAGCTTGATGGGTTATATCGAAAATTGGGAGTTCAAATGGTATTCTATGTTGATAATCATCACATGGATCATCTATGAACAAGCATTTTATCATTTCATTAAGTCCTACGTATATTGATAAAAATGGAGTTTTGGGTTGTTCATGGTGAAGATGAACCAAGAGATTAGATGGGTGTTATATGATAAATTAGATGATAACTTTATGCTATCTAACATTTGAATTTGTTTTACCTTGGTGATCATTGAACTTGGAGGATTAGTAACACAAATGGGAGATTGATGGGGTTTGGACATGTTTGAAATGTGTAGGTAAAAATCATGCACACAACTTGTTTGTTGAAATGTCAACAACTTGATTTTTTACCTAATGAAGTGTTTAAAGGGATGGGTGAGGTTAATTAGGTGTTATAATCATAAAAGATAAAATCTTTATGATTAAATGGGTCAATTGGTGTAAACTAAATAGGATTGGTGATAATGGGATGAGTGGGTGTAATTTGACTAGTAATGGTCAACCCATGTATTAAACCTATTTGTTGTGATAATAGGAAATGATAGTGAAGGGGTGAGTGAAACCAAACGACTCGGAAAGGAGATTTCGGTGGTGGATAACTTGTTGGGACAAGGTAAGTCACCCACATATTATACTTGATGTTGTTAAAAGATTCTATGCACATATATGTATATATGTATGTAGATGTAAGTGGAATATACATGGAATGTTGAATTGGGTGAATTGGTGTTTGTACATTTGTTGTTTGACAATAATAAGCAATAGGTGTTATTGCTTAGTTATTGTAACGTAGAATGTTTACATTTGATGCGACATAATAAGAATGATTCACAAAAGGTGTGAACTTCTTATTGAAGTTTGACCGAAATTAGTCAAAAAATTCACAAGAGGTGTGAATATGTAAATTAGGTGACTTGGTGTTTGTATGATTGGTGTTTGTCAATAATATACAATATGTGTTACATTTTCTTTGTTATTGTAAATTTTTTAGGTTTACAGGTGGTGTGAACTTCTTATTAAAATTTGTAAGAATGATTCACAATAGGTGTAAACATAATATTTGAAATTTGACTGAAATTGGTCAAATGATACATAAGAGGTGTGAAGGTGGAAATAATTGGTGTTAAGTTACTTGATGTTGACAATAAAATGCAATAGGTGTTTAAATTGCTTAGTTATTGTGATTTGTTATGTTTATAAGTGGTATGGAGAAATAAGAATGATTCAAATGTGGTGTGAACTTCTTATTTGAAGTTTGACTGAAAATAGTCAAACAATTCACAAGGTGTGTGAATGCAAAACGGGTTGAATCACAAGTGGTGTGATCTTCCCATGGTTTATATATGGAGTTTAGGTAAATCACAAGTGGTGTGATTACCTGCCTTGAGAATCCTTGGTGAAAAAGGAAGTCTCAAGGAAATGATGAATAATTTGACTTTTACTTGGTGAATTATATGTTCTAACACTTTATTGGCATTTTAAAGTGCTATGAATATGATTTTCATGTGTTGAATATGTTGATAATGTTGTGCAAATGGGAATTCTTGGTGGAAAAGGGAATGCCCATAAGTTTGGATGAAAATGGAGGTGTTAACGGGCTTGGGAGAAAAATACCCGTTTAACCAATTGTGTGGTGTTTAATTTGAATGTTAACATCAAATTATGTTTGAAACATTGTTGTTTATGTTTCAAAGGTGTTATGAAATGTATATGGGGGCAACGGAAGGGTTAAAACGATCTGGGGTGGTCACGGGGGTGTAAAACACGAAAAACTGGAATTCTGCAGCTGCAGGGGGCGTAGCCTATGCCCTGTGCGTAGCCTACGGCTGAAGAATTATGCTAAAGAGGCCGTAGCCTACGGCCAGGCCGTAGCCTACGGCTGGGGGTGTCCAAAATTGCCTGTTTTGGTCGTTTGAACGCGTTTTGGGATCCAATATCCTTCCATTATGAACCAAAAAGTATACATAGGTGTTTTTACTTAGTTCTAACGAACTAATGGTGATTTACATGTGGTGTTTTGTAAGTGAACATAAAGGGTGTTGGCGGACGTGATCGGATTGTTTTCAAGGACTCGGAACGAAAGGTGTCTTGTGGTTGTCTTTTGTTAGTTAAAATCAAAGGTTTTGTGAATTGTATTAATGTAAATGGAGTTTTCAAATGTTTAACTAACATAAAACCTTTTGGAACTTGGATGTAAACTGGTTATCAAAAGTGTTATTATGCATTTGTTTATTTTGAAAAATCCGGGACCTAACTCTGAGGGTGTTTTTAAACACGTGTCATACGTGTGGGGAAACTGGGGCTTACAAGTTGGCATCAGAGCTAATGATTTGAGGGATTCAAGTGCGTCGCGAACACTTGAACTCAAATGATCATGCTTTTGATATGGGGAATAACGTTCGATCCGAGATCCGATCACAAAGTCAGCGGTTTAAGGTAACATGTTTGTGGTGTGTTTACCTTAATTGTATATGTTTAATGGTGATTGGTGTGAATTTGTTTGTTAGACCGAAATTCTTAGGTATAATATGGTGAGATGGAGTTAAGGAAACATTAGGTGATATGATTATCTTAATATTTTTGTATATTGGTGTTTTGTTATGATTATTTTGTGTGAATAACATTCTTGATCATGATGTGGGTTGATGAAGTTATGGAAATGAGCATGGGATGATTGTATTATTATGCCTGGCCTGTATAATATTACCCTCATTACATGAACATGACTTTAACAGAGCCAACTCAAATCTGGCTATGGAATAGGAGATAAGGGAGTAGTAACTTGTTTACTAATTAACCAAATAATGTATAAGTATGTTGTAGATACTTATAATGGTCTCTGAAACTGATTAGTTGAGATATGTGGTATGAGATATATTGTGTGAAATTAAATGTAAGTCCACAGGTGTGTGGCATTGTTGAAAATTCACCTTCGGGTGAAAATTCTTGTAAGTCCACAGGTGTGTGGCATTGGAAGACTTCACCTTCGGGTGAAAATTCATGTAAGTCCACATGTGTGTGGCATTGGTGAAAATTCACCTTCGGGTGAAAATTCTTGTAAGTCCACAGGTGTGCGGCAATGGGAGACATCATCTTCAGGTGAAAATTCTTGTAAGTCCACAGGTGTGTGGCATTGGGAGACTTCATCTTCGGGCGAAAATTCTTGTAAGTCCACAGGTGTGTGGCATTGGGAGACTTCATCTTCGGGTGAAAATTCATGTAAGTCCACAGGTGTGTGGCATTGGGAGATTTCACTTTCGGGTGGAAATTCATGTAAGTCCACCGGTGTGTGGCATTTGTGAGAATTCATCTTCGGTCAAAACTTATGTAAGTCCACAGGTGTGTCGCAATGGGAAGAATTCACCTTCGGGTGAAAATTTATAAGTCCATGGTTATGTGGCGTGGGATTTCACATATGAGACCACTGGTGAGTGGCGTTGGGATTGGTAGGTAAGTTTATCTTGGTGTGGTATGGGGAATGGCATGTAAGTCCACTTTTGAGTGGCATTGGTATTTGACATGTAAGTCCACATTTGTGTGGCATTGGAGGTAAATCATACATGAGAATTAAGTTAGTAACAAATAAAATGCCTTTGGGTAGTTTGGAACTGTTAGCAATGGTTTATGTTTGAATGGTGTATAATTAAAAGCTAATTGAGATGATCTACAAGTGTTGTAGACATCTACATTTTAAAAGCTAATTGAGATGAACTACAAGTGGTGTAGATTTATGTATATAAATGTGGTGTTAAGGCATTTGGTCTACTATGTGGTTGACAAGGGGAGAAAGCATACACTATGAGTATGTATTGTATTATGTGTCTTAGATCTTTTAAATGATTGTAGAATGGTGGTGTACATATACGTGGTGGAGTATGGTCCTAAATAAATGAACACATTTAATGTGGGTGAAAATTTTGGACAAATTGTATGGTGATGGAAAATAAATCTTCTAAATCCCAAAACACTATCTAAGGCACGATCATGTTGTATCAAAGAGGTGGTGGGTTGGCGGTTGGGTGTATGCCCTACGTATACCCTATACATAAGCTTATTTGCTGCAACAAGAAAGTGTCATCGTATAGGCTTGGGCAGAGGACGAGGGTGGGGGTGAGAAAATAGACTTTAAAGGTCTTGGCATGAATGCCTTAGGGAGAATAAAACTTGATAATGCCACGTTGTCATTGATTAATGTTTAATATGTTAAGGTTTTGACAATAGTGTCATAACTGGGGTGTTACGGCTATAAACATGTGATCATATTGATTTGTGTGTTTTGCTTGAAATAAGTTGTAAATGTTACATGTTTATTGATTGGTGTAATTATTTGATTTGGGTTGTGTGAGGGATTTAGAATGTAAATGATTGAATTGAACCCTCATGCAATAATCATTATTTCATGGATGATTCACAAGTGGTGTGAACATCTATGACTATATGTATATGAGTATGTATCATAAAACTTGAAGGTAGTTGCGTGGAAATGACTTGTATACGTATGTTGTTGTTGCAAGTAATTGAATGTATCTTTTAAAATATATGATTTTTCTAGAGGATGATTCATAGGGGAATGGACATTCTTTATGCGTTATGGTTGGGGAAAACGAATCTATTAGCTTATAAACTAGATTCGAACATAACAGTTGGTTATTTTCTGTTTGAATTAGATGAAGATGATTCACAAGCGGTGTGAACATCTATAAAAAAATCAGTGTGCTATTAGATAATGTACAAGAGTGTGTAATATCTAAATAGCATGAGTGTTTGTTGGTAATAATAAGTAAGAAGTTTGGGTGCGAATGAACCAATAACCATACTTAAACTTGATTGTTAAGATGTTAACATATGGTGGATACTGGTGCTCTTATGACTGAAATTCAAGTTGTTGTGTTTCAATTTCGTAGTAAACAATCAAGAAAAAAAGACATTTTTAGGTGTTGATTTATTATATGGACCTGATGATCCCATGGTCTATGTTGACGCGTCGTATGTGGTGGTTGGGTGTGCTTTGATGCAAAGGGGGAAAGTTATTATTCATGAGGTTAACTAATTATTTTATGATATGGAAATTGTGGCGGTGGGTGGAGTTACTCAAGGATTACGATCGCGAAATCCTCTTTCAACTAGGAAAGAGAACGTATGCCATGGGTAGCAAGCAGAAACATTCACCCATTAGGGTGAAGTCGGTGAAAATTTTGATGACGTTGAACTTAGTGAATCAAATTATAATGGTTCAAACTGAGGCTTTAAACCGAGAAGGTTAACAAATAGTGCTCATTTTATATCGATTAAGGAGACATACATTCGAAGAAGATGGCCAAAATTTTACGTGAAAGAGTTAGTATCTCGACATGGGGTGACGGTGACAATTGTGTTTGACCGCGACACTTTGTTCACTTCTCGTTTATAAAAGAACTTTAAGGAGGAATTTGGCGCAAAAATTCCTTTGAATATGATGGACCCTCTAAACCAGATGGTTAAAGTGAAAGGACTATTTAAAGATTGAGGGTATGCTACAGGCGTGCATCTTTGATTTGGAGGCAGTTCTGATGATTACTTACCTTTGGTGGAGTTTCTTACCTTAATAATGCCTTATTTTGAGGTATCTATGGGAGAATGTGTCAAACTCTTGTGTGTTGGGAAGAAGTGGATTGTGAGAACTCGCTAGAAATCTTATGCGGACAAACAGAGGACACCAATTAAATTCCAAGTGGAAGACTTTGTGCTGTTATGAGTTTCTCATTGCACCGCTTAGATTTATAGCTCGGATGGGCAAGTTTTCTTATCGCTTAGTGCTACCGGTGAGATTGGGTGGCATTCATAATGTATTTCATAGATCTTATTTGCGAAAATGTTTGGTGGACGAATGGGCTTATGTGCCATTGGAGGATTTAGTGATTGATGATAAACTCAATTATATTGAGAAACCAGTGGCTGTCTTTGATAGGAAAGTGAAACAACTTCGGAATAAGACGATTAACCAAGTGATGGTGCAATGGAAGAACAGACGGGGTCCTAATGATACGTGGGAGTCGGAGGATGAAATGCGGAAAATATATCCTTTTCTGTTTGAGGTGTAACGAGGTTTCAGGGACGAAACCTTTGTAAGGAAGGGAGAATTTGTAACGACCCATTTTTGAGAAATATTATAAAACAAACATGATTGGTGTATAATGATAAATTAGATGAAGATGAAAATTAGATGATAACTTTATGTTATCTAACATTTGAAATTTGTTTTACCTTGGTGATCGTTGAGCTTGGAGGATTAGTAACATAAATGGGAGATTGATGAGGTTTGGATGTGTTTGAAATGTGTAGGTAAAATTCATGCACACAACTTGTTTGTTGAAATGTCAACAACTTGATTTTTTACCTAACGAAGTGTTTAAAGGGCTGGGTGTGGTTAATTAAGTGTTATAATCATAAAAGATGAAATCTTTATGATTAAATGGGTCAATTGGTATAAACTAAATAGGATTGGTGATAATGGGATGAGTGAGTGTAATTTGACTAGTAATGGTCAACCCCTGTATTAAACCTATTAGTTGTGATAATAGGAAATGATAGTGAAGGGGTGAGTGAGACCAAACGACTCGGAAAGGAGATTTCGGTGGTGGATAACTTGTCTGGAAAAGGTAAGTCTCCCACCTATTATACTTGATGTTTTTAAATGATGCTATGCACATATATGTATATATGTATGTATATGTAAGTGGAATATACATGGAATGATGAATTGGGTGAATTGGTGTTTGTACATTTTTTGTTTGACAATAATAAGCAATAGGTGTTATTGCTTAGTTATTGTAATGTAGAATGTTTACATTTGATGCGACATAATAAGAATGATTCACAAAATGTGTGAACTTCTTATTGAAGTTTGACCGAAATTAGTCAAAAAATTCACAAGAGGTGTGAATATGTAAATTGGGTGAACTGGTATTTGTATGATTGGTGTTTGTCAATAATATGCAATATGTGTTACATTTTCTTAGTTATTGTAAAATTTGTAGGTTTACAAGTGGTGTGAACTTCTTATAAAAATTTGTAAGAATGGTTCACAATAGGTGTGAACTTCATATTTGAAATTTGACTGAAATTGGTCAAATGATACATAAGAGGTGTGAAGGTGGAATTAACTGGTGTTAAGTTACTTGATGTTGACAATAACATGCAATATGTGTTTAAATTGCTTAGTTATTATGATTTGTTATGTTTATAAGTGGTATGGAGAAATAAGAATGATTCACATGTGGTGTGAACTTCTTATTTGAAGTTTGACTGAAAATAGTCAAATAATTCACAAGGTGGGTGAATGCAAAACGGGTTGAATCACAAGTGGTGTGATCTTCCTATGGTTTATATATGGAGTTTAGGTAAATCACGGTGGTGTGATTACCTACCTTGAGAATCCTTGGTGAAAAAGGAAGTCTCAAGGAAATGATGAATAATTTGACTTTTACTTGGTGAATTATACGTTCTAACACTTTATTGGCATTTTAAAGTGCTATGAATATGATTTTCATGTGTTGAATATGTTGATAATGTTGTGCAAATGGGAATTATTGGTGGAAAAGGGAATGCCCATAAGTTTGGATGAAAATGGAGGTTTTAACGGGCTTGGGAGAAAAAGACCCGTTTAACCAATCGTGTGGTGTTTAATTTGAATGTTATCATCAAATTATGTTTGAAACATTGTTGTTTATGTTTCAAAGGTGTTATGAAATGTATTTGAGGGTAACAGAAGGGTTAAAACGATCCGGGGTGGTCGCGGGTGTGCAAAACGCGAAAAACTGGAATTCTGCAGTTGCAGGGGGCGTAGCCTACGGCTGAAGAATTCTGTTAAGGAGGCCGTAGCCTACGGCCAGACCGTAGCCTACGGCTGGGGGTGTCCAGAATTGCCCGTTTTGGTCCTTTTAACGCGTTTTGGGATCCGATAACCTTCCTTTATGAACCAAAAATAATACATAAGTGTTCTTACTTAGTTCTAACAAACAAATGGTGATTTACATGTGGTGTTTTGTGGATGAACGTAAAGGGTGATGGCGGACGTGATCGGATTGTTTTCAAAGACTCGGATTGAAAGGTGTCTTGTGGTTGTATATTGTTAGTTAAAATCAAAGGTTTTGTGAATTGTATTAATGTAAATGGAGTTTTCTAATGTTTAACTAACATAAAACCTTTTGGAACTTGGATGTAAACCGGTTATCAAAGTGTTATTATGCACTTGTCTATTTTGAACTTAACTTTAAGAGTGTTTTTAAACACCTGTCATACGTGTGGGGAAACTGGGGCTTACAAAAATAGTTTCCAATGGCCTTCTACAATATCTCATTTTGTTTTTTTTAGAGACTAAAAATGGTTTTCGAAACAATTTTAATTGTGTACAATATCATAACACATGCATTAAACTTTAAAACAGTAAACAATAAAACATATAAATAGATAATACCAAGTTGATTAATCCCAAACTTCAAAAAAGTATTTGAAAAAAACACATTAAAGAAGCAAATAATAAAAGTAAGTCACAACTAATATTCTAGATCTAACTATCGATGTCGTTTAATTATTCATCTGAACTGTTTGCTTCATTACTCACGGGTGCAGATACTGAGTTCTCAAAATCAGGAAACTTTGAACTCATGAACATTAAAATTTTTTCATATTTTTCATTGCTTTGTTTTAGTTCGTCTTTGAGTGAATCAACTTGATTTTTAAGAGCTTCAGCCTCACTTGAATGTGGTTGAGAAGATTGAGCTTCAGATGCCATCCAAAGATCTTTTTTCTTAAAACCGTTCCTACGCCTACATCCCATGCAGATTAGGTTGTTTTCTCCTTGGCACGCACACTTCTAGTTGCCTCTTTCTCTAACTTGTGTTCCATGGTAGTAGTAATAGTCATTCCTTTAGAAGTTAATTTAGCTATTGCCTCTTTTTTATGAATAACAATCTTTTCCTAATAAAATAAAAGGTAGGAGAATAAAAGTTAAAGCTACTCAAAATCAAAATCTGATAACTTTATTCCAAGAAAACAAGTTGGAAAAAAAAAGATAGCAAGTAGCTTACATATTCAATACGTGCATATTTGTTTAGCCATTAACGTTTTTTAGCATTGAAATGTAACTTGTGGTAAACTTCTAATGGGCTAGGCGGCATTTGAGTCTCCTTATTTATATGCAATAACAAAATAAATTATGTAGTATATTGCATAAAGTTTGATAATTTTTTTAAATGAAACTTACAAGTATCGTTTTACGATCCCAAAATTGGGTCAAAGTCTTTTGTATGGGTCAGGTAGCCTGACCAGCTGCTGGCTGGCATTAAGGTAGAAAAAGACTACAAATTCAAGTCGAGAGGTGTTGCATGAAATTAGGAGATGGGGGAGTGGGAACAAACTATTAAGTACTAAAAACAACTTACAAGAGGAAATTCAAATCCTGATGCAATTGCTGCGCATCTCAAAATCATTTTATCTAGATTAGAAACGTTTGAAAGCTGGATGATGTAGCAGTCCTTAAGGACCAGGCTGTTTTTAAAAGGAAACTTGAGGAAAAAATGACTTGGAAGTCCTATAATTTAAACCATGAAGAAGAGGCTATCATAGCTCAATTAATATATATTAGGGCTCGATTAGATTCCCTAGTATCCCTGAGGGATGATGTTGTAGTGATCAAGGTTTGGATGGATGATAAGGAACTTGATGATGCATCTTAAGATCCTAATGACAAATCTGGTGATGGAGGCTGAAAACAGTGGCAGTTCTATGTTTGCAGTTGTAAGAGTTTCTAAGAACTATGTTCTTGATGAAGTTGACAATAAACACGTAGTATAAAATCAAAGGAACAAGCTGAACAAGTAATGATAGACTGCAACTCAGAAGACAACTTATAGATATCATATAGTCCCACAAGTTTGGTGGGTGTAGATCAGTTGACCAGTACACTCATCCTTTATATATATATATATATCATAAAAGAATGGCGAATTCAACTTGAGCCTCAGAATGTTATAACACGTCATTGGGCCATGAAACATGTGTAACTACAATTATATGGCTAGCTGCTTGGTGCAACCATTCGCTTAAGGAAACTACTTGGGAAGTTAGTGATCTGCATGAACTCCTAATGACACTGATCTACACTCCCCAGAAAAAGTGAAATCTTGATGGTTTATAACGCCGGCCAGCAAGTACTACCCCAAAATTTTCAAATTTGACTCGAGGACAAGTTGTGTCTCCAGACCTGAAGTATTGATATGATCCCAAAATTGAGTCAAAGTCATCTGAATGGGTCGGGTAGACCCATGAGCACCTCGGTGGCGGTAAGGCGAGAAAAGAGAAAATTTACGTGGAAAGGTAAAGGTATTGCATTAAATTGGGAGATGGAGGTGTAGGGAAGAACTGCCAAGTAATTTCGGATGGGATAAGCTTTATATGCTCTTGGTTAGCTTTGTTTAGGGTGTCTTGTTAATTATTATCCAATTTTTTTAGTGTTTGGAGAGTTTCCCCTCTCGGATCCAGTCGTTAAAATAAACATTCCAAAATCATATAGAGCATAATAATGTAATTTATAAAATCAAATCATGTCCTTTTAAACTATAAATTTTCAAAACTTACCAAGCGAAACTTATAATTGCTGATGTGTTAGTTTAACACATCTGTTTTTGTACATAATCGAGTTCGTTTTCGTAAGTATTGTTTATATTTTGAGTCGTTTTTCCTTCCTTTTTACATTGTGTCCTGGGGAGCGGAAATGAAGGAAAACGGGCATCGGAAAAGAGTGTGGTTGAACGAGCGAAGAAAACGAAAAAAACCCCACGCGGTACGCCCCAGGCCACCATCTGATCCCAGACGATGCGTCTGGGAACATTCTTTGGTCCAAAACCTTCCGCGCGCATCGCCTAGTCAAAGTGACCGGCCGCAGGCAATGCGCCTGCCAGGCTCAGCTGCCCGACTATTCTGTCCCGCACGCATCGCCTAGCTCCATGCACCCTCGCTAGCCGATGCGCCCCGGACCATTATCGGCCCCAAAACCCTAGTTTCATGCCCTCTACAAATGGGATGCGTCCAGATCGGTTGGAGGGTCTTCTTCTGCGAATTTGGAACCCTAATCAAGCCCTGGAGCTACTGGAGCTTAACCATGGATGTTAGGGCTTGATTAAAGCTTGTGGGAGTGAAGAAGAAGGAAGCATTTTGAATATTCTTCTTATCCTTTAGTTTTCTTAGTTTAATCAATAGTTTAACATGTATTTAGACTATATTCAGATCTGATTTGCTACTGTTATGATTTTGGTTGGCTAGATCTTGGATTATACTTAGGTTTGGGATGATAAAGTTGTGATCTGGATGATGTTTGGAATTGATTTATGCTATGGGATGTTATATGCTTTGTAATCAGCTGTAAAGATTGAAACCTTGATGATATTTGCATGTGTGAATGATGATATTTGATGATTGATTAGATCCACATGTGTCTAGGAAGGTCTTTCCACCATTAGATACATGATAGGCCTACTACTTGGTGTTTTAGGTTAGTTTATCGATTGGTGATCGTATTCCATAGGATATGATATCATTAAGTGTTGTGATTTGCATGTGTGACCTAACCTAGAAATCCGGGAGGTGATG
Source organism: Mikania micrantha (assembly GCA_009363875.1). NCBI lineage: Eukaryota > Viridiplantae > Streptophyta > Magnoliopsida > Asterales > Asteraceae > Mikania > Mikania micrantha. The sequence goes on along the minus strand of CM018693.1, from coordinate 104,422,457 downwards.
GGTTAGATGGTTGGTGTATTCCACTTGGGTTATTTGAGTTAAACGACCAGAGAGGCCGTTGTCTTAGATTTCTTTAGTGTTTGTGTCAATCCATGTCAAAGTAGTCAGCTTTATGACTCTTTAGTGTCTTAGGATACATGCATGTTGAGAAATCCGGGAGGTGATCCACCCGTTGGAGTGCAATTACATACCAGGAAAATCCAGAAGGTGACCCGGTAGACTAGTGCATACATAACATTCTTAGGACTTCCAATGGTGTTTCCTGGTATCTGATCTGGGTCCATTAGGTTATTCTTAGTGTGTTTCTTAAGATCCTACTCTTCATCCTTCATAAGTCAGTCCAAGTCATTAATTATTTGTCACACTTTTGATTCCCAGCCTTGGTATACCAGTTTTCCTTATTTGCAGTTAGATTCTACTTTACAGTCCCTAAGTTAGTTTCAGTTTCAGTCAGTCTTTTTAGTGTTTAGTTGTTAGTTCAGTCATTTAGTCAGTTACAGTTTCAATTAGGTTCTCAAAGTTGCACCAAACCCCCCCCCTCTTTACTTTATTTTGTTCACAGTCTAGGTTAAGTTTGTCAAACTAGTGTCCTTAGGTTCGATATCCGGTCTTCCACAAGCTATACTGTCACCGATAGGTACACTTGCCTTCGTAGCGGTCTAGTTTAAGATTTTCGATTTTAACTAGGTGTTTAGGTCAAGTCTAGGTCTAGGATTAGTTATAGTGTCTTTAGCTTAGGTTAGACATCTTTTAGTTTGTTCTATTTTTAGGGTACGGACCGCTGCACATTAAGTTTTTGGCGTCATTGCCGGGGAGACTAGGCAATAGCAAAGATTACTTATATTGTGGCCATTTAGTGCTTATTTTCCTATCTTTTGCCTTTTCCCCACTCTTAGCTTAATTTTCATTTTTTGGGTTAGTTTTATTTCTTCTTAGTGCCTTTACTTGTTATTTGCTACTTGTGCCTTAGATTAGGTTTATTTGTGCATATTTGAGTCTTATTTGCTTGTTTGATTAGGGTGTCGGTAAGTGTATGCCCCACACCCGTTCGCAGGGAGCATCAGAGTTTGAGCTTACTTCACCGGAGCTGATTTTGCATGCCCATCAACAGGTAAGTTTTCTTGACCCTACTTTTGATATGGAGCCACCAGCACCTCTGCCGCCAAGGTGGACTGTTCATGAGCCTGCTAGTTATGGAGTTGTTGGAGCCAGATCTGCGATCACACGTCCACGAGTCAACAACAACAACTGGCAGATTCCTTCGCATGTCATGTCTACTATCACGAACTCGACTCAGTTCCATGGCCTTATCGATAAGGACGCCCCCGGCCATCTTTCTCTATTCGTGCGTATCTGCGATACCTTTCGCATCAATGGCGTTTCTGAGGAGGCTGTCTATCTTCGTTTGTTTCCTTTTACTCTTCCGGGCCGAGCCGCGACCTAGTTGAATTACTTCCCAGGGATTCCATCTCCACTTCGGCTGATCTATAGACCAAGTTTCTGAAGAAGTATTATCCTCCTTCTAAATCTGCTAGACTGAGAGATCAGATCCATTCATTCCGGATCGATGATAATGAGCCATATTATTTGGCAAGGGAGCGTTTTAACTCCCTTCTGAGCAGATGCCCCCAGCATGGCCTGTCCGATTGGGCCTTAGTTGAGAAGTTCATAATGGACTTACCTTGGAGATGAAAAGAAGGTTCAACACTGCTGCTGGGGGACATATCATGGATAAGAAGGAGCCCGAGGAGTGTGAGGCTATGTTTCAGGATTTTGCCTTAGCTGAGTATGAGGATTCGTCCTATGTGAGGAAAGCTGCACCGGCTGTTAAACCCACTGTTGCATCGCCAATCCCGTCTAGAGGGATGCATCATGTCACGCCCGACACTAGCACTGCTGCATCCTTAGAAGCACTGGCTAAGGACATTAAGGAGTTGAAGATGGCTGCTGCTAGGTGTGAGATATGTCGGGGTGGACATGCTACTGCTGAGTGCCCGATCACTGATCAGGCACAGGTTGAGGCCATCAATTATGGATGGAACAGGTCTTTCAGTCCCAATCCCACCCCCAAATGGAACCAGAACTTGAATTGGAGGAACCAGAACCAGGGACAACATCAGAATCAACATCAGCATTCAAATTGGTGAGGGAACAACAACATCTCCTACGAGAGACCGCCGACGCGCCAGATTCCGATCACTGAGAGAGATGCACCTGAGAGCTGGGGCAGCAAGGATCGAGACACGAAGCTGGAGGATATGATGGCTCAGAAGATGAAGATGCTACAACAGATCATGGATAAAGACAAGCTGCGTGACCAGAAGATCGAGGAGCACGACACTCTACTTAGGAACCAGCAGGCATGATTCTTGGATCTGCAGCGATCGGTTGGTGAGCTTGCGAAGATTTTCAATGAGAAACCGGGTGGTTCTTTTCGGACGAACACTGATCCTTACCCGAGGGGTCATGTGAAGGCAGTTACCACACGCTGGTAGAGGAGGAGAGGTAGAGCTGCCACCACCGGTCATTGAGGTTGATGATGAGCCGGTGGCTGAGGAGATTGAGTTGGAGACTCTTGCAGGGGTGCCATTGAGGCTAGACTGAGCAAGTACCGTGCCGAGCAGTGAGTCTTCTATTGAGAGGTTGAAGAAGGAGAAGTTGGAGGAGAAGAAGAGAGGGAAGAGAGTAGCTGATGAGCCTGAGGTGGATTTGACTAAGCTTCCATACCCTACAGATGCCTTGCAGTTAAAGCGTGATCAGGAGTATGGACATTTTTTGGAGATGTTCAAGCAGCTGAAGATCAATCTCCCATTTGTATAAGCTCTCCAGCATATGCCCAAATATGCTAAGTTCTTGAAAGACCTCCTGTCTAATAAGAAGAAACTGGAGACACTCTCTACCATTACATTGGGAGCTAGGTGTTATGCATTGGTTCATAACAAACTGCTAGAGAAGCTCGAGGATCCAGGGATTTTCACCATTCCATATCTGTTTGGTTGTTCTTCTGTGAGCCATGCATTGGCTGATCTAGGTGCTAGCATCAATTTGATGCCTTACTCGATTTATATGCACCTAGATATGGGAGAGCCGGCACATACACACATGAGCCTGGCATTGGCTGATCGGTCAGTCAAGTATCCTAGGGGAATTGTTGAGAATGTCCTGGTGAAGGAGGACAAGTTTGTTTTCCCCATGGATTTTGTCATACTTGACATGGATTTCGCACGACGAAGGCAATGATTGATGTTTATGAGGGGAAGATCTTATTGCGTGTTGGAGATAATACCGTCACCTTTAATGTGGTGAAGTCCATGAAGAAATCCAATGGCCAGGACGATCAGGTTTACTTCCTTGATGCCTTTTTCTCTACTATGGATCGTTACCTAGACTACATCAGTGGAGTAGATCTGTTGAGAGATCAAGACGTAGGTGACGGGGATGTGAGAGAAGAGGTTGTGGGAGACGAGGGCCATGCTACTGCTACTGAGGCTTACCTTGATTACATTCCTAGCAATTTAGCATTGGAGCCTCCTGTTTATCCCACGGTGTTTGAGAGTCATGAGCCTGCTGACAATCCATCTGTTGAGGCTACCCATCATAAGAGCTAAAGGAGTTGCCACCTCACCTTGAGTATGCATTCCTTAATGGGGACTCTGATCTACTTGTCATCATTTCATCAGCTCTGACAGAAGTAGAGAAGAGTAGACTGATTAGTGTGCTGAGGGAGCACAAGCAGGTGATTTCATGGAAGTTGATGGATATCAAGGGTATTCACCCTTCTTTCTGTACGCATCGCATTCTGCTTGAGGAGGATTTCAAGCCCGTGGTTCAGCCACAGAGATGGCTTAATCCTAACATGGGTGAGGTGGCGAAGAAGGAGGTCCATAGGTTGTTAGATGCTGGTCTCATATACCCCATTTTTGATTCATCTTGGGTGAGCCCAGTTCATGTGGTTCCGAAGAAAGGCAGGATGAATGTGGTAGTGAACGAGAAGAAGGAGATAGTTCTCGCCAGAACAGTCACCGGATGGAGGGTGTGTGTCACACCCCCAAATTCCCACTCGTGGTGTCAGTCCACGTGGGTGTGACGTGGCCAGGATCACAGCTCATGGTCATATAGAACGACTCTATATGAGTTACACAATCACACAGGTATATAAAATAACATAATTTCATTCAATATGCAACGGAAAGTGTTTTAACATCATAAGATAAATAAGTTGCAGCGGAAAGTAAATTGTTTGAAACAGACACTACATAGTTAAACATATTTTCAAATACATCAAATACACGCAAGCCTAGGACATGAGTCTATATGAGTGCCAGACTCCTTAGCGTGTCCTTGTGCGTGTCCTTGCGTGTGCTCCATCAATTACCTGAGAATACATGCGAAAAGTGTCAACTAAAAAGTTTGTGAGCTCACAGGTTTAGACAGACACAAATAGTAAACAGATATATACTGGGTATGTTAAGTTTTGTTGTTGGATACTACGATCCGTGGAGTGTGTCATGTCATCTTACCGAAACTCGACTGTTTCCGTTTGCCTCCGCGGGTCATCGCAGAACCCGACATCAGTATCGATATTACACTCGTTATGACCTCCAGTCAACGTTGTTGCCGAGTGGGGCTAGTCAAACCCAGTAGTACTACGTAATAACGACTCGTTTGTCATACAATTGACGGTAAGGATAAGTGAGGATTTTATGCGATAAAAGTTACACTCGAAAATAGTTTCACAACATACCAGTCATATACCTAAAACAGTTGCATAGTAATCTCACCCCAATAGTTTAGCAAGACAGTTAAAGAGTAAAAGTGGGGCTGTAAACTCACCTGAGTTTAGTAATGCGTTTGCTCAAAAGAGAATAGTGTAGCTCGCCGGCTAGTAGTCACCTATATCATATAGGTACTATGAGTTTGTGTTCACATGTGTGGGTCTCACTGGACCGTGTTAGTGTTCAACAACACCAAGTTGTTAAGTGGGTCGTGTTGACCATGTTTGACCGTGTTGACCGTGTTTGACCTAACGACCCGTTGGTGACGGTTTGGATCAAGTGCTCGTTTAATGTGCGATTTAGTGTCGTGTGAAGTGTACGGATACCAAAAATCATTCCCATGTGGAAACTTACTATATTTCGGGAAAGTTTCTAATTTAGGCAAGTCAAGCAATAATTCTTATTCCGATTATTCTAGCATGCGTATTTATCCTAAATGAGCATGTTATCAAATAGTACGTAGTTACACGTAGCCGGTTTAGCATAGTTTGCACGTAAAAGTTTCTAAAATTAGAAAGTTTCTAAAATAAGCATATTTCATCAAGTTTAACAACCAATATCATCTAACATCATTATCTTAGCCCTAAATAGCCTTTAATCATGATCGTTAGGATTAACATGTGACAAATCGTCGACTTAGCAAAATAAAGTTACTATATTTAGTAACTTATGAAAATTACACAAAATCTAGTCTCCTAACAACATAATCCTTTCAATATCATCATATAATCAACAAATAAACATGTTAGACTCATATCATTATCATACCGATCATCAAGTTGCAAACTTGCGATAAAAAGTTACTATTTATAGTAACATTCACGAAATTCATACTTTTAACTATTCTAACAATTCCAACACATCAATATGTCATCCTATTAGTTTCTAAACATCATGTTAAACATAACATATAGATCTAAACATGTAAATGCGGTCATCTCATCAAAAATACCCATTTTGTAACATAAAAGTTTCCATATTTAGTAATGTAACTAGGCATGCTTTCGATCAAAATCAATACTTCTACACATTGTAATCCGTCATCAATATCACTTATCATAACATTTTATTATAAAAAATCATGTATAAACACTTAGATCATTCATGCATGTAACCATATGTGCATATTTCATAATGATATCAACAAATACTCATTCAAACCAATAAGAATCACCATGGATCATCACCAATACTTCCAATCAGTAACATTAACACCTAATAACAGATTCTCAAGATCAAAAACTCGAGATTAAAGTGGTGGTGGTGTTGCATGTGACCAATATGGCTTGCATGTGTGCCTAGTGATGATTTTAGACAAGATTAACCATAGGAACTACCTTTCAGAGCTTTAAATCACGAAATGGGGCTTGAGTAGCTTCTGGAACAACTCTAGGGAAGCTGGAATCGACTCAAACGCGAAGAAAAATTATGTAGGATGTTCTTGGGGCTTCCACAAAGCTTCAATCTCCTCCAATGGCCTCCTATGACTTGGAAATGGCTTCAATGGGGCTTGCAGTCGAGAGAAATCGGTGAAGGGGCGACAGGAATGATTAACATTGGTTTTATAAAGATTTCTGCGCATAGGGCTGCGTCGCGTACCGCGACACCTGGCAAAAAGCACCGTCGCGTAGCGCGACGAATAAAATAATCATTCTGTTCCCGAAACACGCCGCGTACCGCGATGGTGGCAGATGATCGGTCGTCGCGTACCGCTATGGTTTTCGGAGAATTCAAATTCCCCCACCCAGGCTTCGCGTACCGCGAAGGCCCATTTAGGTGCCCATCGCGTACCGCGATGGGTCTCGGTTGAGCCCAATAAGCCCAATTTCATGGTTTTGAGCCGAATTTCTCGTATTTCTCGAATACGATCATCTTTTCTCGACACATAAGTGTTGTCCTACTAACTTAGGTTCTCCGGAACCTAATTGTGCAGTGTAAGTGTACTGTGGTTTGATCCGTTCACCAACGTTCGTTATTCAAGACACGTGCGAGTTTCGAGCGATAAATCCTCGAATTATCTGTGTGTTTGGTCCGTTGTGCCACGTGTCACACTAAATACAAATATTCTAGAGCCACGTATGAAATAATAATACACATTATTATTAAAATAAAACAAATGCTGACCTGGAATTTGCGAGGTGTCACATCATCCCCCAGTTAATAGGAATTTCGTCCCGAAATTCAGTTCGTGTTGCCGGCGTTAGTCTGGTCAGAGAATAAGTGAGGGTATTTCTTTTTCATCTGATCCTCTCTTTCCCAGGTGTATTCCGGCCCTCGCCGTGAGTTCCATCGGACTTTCACAATAGGTATCTTACTAAGTTTCAACTTCTTGAGTTCCCGGTCCATGATTTCCACCGGTTCCTCAACGAAGTGAAGTTGTTCATCAATCTGGATTTCCTCCAATAGAATCGCGAGCGTTTAGTCCGATAGACATTTCTTGAGATTTGAGACGTGAAACACGTTGTGTACACTACTCAATTCTTGTGGTAGCTGTAGTTCGTAGGCCACGGGGCCTATCCGTTTAGTGATCTCGAATGGTCCGATATAACGAGGATTTAACTTTCCCCGCTTCCCGAATCGAATCACTCCCTTCCAAGGAGAGACTTTAAGGAGTACTCGGTCTCCCACTTGGAATTCCAAAGGTTTGCGCCTCTTGTCAGCATAGCTCTTTTGTCGGTCTCGAGCTGCTGCCATTCTGTTACGTATTTGCACTATCTTTTCAGTTGTTTCGTGCAATAGTTCGGGTCCGGTCAATTGGCTTTCACCGACTTCCGCCCAACAGAGTGGTGATCTGCACTTACGTCCGTAAAGTGCTTCAAACGGTGCAGCTCCAATGCTGGTGTGATAGCTGTTATTATATGAGAACTCTACCAACGGTAGGTGAGTCTCCCAGCTGTTACCGAAGTCAATCACACATGCTCGAAGCTTGTCTTCCAAGGTCTGGATGGTTCGTTCACTTAGACCATCCGTTTGTGGGTGATAAGTTGTGCTCATATCCAATCTTGTCCCAAGTGCCTTGTGTAAGGACTTCCAAAAATGTGCCGTGAAACGGCTGTCTCGGTCAGATATAATAGAGATTGGGACTCCGTTTCTGGATACGATTTCCTTTAAGTAGACTCGGGTTAACTTCTATAGTTTGTCAGTTTCCTTAATCGGTAAGAAGTGTGCCGATTTCGTGAGTCGGTCTACGATAACCCAGATGGTATCGCAACCACTTGCTGTCTTCGGCAACTTGGTAATGAAATCCATGGAAATCTGTTCCCATTTCCATACTGGAATTTCCGGTTGTTGGAGCAACCCTGACGGTTTCTGATATTCGACCTTAACCTTGGAGCAAGTCAGGCACTTACTCACATACGTTGCGATTTCTTACTTCATGTTAGGCCACCGATAAGTTGCCTTTAGATCGTGGTACATCTTGTCAGAACCTGGATGTACTGAGTATCGGCTCTTATGAGCTTCATCCATTACTACCTTCCTTAATTCCCCATAGCGTGGGATCCAGATACGATCCAGTAGGTAGTAAGCTCCGTCATCTTTCTGTTTCATTTGTTTGTCCATCCCTCTCATGGCCTCGAGAGTAAGGTTTTCAGTTTTCAACGCTTCCTGTTGTGCGACCCGTATTTGATTGGGTAGTTCAATGTGAATGGTAAGCTGTAGTGCACGTACGCGTTTAGTTGTTTCCTTCCGGCTCAGTGCGTCGGCTACTACGTTAGCTTTTCCAGGGTGATACTTGATTGCACAGTCATAATCATTTATCAGCTCGACCCATCTGCGTTGTCTCATGTTTAGTTCCTTTTGGTCAAAAATGTGTTGTAGGCTCTTATGATCAGTGAATATTGTGCACTTAGTGCCGTACAGATAGTGTCGCCAAATCTTCAATGCGAACACTACGGCTCCCAATTCCAAGTCATGAGTCGTGTAGTTCTTTTCGTGCACTTTCAATTGTCGTGACGCATAAGCTATAACCTTCTCGCGTTGCATCAATACACAACCGAGTCCTTGTTTTGATGCGTCGCAATAAACTACAAAGTCTTCGCACCCGTCTGGTAGCGATAGAATAGGTGCACTGCACAATTTCTGCTTCAACAAGTCGAAGGCAGCTTCTTGTTTCTCTCCCCATTCAAACTTCTTATCTTTGTGCGTAAGGGAAGTCAATGATTCTACGATCCTTGAGAACCCTTCGATAAATCGCCTGTAGTAACCGGCCAATCCCAGAAACTGTCGTACCTCAGTTGGAGTCTTAGGTGCAGTCCAGTTCTTGATGGCCTCGATCTTGGCTGGATCTATGTGTATTCCTTTTGCGTTTACTATATGTCCAAGAAACTGAACTTCGCGAATCCAAAAATCGCATTTGGAAAACTTCGCGTATAGTTGTTCCCCTTTTAGTAGTTCCAAGACACGCCTTAAGTGGTCGGCATGTTCTTCTTGGTTCTTGGAGTATATCAGGATATCATCTATGAACACGATTACGAATTTGTCCAGATACGGCTTACACACCCGATTCATGAGATCCATGAATACTGCCGGTGCGTTAGTCAATCCAAAAGGCATGACTAGAAACTCGTAATGTCCGTACCGTGTTCTGAAGGCTGTCTTTGGTATGTCTTCCTCTTGTATTCTAATTGATGGTAACCGGATCTCAAATCAATATTTGAATAGTAGCTTGACCCTTGCAATTGGTCAAACAGGTCGTCTATTCGAGGTAGAGGGTATCGATTCTTGATCGTTACCTTGTTCAGTTCTCGGTAATCTATGCACATACGGAATGAGCCGTCTTTCTTTTTCACAAATAAGACCGGTGCTCCCCAAGGTGAGAAGCTTGGTCGGATAAATCCCTTATCTAACAACTCTTGCAATTGATTAGATAGTTCCTGCATTTCAGTAGGAGCCAATCGGTATGGTGCCTTGGCTATCGGTGCTGCTCCTGGTGTCAGATCTATCTGAAACTCCACTTGCTGTGCTGGTGGTAGTCCCGGTAGATCTTCAGGAAAGACTTCCGGATAGTCGCGAACAACTGCGATGTCTTCGATCTTCCGTTCCTTCTTTGGTTGCTCGGTGATAAGAGCTAGGATAGCCGTGTATCCTTTCTTCAGATATTTGTTTGCCTTCATGCAGGACATAATGTTTAACGGTATTCCGCGTCGTTCCCCTTGGATTGAGATCTGTTCCCCAGTTGGCAACGTAACTCGTACAATCTTCTCGTTGCACACGATCTCAGCGTGGTTTGCAGATAGCCAATCCATTCCAATCACCACGTCGAAACTCCCGAGAGTTACTGGCACCAGGTCGATCACCAGTTGATGGTCTGCTAGTGTTAGAACACACCCTTTGATGATATGTTGCGTTTCAATCAGCTTGCTGTCTGCTAACTCTACGGTGTACTTATAGTCTAGTGGTGTTGGTGTCATATTAAGCAATTTGCTAAAGTCACTAGAGATAAAACTCCTATCGGCACCGGTATCAAATAATATACTAGCATATACATTATTTAACAGAAACGTACCAGTAACGACATTTGGGTCATCTTTAGCTTCTCCTGATCCAATGACGAATGCCCGACCCCTAGCCGGGTTGCCACCTGCATTCTTGTTCTGCGGGCAGTCTCGACGCATGTGCCCCGGTTTCCCGCAAGTGAAGCACCCCTTTAAGGTATCAGTCTTGTTGTTGTTGGGGTTAAGGTTTGATCGGCATTCCTTGGCCAGATGTCCGTTCTTTCCACAGTTAGTACACCGGATTCTCCGGCATGGGCCGTGATGATGATATGAGCAGTTGTTACATTTGGGTTTGTTGCCACGATATCCTCCCTTGTCCTGATTGTTTGGTTGAGTTGCAGTGAAAACTTTAGCCGGTGCTGGTCGGTGTTGGGTCGGTTGTTGCGGTGACAAAGTGCGGTTGTTGCTGGGTTCCCACTTCCGCTTGGGTTCTTGGGGTTTCAGATGTTCACCCCTCTTTGGCAGCTTTCCCTGGGCTACTGCCTGATCAGTGAGCTTGTGCGCCAAGCGTATCAGTGGTTGGATGGTGGTGTGGTCGGATGCAGTTACCATGCTCTGGATCTGCTCTGGCAATCCACTGATGAATTGCTCAATCTTTTTGTACTCCGGCGTCACCATCGCCGGGCATAGCTTACACAGTTCATGAAATCGAGTACAATACTTCTCGATCTCGGATCCCACCATCTTGTGTACCCAAAATTCCTCCTCAAACTTCCTGGTCTCGTCACGAGGACAATATTCCTCATGCAGCATCCTGGTGACGTTCTCACATGGGATGGAGTTTGCAGTCTCCAGTCCAAGGGTCTGGACATGGGTATTCCACCAGGTGAGGGCTGGTCCCTCTAGATTCCCGGTGGCATACTTTACTCCGAGCATTCAGACATGGAGAATACCGACTCCAATTTCTCGATCCAACGAAGCAGTCCCACTGCTCCCTCGGTACCCTGGAACTTGTGAGGGTGGCAGCTCAGAAAGGCTTTATACGAACATCCCTTTGCTGCGCTTCCTTGGGACCCTGTGCATCGGATTTCAACAAGTTAGTGTCGGCGTGGCCTATGCTAAATTAGTCACGTTAGGTGGGTGTTAGTACCGTTGTTAGTGCCGCTAGTCTCGCTAGCTAGTCGATTGGCTTCGTACTCCGCGAGTACTTTGTTGACCCTTCGTTCAACCATCATATTGATCCTTGCCTTCTCGGCCTTACACTTGAGATTTCCGCTTCCTTGTTAGTCGACATATGTCAGAGTGTTAGTCAGAAGTTAGATAAGATGTCATGTCAGAGGTCAAGTTAGATATCATATCAGAGATTGTGTTAGCAATAGTCATAACAATACAACAGATAATAATAAAGCATAATTCTCATTAATATCAAATTTTGAAGTACAATAATTTTTAAAGGAAAGCACAATATAAGTTCTTCGAGCACATCCCGCTCGTCTAGGCCAAAATAAGAAAAATACAAAATAAAATAGCTCACTAGTCCGAGTCCATGGAGACATGTGAAACATCACTAACAGCGCCTCCATCATCATCATCCTCCTCAGGATCCTCATTGGGATCCTCATCAAAATCTCCTTCTTCGAGGTCCTCGGCCTCGAACTGCGGTTCGTCGTCCTCGACTGGCGGCTCCTCGATGAACTGCACCGCCCATGCGTTGAGCATGGCGTCGCTAGCCTAGACCATCGCCTGGGTCTCGGCTATGTCCGTCTGGTTCTCAGTGATGCGCCCATCATGCTCTTGCATGATGTCCACCATCTGTCCATGCTGTGTCATCAGATAGATCAGCGTTCCTCCTAAGCTCTCGCCGCGTAACGGCAACGTGAGCTGCGAAAGCTCTCTCCATCGGCATCCCAAGTGCCGGTAGTCGCGGGCCTGCAGAGGTGTCGCCCTTGTGTCGCAGTGGAGGTACCCGCTCCCCCAATACCCAATCCTGTAGGATGTTAGGTAGCCATCCCAGTATCGCTCCCGAGCCAACATCTGTGTTCGCCTCTCCATCTCGGCGTCCACTTGTGCTACGATGTCGTCAATCCTACGTCGACTCTCCTCGGTCGGGTCGTCACTCGCTGGGTGTTTGCCCGGGTTCCTGTTAGCGTTGTCGTTGGCCATTCCTGTAATGTCTCAAGTTAGTAAACAACAGTTCAATAATAATAGTAATATCAGTGTGCAAGTTGTAAGTGTAGTGTCTAGTGTAAAGCAGTGGCTATAGTCTAAGTTCACTATATGCAAACCTAGTTCCCTATAACCAAGGCTCTGATACCAGTCTATCACACCCCCAAATTCCCACTCGTGGTGTCAGTCCACGTGGGTGTGACGTGGCCAGGATCACAGCTCATGGTCATATAGAACGACTCTATATGAGTTACACAATCACACAGGTATATAAAATAACATAGTTTCATTCAATATGCAGCGGAAAGTGTTTTAACATCATAAGATAAATAAGTTGCAGCGGAAAGTAAATTGTTTGAAACGGACACTACATAGTTAAGCATATTTTCAAATACATCAAATGCACGCAAGCCTAGGACATGAGTCTATATGAGTGCCAGACTCCTTAGCGTGTCCTTGTGCGTGTCCGTGCGTGTGCTCCATCAATTACCTGAGAATACATGCGAAAAGTGTCAACTAAAAAGTTGGTGAGTTTACAGCCCCACTTTTACTCTTTAACTGTTTTGCTCAACTATTGGGGTGAGATTACTATGCAACTGTTTTAGGTATATGACTGGTATGTTGTGAAACTATTTTCGAGTGTAACTTTTATCGCATAAAGTCCTCACTTATCCTTACCGTCAATTGTATGACAAACGAGTTGTTATTACGTAGTACTACTGGGTTTGACTAGCCCCACTCGACAACAACGTTGACTGGAGGTCATAACGAGTGTAATATCGATACTGATGTCGGGTTCTGCGATGACCCGCGGAGGCAAACGGAAACAGTCGAGTTTCGGTAAGATGACATGACACACTCCACGGATCGTAGTATCCAACAACAAAACTTAACATACCCAGTATATATCTGTTTACTATTTGTGTCTGTCTAAACCTGTGAACTCACCAACTTTTTAGTTGACACTTTTCGCATGTATTCTCAGGTAATTGATGGAGCACAAGGACACGCACAAGGACACGCTAAGGAGTCAGGCACTCATATAGACTCATGTCCTAGGCTTGCGTGCATTTGATGTATTTGAAAATATGCTTAACTATGTAGTGTCTGTTTCAAACAATTTACTTTCCGCTGCAACTTATTTATCTTATGATGTTAAAACACTTTCCGCTGCATATTGAATGAAACTATGTTATTTTATATACCTGTGTGATTGTGTAACTCATATAGAGTCGTTCTATATGACCATGAGCTGTGATCCTGGCCACGTCACACCCACGTGGACTGACACCACGAGTGGGAATTTGGGGGTGTGATAGTGTGCATAGATTATAGGAAATTGAATGACGCCACCCAGAAGGACCACTTCCCCCTTCCGTTTATTGATCAGATGCTGGAGCGTTTCTCAGGACAACAGTTTTACTGTTTCCTTGATAGTTTCTCAGGTTATTTCAAAATCCCTATTGCACCAGAGGATTAGGAGAAAACCACCTTTACATGCCCGTACGATACCTTTGCATATCGCCATATCCGTTTGGGTTATGTAACGCTCCAGCCACCTTTCAGAGATGCATGGTTTCCATCTTCCAGGATATGATCGAGACTTCCATGGAGGTGTTTATGGACGATTTTTCTGTGTTCGGAAGTTCTTTCGATCAATGTTTGACCAACCTGGAGAAGATGCTCAGGAGATGTGTTGAGACCAATCTTATGCTCAACTGGGAGAAATGCCATTTCATGGTCATAGAGGGGATTGTTCTTGGACTTAAGATATCCAGTGACGGCATCCAGGTTGATAAAGCTGAGATTGAGATGATTAACAAACTTCCTCCTCCTACGAGTGTGAAAGTTGTTCGTTGCTTTTTAGGTCATGCGGGTTTCTAAGATGCTTAATTAAGGATTTTTCTAAGATCACCCGACCTATCACTCGTCTTCTTGAAAAGGATGTGGAATTTGCTTTTGATGATGAGTGCTTGAGAGCCTTAGAGTATTTGAAGGAGAGGCTGGTGAGCGCACCCATTCTGATAGCCCCCGAATGGAGCCGGCCGTTCGAGCTCATGTGCGACGCGAGTGATTTCGCTGTGGGAGATGTCTTGAGGCAGAGGGTAGATAAGCATTTCCACCCTATTTATTATGCGAGTAAGACCTTAGATGCCACCCAGGAGAACTACACAACTATTGAGAAGGAGTTGTTGGCGGTAGTCTACGCTTTTGATAAATTTAGGTCTTACCTCGTCTTCTCCAAGACTGTTGTCTATACCGATCATGCGGCGTTACGTTACCTTTTTGCTAAGAAGGACGCGAAGCCAAGAATGATCAGATGGATCCTCCTTCTGTCCGAGTTTCATATCGAGATCAAGGACAAGAAGGGAGCTGAAAATGTAGCCGCTGACCATTTGTCACGACTTGAGGATCCGGAGAGGGAGTTCATTCGCGAGGGAGCGATGAGGGACATGTTTCCCCAGGAGACGCTGATGAGCGTGGGGATATGTGAGATCTGCCACACGAAGAGGCTGGATGAGGGATTACCTTGGTTTTCAGACATTACCAACTATTTGGCCAATGGTTTCCTTCTAAAAGGTTTGACATACCAGCAGCGTAAGAAATTCTTTGCTGACACGAGGCATTACATTTGGGATGCCCCTTACCTCTTCCGTGTGGGTGCTAATCAGGTTTTTAGGAGGTGTGTGAGTAGGGAGGAAGGATTAGAGATCCTTAGGCACTGTCATGAGGGACTGACCGGTGGTCATCACAGACCTTCTTCCACAGTAAAGAAGGTATTTGATTCCGGTTTTTATTGGCCTACCATTTTTAAGGATGCTCATGATCTTGTTAGGAAGTGTGACTCCTGTCAGAGGACAGGAAACATCTCATCCAGGAATGAGATGCTTCAGCATCCTATTCAGGTTGTTGAGATCTTAGATATCTGGGGCTTTGATTTCATGGGACCATTCCCTGCTGTAACACCCCGACCGATGGCGGAAACGTCGGGATGCCACTAGGGATGTGTAAATTGTTCAAAAGCTCGTGGGCATCTAAATTAAATCATCACATATCATTCAATCAACCAAATTAATTACACAAAAATCATGTCTATCATGAATTAGTTACATCAAGTACAAAAGAGACTTAGCTATCTAACTAAATTCTAATCGGCAGAATTCCAGTTATTTAGCTAAGTCCAAGAACCTAAGTGATGATGTCCAAAATACGAGAGATCATCCTCCTCAACCAACTTGTCTTCATTCCCTGAAACATGTAAGAAAATCAAGTCTCAACTACAAAGTAGTTGGTGAGTAATCATAAGTTTTTATACTTAAAAGTGTTTTGTAAAATGAGTATAAAAGTTTATGTTTAAAAAGGTTTTATAAAAGGTTTAGATAAAATGAGTATAAATGCTTATGGTTTTTTTCTGAGAAAATCCACACGAGTACCTGCGTGAAAATCCAACACATATCCCAACACAACAATCAAACACATAAACCAACATATAGTCACGTATCTGATATAATCAAAGACAATTATTGATAATCAACCACATCACCATTCAACCAATCTCAATCAATCAATATTCTCAATTATTATATGTGACCATACATGGAATTTATGTAATTAACATAAGTTAAAGACATTATCCATGGAGTGGAAGCAACCCACGTGACAATACATGAAGTTAATGCAATTGACCGAAGTCAAAGGAAATGATTCATGAAGTTGTGATAATCCAAGTGGCAATACACGTAATCATTGTTAATGACCGGAGTCAATGACAATGTCACACGGGTATATGATATTCAGAGATAATCCATAAATAATGATAATCCCATAATGTGAATATCATATTGATAAACAGGTATCATCCGTGTTATCAAAATAATATTTAAAATTGGTATACATGTTTCACCTCCGAGTTTTAAAACGAAACAGTTTAAAAAGGAGGTTATGAGAACTCACTTGAATCCTTAGAATCAGTGTCCCTGTAATATGCGCGCTCGCGTAAGTGAACTCAAGGTCAAGTCAACTATCTGTAATTATAGTGTTTCGTATTTATAAGTATATGCATTTCATCTCGATTAAGCGTTCATAAGCATTCACTTTTGATTATTGTAGATGCCATCAACTTTGTTAATTTACTTCCAAGTTAAGATAACTCCCTCCCCGTATGTAAGTGATCATCATTACGTTTTAGTTTAAACTTGTGAGTCTTAATTATCTATATGATGAAAATAATTTGTAATTTCTTAGGTGTTATCCTCCAAGGGTGTGTAAATTGAAGATGATCACTTTGTTCATACTCATATATACACATGCATGCAAGTCTTATTAATTTGATCCCCCTTTATAAACTAAGTTATGACAATTCAATTTCAATTTAAAGTAATGATACATGGTTCATTTACATAGAATATAACACTATGTAAAATCTCATAACTCAACTTATGTTCATTAAAATTAAAGAAATAATGGCTCAAGTTATTCATGCATGCATGTATTTAACCCATTATGTTGTTCTTTGATCACCCTTAACCCTAGGTTCGATACTTAGGTTTTATCACCAACATTTCCAGCGAACCTATGTCTAGGTTCGGCTTAGGTTCGGCTCCAATAGAAAAGAAAAGGTTCGGCTAGCTGTCAAGGTTCGACAACAAAGCTCGACCAAGGGTTCGGCCAAGAGAGGAAGTAGGGTTCGCGAAGGGCTAGGCTCGGCCAAGGGTTCTCCTGAGACAAAGTGATCGAAGGTTCATCCAGATTGGCTGCAACAGGTTCACCGGTCCTTTAGGGGTTCGGCCAACTAGGTAGATCTGAACAAGAAGGTTCGTGGCTCACCCATAATTAAGGGTTCGTGGATGCTGCTAGGGTTCGGTGAGTGTAGCAGCTTCGGCTGGCCATGAAACCCATAGGTCGGTTTCCCTTGGGTTCGGTCAGCATGCAACCGAGGGTTCGCATCCGAGGTTTGTAGCATCTAAGGTTCGGGGGTGGCATGACTAGGGTTCGTCGGCCAATGGTTCGGCTCATGTGAAAGGCAGGGTTCGACCCAAACTATTTCTAATTTCCAACAGGTTCGTCGACCTGCTGTACACCCCCACGACCGAACCTGAGCACCATCTCCATTATCTATCTCCATCGAATTCTAAGCTTTTGTAGGTTTTCCATGGCTCCTATAGGTTAGTGCTAACCCATTTAACAATTAATAGAGTCCTAATCTCGATTATAAGTTATCAACCATTTACACATCTTGTTTCTAACGAAACCGAAAAATAATACTTAGATTTACCTCTGTATGTCGATCAAATGCTAGATTTCTTTGTATCCTCTTGTTCTCCTAGGTCTCACGAACGCGTAGGCGCCAAGATCTTGAGAATCCGTTGAGTATCGAGCGAGATATCGTAGAGAGAAGTTCTAGAGAGAGAAAGTGGCGTGGGAATGTGTTTAGAGAGAGAATGTAAGATGTGAAATGAGGAGGAAGAAGGGTGTTTCCCTTCTTGTATTTCGTGTGGTCACCACTTGCTCGGTCTCGTCTTTATCGCGTTAAATCCCGTTAAATACTCGGTTTGTTATGTAAAATATATTTAAAACATATAATGTTTGAACAAATATGTTTCGTTTTAATAAATTACTTTATTTAAATTGTTTCGTAAAAACGAATTCCGCTTTATTTTTCGTTAAATAATTTATTTAAATAAAACGATTTGTTTGAATTTATTTTTGATTGTGATTCCTAATAAACGTTATTGGTTTTCATTTATTAACTTAATATTGTTAATATTATTTAATTATCTCGTCGAAACGCGTTACTTACGTACGTATTCGTAAAGATCGTCACCTTTGCGAATCCAACGCTCGTATCGTATTTCGATTCGATTCGATTTACGATTCATGGAATATCGTTTCAGAACATTATTCTTAATAATTATATTCGTGTGAATCGTCACCCACGCGAATACATTTATCAAGTTGATATTTCTGAAATAATATTCGTGTTTAAGTTATATTCGTAACCTCACCATCGCGTACAGATTTTCAATAATGCTTTCATTATTTAATTATCTTTAGTATTATAAATCCCAATCCAAAACCCACTAAACCAAGTTACCGACACATCCATGATAGACCGAAATATGCATATGTATAGGGCATATGCAGGGGTAGATCGCAACCTCCCCAACACCGTCCCACCGCTATTTCAATAAACCATGACCATGTGTCCTTGACTATGTTTAGTAACGAAACAACAAACAACTCAAACTCCTTTCCATTTCCAAACCCATAATCCATAACTTCGTGAATTCAACTGCGATAAACTCACTGGTTCAGTTTAGTTGGGTTACAACTAAACTTTCCATGGTTTACGCGTATATTAATATGCTCTAAGTATGTATACCAATAACAGTGATAATCATCAAATAATACATCATCATTAATAATTATAAATCTCAGGTCGTAACTGTACAATCGTACGGATGTACGGACGACCGGAAATACAGTGATGTTACACCTGCTTCTCAAGGGAACAGGTACATCCTCGTGGCGATTGATTCTATTTCTAAGTGGGTGGAGGCACAGGCGCTCCCCACTAATGACGCATGAGTGGTGGTGAGATTTCTGAAGCATTTGTTCTGTAGGTTCGGTACCTCGAGAGCATTGATCAGTGACCATGGCACGCACTTTTGCAATGTACAGATGGACAAAGTCCTAGCTAAGTATGGGGTCACTCACCGACTGTCGACTGCATATCATCCACAAACCAGCAGTCAGGTGGAAAACGTGAATCAGGGAGTGAAGAGGATTTTGGAGAGGGCAGTCGGCCACACTAGGAAAGACTGGGCTGACAAACTAGATGACGCCTTGTGGGATTTTAGGACCGCGTTTAAGAATCCGATTGGGACGACTCCCTATCGCATGGCCTATGGGAAAGCATGTCATATACTGGTAGAGCTTGAGCACAAAACCTTTTGGGCTTTGAAAGCCGGGAACTTGGATTTGTCAATGGCCGTAAAGCACCGGTTCCTCCAGATGCACGAGTTGGATGAGCTGCCGACGAGGCGTACGCTTGGTCGTGGAATTATAAGGAGCACATGAAGGCGCTGCACGACAGGAGATTGAAGAATGTGAAGTAGTCCGTGAAGGGCAATCGAGCTTTGGTGTATGACTCGAGACTGAGGCTATTCCCTGGAAAGCTAAACTCAAGATGGAGAGGCCCGTTTGTTGTATGTGAGGTGTTCCCGTATGGTGCGGTGGAGTTGGAATCAGGGGACCATACATGGAAGGTCAATGGGCACCGTTTGAAGCCCTACATTGGGGCCCTATTCCATCTGATGAGGAGGTTGTTCTCCTCGAATCCCGCCCGGGTTAGAGATTCGGGCTTCGGCCCCACTTGTTACTTAACTCTGTTTTCCTTTATTGCATTTAGGTTAATTTTAATTTTAAATTTTTATTAGGGTTTATTTGGTTTTAAACTTATTTGATTTTAATTTTAGTTGCATTAATTATTTTTAGAATTTAGTATACTTTAATTTTCCTAGTTTAATTTTTGTTTTTTTAAAATTTTATTTAAGTTGATTTCATTAGTTTGAGTAATTAGGATTTAGTTTGAATTTAAATTTCTTTAGTTTTAATTAGGATTTTCTTTAATTTAGATATACAAAAAGAAAAAAAAATCAAAAATAGAAACCCTAGGCGCTACGCCTGGCCTGGGCAACCAAAGTCAGGCGATACGCGCGGCTGGTTTCCAGAATTCAAACATCACATGTGCCAGGCGCAACGCCTAATACCAACCACTGGTCTAAGGCGATGCGCGCGGATGCTAGAATTTCAAAAAGAATTTAAAACAACCATCGGTCACTAACACTTCTTCACCTACGCCTAAACCACTTCACTATGCCTACCACCACACCCCAACCTTCTGCTCCTCCGGAAGCCACAACTACACGCCACTCTCTTCGATCATTCACCATCTCAACCACAATCCATTGCAGTTGCTTCCAATCGCCACCGATCATCACCACCGTCTACCACAGCCGCATCCACCATCGGTTTCCACCATCATCACCTCCAGGTCGTCGCAACAAAATCAATACCACCGCCGACGTACAATCACCGATCTCCACCTCCATTTCGTCGGCCACCGAAATCATCATCATCTGCAGCCGACGCTGCTGATTCCGGCCACCGCACCACCATCCTCCACCTTCTGATTAGATCACCACCTCCGCATATACAACCGGTAACCCCCTTTTTACTTTTGAATGTCGTCGATTCTAGATCAGAAAGAAAATAGTTTAGATTAGGTTAGGGTTGAATTGGGGTTGAATTTGTGCGAAAAAGCGGTCAGGGGAGCCAAGGAGTCGCCGGAGTCTGGTTTTTTGATGAGCTTGCCCTAGGTGGACCGCCGGTCGTCAAGACCCGGTATCCAGGCGATCCACCCGGACCTCCCCCTTTCAGTTTCTTTTCCATTTATTTGAATTTCGTTTTTTAAAATCTAAAAAAAATGGTGTGAGAATAATAAATAAATAAATAAAACAAAAATGAATAAATAAGATGATAATAATAATAACAACAACAACAACAAC
Source organism: Mikania micrantha (assembly GCA_009363875.1). Lineage (NCBI taxonomy): Eukaryota > Viridiplantae > Streptophyta > Magnoliopsida > Asterales > Asteraceae > Mikania > Mikania micrantha. Next base: position 104,401,511 of record CM018693.1, on the reverse strand, counting down.
ATAAATAATAAATCAAAATAATACTTATCTTTTGTATACAAAATAAATAAAAAATAAAAATAATGTACCATATAATAAGAATAAATAAATGTTCTTGTAATATAAATAAGTAGTTGTATAATAAACATATAATATAATAAACAAATAAATGTATAGATTATGTGTAATAATAATAAAGTGATACAAAATAATAAATAATAGTACCCTTGTTTTTAAATAAAGTATAAGATTTGTAAATAATAAACAATAAAATAACCAAACGTATATAAATAATGTAATTTTGTATATTAAGTATAACTAATGTATGTATATCACAATTTGCATATAAATAAGTAGTATACATACACTTGTAATTTAACAAATAAATCTTTGTACTTATACTTATATAATAATAATAAAAATATATGTATCATAATAAATAATGTATAATAATCTGTCTCAATAAATAAATATGTTTGTAAATAATAAAATAAAATTTATACTTAATAATTAATTTTTAAATAAATAATGAATATTACATTGTACATATATATATATATATATATATATATATATATCATTAATAAATAAATTAATAAACAAAAATTGTACATAAATAAATACCATTTTCAAATAACTTTGTATATAAATAAACGTTTTTCAAATAAAATTAATAATCAATTAGGAACTAGGATTGTAGATAATTTGTATTTAGTTGTATATCCTTGTTGTACATTCTTGCAGAGATGGCAGAGGCGTCGACATCTCGGGCCAAGAGGGCCAGGGGCGGTGACGCAGCACAGCAGCAGCCGCCGGTGAGGGATATTCGTTACTCCGTCCCTCTAGTCATCCCACCACCAGACGCCCATCCTATTCCGTTGTCGCTGTGCACCCGATCTGAGCATACTTTTCTGCAGTTTGCACCAGATATGATGGAGTACAGTCATCTGCGTACGCTCTTCAGACTTGAGACGACGCAGCATCATGGATATGATCGAGACATCCTGGAGCAGTTGGGTCGTTTTGCTAAGTTCGACGCCATGATGACTCCACAGTGGGTCCGCCTGTTACGTTGCGACTAGTCGCGGTATGACGAGCTCACTGTGGAGTTCTTATCTACAATCCAGTACGACACACGCTCATTGGCGTATCCTGGAGCTATGTCGTTTGCGTTAGGGCGACACCTTCATAGCATGAGTGTCGCCCAGTTTGCAGTCACATTCGGCCTGTACACGCAGCAGGATGTGGCGGCTGCAGATTTTGAGGGCCTCCTCCGGGGCGTTACTCGGGCAGCTATGCCCGGATACGTCACCGAGGCGGAGTTGGTCACATATTGGGGGACGATCTCCACCCAGCCCCACACCGACCGTAGGCTGGCCACGCAGATTCGCGATCCGTTCATTCGTTACATTCATCGGATTCTAGCGTGCACCTTGATCCTTCGCCATTCTGTCAAGGACAAGGTCAGCTATTTTGACTTGTTCTGCCTGTACTGCATACAGGGTCGCCACCATACGTTGGCCATCTGGCGCATCGTCTCTGAGTGTTTGCCACATATCCTATGGAGCACGTTACACTCGGCCCCGAGACGACGTCATACGCATTGTACAACATGCAGACCTCAGGGACGGTGAGTTTTGACACACCACCCTGTTGGATGCCTTTGTTGCCAACCCCTGACCAGGCACCCGTCGTTCCTCCTCCATCGACGCACCGTATTCTGCACCTAGGGGAGCGGCCACCTCGCGATGACCCGCCACGCTCGCCTGTTCCTCCTCGACTCACCATTCGTTACGTCATTCAGAGGGTGGACATGATAGAGGAGATGATGAGGCGAATGGCGGACCATATGGGTTAAGAGATGCCCCCCCGGATGCCTGACCCCCACCTCCCATGCGACCTCGAGCGTGACACTGACACCGAGCCAGATGACGGGGAGGATGAGGAGTAGTTTATATTTAGCTTAGTTTATGTATTTTAATTTCCTTTTATCTACACAGACAGACTTTGTATTATATTTTTATTTTGGCATGTATGGTTTCTTATTTTATGTTGTTTGTAGTTGTGTTTACATTTTTGTTGTCGTTATAGTTGTTTGTATATTAATGTTGTGGATTGGTTGTTTTTTGTTTAACTTATTGTAAAATGTTTGTAAATTTTTGGTTGTTGTATAAATGATTAATCTTGTATATCATTGGTTGTATTATAATGTTGTTGTATAAATTGTAATGCATTTGTTGTTGTATTAACAACTGTACATTTGAGTTGTGAATTGAAAGCGCGCGAATCCACGTACGACACGTCTGCCTTATATCAGGGAGTTCGTCGCTAACCTTACTGTAATTCTAGTTTTCATTTAAATCGCCAGTTTTGAGTCCACATTGAAGACAATGTGTTGTTCTAAGTGTGAGTATGTCAGGCTGGCGCCTTTTAGTTTTTAATTTATGTAAATTCAAGTCATTGTATATATTAAGTCAAATTTTAATAAAATTTTCAAATTTTGAATAAAATTTTTGAAATTTTTGTAAAATAAATTAGAACTTGTAATTAAATAATACAAATTGTATATATATTATAAGTTAAAAACACAAAAAAAAAATTATTGAAAATTTTACAAAAAAGATTTTTCTTTTAATTGAGTCAGCTGTAAATAGTTAAATCAAGTCAGTATTTGAGTCTTTTTATTTTACAGTTGATCTTGTTAGTTGTTTGAGATCTTAATTGCAGTCTGGTTTAAATACTTGTACTCAATTTCCATTCGGGTGGCGACTACATAGACTATTCCATATGCAAACGGCTGCTATTGATTGACTTCTTTTCGGATTAGGCTCGTGCGTGCTGATTCTACGTTATCAACTAAGTCTTTTCCATTTTTAACTTATGTTTCTCTTTCTGTAAATATTCTTTTATTTTTATTTTTGCATAGTCTAATTGAGTCTAGAGTTTTAGGTTGTAAATAGTTAGAGTCTGGAAAATGTCCTTGGTTTTGGCTTGCACCTAATAAATGGAAGATGATATGATTATGATTAGGACTTTGGTTTTTAGAGGCTAACTTGTATATTGATTTGGGATTTGTTGGTAGGCCCAGCCGATAGAAAGTTCCTTAGGACTAACAGAATAAACCTAAATTTAGGATTCTTGTGGGTTTAAGACTTGGAAAATTCGGGAAATCTGAAACCGGGTAATAGTGAATAAAGGATCCTCTGTAAACTAGCAACTTAGAGTTCTTAAAATTTAAACCTGGCACATATGTCCTCTTTTAACGGAAATAAATCCGAGCCTTATAGCGCCTGCTAAATAAAAGAAATTCCACAATCTACTAAGTGATATGAGCCTGTGCAAATAAAAGAAAGAGAGAATAAGAGCTAAAAAGCAGTTGTCATACCCCGGCTAGCTACTGAGTGAAACAGTGCTGTAATACGCTCAAGGTAAAAACAAAAGAAAATGAGAGAATAAAAAGACAAAATTCTCACACCTTCATCCATCTCCATCATTAGGTTGAATTTTGATTATCTCTAGATAGTTTGTATACAGAGGTGGGTTTAAGTCATTAGATTTAGACCTGTGCCTTGAAAGCTTTTACTTGGGCTTAGGATAACTCGTTTTGACCAAGGGATGGGACCCATAAGATGAATGATTGCATTTGAACATAAATGATCATGATTAGGGAACTTCAAATTGGTGTTTCGGTTCAGATTGGACCGTTATACCAACAATCGCGGTTAATACACAAGGATTTAGGATTGTTAAATCTTTTGCAAATAAAAGCCAAGTCCCTGATCAATGATTCCATTTTGCAAGCTTTTTCAAGGACAAAAAAGGTTTAAGTGCGGGTATTTTTGATGTGTTAGTTTAACACTTCCATTTTTGTACATAATCGAGTCTGTTTTCGTAAGTATTGTTTATATTTTGAGTCGTTTTTCCTTCATTTTTACATTTTCTTATTTTTATGCAGGATTGTGTCCCGAGGGAGCGGAAAGGAAGGAAAACGGGCATCGGAATCGAGTGCGGTTTATCGAGTGAATAAAACGAAGAAAAAAACCCTAGGCGGTACGCCCCAGGCCACAATCTGATCCAAGGTGATGCGTCTGGGAACATTCTATGGTCCAAAACCTTCCGCGCGCATTGCCCAGTCAAAGCGACCGGCTGCAGGCGATGCGCCTGCCAGGCTTAGCCGCCCGACTATTCTGTCCTGCGCGCATCGCCTGGCCCCACGCACCCCCGCTAGGCGATGCGCCCCAGACCATTATCAGCCCCAAAACGCTAGTTTCATGCCCTATACAAATGGGACGCGTCCAGATCGATTGGAGTGTCTTCTTCTGCGAATTTGGAACCCTAATCAAGCCCTGGAGCTGTTGGAGCTTAACCATGGATGTTAGGGCTTGATTAGAGCTTGTGGGAGTGAAGAAGAAGGAAGCATTTTGGGTATTGTTCTTCTCGTTTTGTTTTCTTATTCTAATCAGCAGTTTAACATGTGTTTAGACTATATTCAGATATGGTTTGCTACTGTTATGATGTTGGGTGGCTAGATCTTGGATTATACTTAGGTTTGGGATGATAAAGTTGTGATCTGGATGATGTTTGGACTTGATTTATGCTATGGGATGTGATATGCTTTGTAATCCGCTGTAAAGATTGAAACTTTGATGATATTTTCATGTGTGAATGATGATATTTGATGATTGATTAGATCCACATGTGTCTAGGAAGGTCTTTCCACCATTAGATGCATGTTAGGCCTACTACTTGGTGTTTTAGGATAGTTTATGGATTGGTGATCATATTCCATAGGATTTGATATCATTAAGTGTTGTGATTTGCATGTGTGACCTAACCTAGAAATCTGGGAGGTGATAGGTTAGATGTTTGGTCTATTCCACTTGGATTATTTGAGTTAAACGACCCGGGAGGGAGTTGTCTTAGATCTCCTTAGTGTTTGTGTCAATCCATGTCAAAGTAGTAAGCTTTATGACTCTTTAGTCTCTTAGGATACGCGCGGGTGGAGAAATCCGGGGAGATGATCCACTCGTTGGAGTGCAATTGCATACCAGGAAAATCCAGAAAGTGACCCGGTAGACTAGTGCATACATAACATTTTTTAGGATTTCCATTGGTGTTGCCTGATATCTGCTCTGGGTCCCATTAGGTCATTCTAATTTTGTTTCTTAAGATACTAGTCTTCATCCTTCATAAGTTAGTCCAAGTCATCACTTGTCACACTTTTGATTCCCAGCCTAGATATACCAGTTTTCCTTATTTGCAGTTAGATTCCATTTTACAGTCCCTGAGTTAGTTTCAGTTTCAATCAGTCTTTTTAGTGTTTAGTTGTTAGTTCAGTCAGTTAGTCAGTTACAGTTTCAATTAGGTTCTCGGAGTTACACCAAACCCCCCTCTTTATTTTATTTTGTTCACAGTCTAGGTTAAGTTTGTCAAACTCGTGTCCTTAGCTTCGATATCCAGTCTTCCACAAGTTATGCTGTTACCAATAGGTACACTTGCCTTCGTAGCGGTCTAGTTTAGGATTTCCGTTTTTAACTAGGTGTTTAGGTCAAGTCTAGGTCTAGGATTAGTTATAGTGTCTTTAGCTTAGGTTAGAAAACTTTTAATTTGTTCTATTTTTAGGGTAATGAACGCTGCACATCAATTGCTTATTAATCGAGAGCCTCCTCGACTTGTAATGACCTGTTTTCCTCGATTAGCTTCCATTTGATCATTATATTTCTATAAAATTAAAAATCAGAATATATGTTAGTTACCAGAAAGCAAGAAATTTTTTTTTGAAAAATATGACCTAATTAATCAAGGTAACATGTAAAAGTTAATCAATCTCGCAAGTTTACAAATGTTTAGTGCACTAGGGGTAATTTTTATTAGTTTGTTTAGGTTTCTGTAATTTGTTTTCAAGCATCAAGCATACTTACCCGGTTTTCTCTAGCTCCCAATAATCGCATAAGTGATTCCAACCTTCTTGACTCCAACAGTTTGGTTTCATTTTTGATCTTGCCAATTGTGGATTGGTTTTCCCTCCATTCATTTTCCAGTATTCACTTAAAGTTACTCGTGAGTGCTTCCATTGGGCATCGCTCATTCACGTGTTCCATAAAAACCCTACTTGTTCGCAATAAATTGAATCTTCCCTGCATTGAATACGTACATTAACAGTATATTTTAAAACATACAACTTATGTAACTACCCGACCGATGGTGGAAACGTCGGGATGCCACGAGTGATGTTAGATTGTTCATAAGCTCATGGGCATCAAAAGTATCATCACATAACAATTAAAGCAATTAGAGTATTTACACAAAAATCATGTTCGTTATGATTCGATTACAATGATTACTCAAAACATATAGCTAAATTAACGAAACCCTTATCTTCATTGATCCAGTTAATTTAGCTAAGTCCAAGACCCTATGTGATGAGTCCAAAAGATGTAGATACCCTGCTCTACCTACTTCTCTTCATTCCCTAAAACATGTGGAAAATCAAGTGTCAACTACAGAGTAGTTGGTGAGTCATAAATTTTATATTCTTCAAAACGTTTACAAAAGTTTAAAGAATAACTCGTGTTAACATGTTTAATAACACCAATCTGTACCATCACAACAACACATCAAGTCAAATAAGTCAAATAATCCAAATATTCACAAGTAATCATCCAAGTATATTCAATCAATCTCAACCAATCATATCCAATCAAAAACCATCAATCACCATAATATTCTCAATATAAGATACTGCGGAGGACCTCAGTCAACTCAATCAATGGCAGAATCATCGCGGAGAACTGCCCGCAGTCAACTCAATCAACGATATTCCTAAAATCATAATTATCAAGATTGTGCACCGCGGAGGACCGAAATCAACTCAATAAACAGTGGAATCACCGCGGAGGACCTTAGTCAACTCAATCAACAGCAATTCAATCATCGCAGAGGACCGAAGTCAACTCAATCAACAATAGCTCACTCAAAGTGTATCATCCCATATTCTCAATTCATCTCAATAATCATATCTCAATAATAATCCCAGTTCCACATTTGTTATATCAAAATCAATTTATTTTGGTATACATTTTTCACCCCCGAGTTTAAAAGCAAAAGATTTAAAAAGGGGGTTATGAGAACTCACGTGATGGTTAAGTTTCGTGTTTGTAGAACGCGCGCTCACGAATCAACAACCTATGGTATATTCAATATTAATTTCAACTTATAAATATGAGTTATGATTTCGTATGTTAACTCTAAATTTGGTTAACTTTTGTAACTCTTTGTTATTTAATTTAATCTAACTCAATTATGGTGTAATACACTAACACTTAGCTAATATAAGCTAAACATTAGTATATTGTTATGTTATCATATTCCTAATTCACATGTTTTAAACCTAGAATATTTCCCATTACAAATCTTAAAAAGGTTATTGTCACTTGAGTGTTTTTAAATAAGTCTTATGTTATTAAAACATAATCCTTTAATGTTTCACCCAAATGTTTAAATGATATCTTGTTAACTTAAAATATTTCATCAACTTTATAGTAAAGTTGATTAGTTTATTTTATAAGTATCATCTTTTGCTATTTTGATCAACCATGAATATGTTATAAACGTTTTTATGTTTTAAAACTATGTAAAATTTAAAACACTTGTTCTAAGGCTTGTCCAATGTTTAACACATTGCACCAAAACCCCAATGGTTCTCGATTAACACTAGATTAAGTGTTCTCCAATTTCTTGGTGCTATTCTCGAATTTCAGTGTTCAAATGGGGAGGTTCTCTAATTTTGAGTTATCCCAACCTATGTTCTCGAATTCTTGAAGAAAGATCACGTGGTTCTCAAACTATATTAGAGGTTCTTGAATTATTTGGAAGGGGGCAACATGGTTCTCGAATTCCATGGTGGTTCTCTAATTTCTTGGTGATGATCTAGAATTGTTGGACTCCCATAAAGGGGTTCTCGAATTTTTGGCTATCCTCATATGGATTCTCGAATTTGGTTATAGAAAATAGGGGTTCTCGAACTTGCAATGTGGTTCTCGAGTGGCTAAAAAGAGTTTCTCGAATATTCAAGAAAAAGGATTCTCGAATTCTCTTGTGACTTTCTTGAATTATTCATCTTCCACCTCCTTCGTTCCCAGATTTCCCGTAACTTGCAGATTTCTATAAAAACTCCATTTTTCACTCTATTTCTACTAGACTGGTTTCCTAAACCTTATATTTCAAGTTTTTTATACCCAAATGATTCAAAAAACTCATTTAAGTGTGAAGAAACTTGTGATTTACGTTAAAGCTAAAACCCTAAACAAAACTCAAATAAACTCATAGATTTACCTAAATCTTGATCTTTAGCTTGATCGGCTTGTACTTTCGTGTTCTACGCGAGTGGAGAAACGATTTGGTACCAATTTCAATCCAAATGGTCAATAATTGAAGAGTTTCACTTTTGGGAGAATTTAGAGAGAAAAGTGTAGAGCCCAACTGAAGATGAAGACTGACAAAGTCAACTAGAGAAGAGTCGAAGACCAGATTTTGTTTATTTTCGTGTACCTAGTAATTCGTGTATAGTTGTATTTCGAGTACTCGACCATTTTCGTGTATAGAGGTTCGAGTACTCCTAGAAGTAGTATAAATAGACGTATTTTGTACTTTTCTAGGGTTGGATTCCTAAGGTGTGCTCTCTAGACGTATTGAGGCACTGTTTTGTGTACTTCACTGAATATATCAAAGTTTTGATCTTTTTTCTTGTTCTTGTGATTCTATTTCGGATTCCGCACTTTGTATAATCATTTGATGCAGATTGGAGGCTTAAAGCTAGGTTCTTGATCAGTTTAGGGACCTACAAAAAGTGACGGGAAAAGCTTTTAGAGAGAGAAAAGGGTGGGGAAAATGAAGAAGAAGAGAATGATATTCTCTTTTATACTCCATAGCAATCCCGCGTGCTCGGTTACGTTTATTTACGCGTTAATAATTTCATTTGCTCGGTTTTCACGTAATTGATATGTTAAATTAAGAAACGTTCCACAAAACGATTCTGTTTAAAAAAATGGTTTTCTTTAAATCGATTTAAGGTAGTAATTCCTAATAAACATTTTAACTTCTTTTTATTATTTTAAATATCGTAAATATTATTTCGGTTATCTCATCGAAACGCGTTACTTACGTACGAATTCGTAAAGATCGTCGCCTTTTCGAATTCAATGTTCGCATCGTATTTCGATTCGATTTACGATTTATGGAACATCGTTTCAGTATATTATTCCTAATAATTGTATTCGTGCGAATTGTCACCCATGCGAACACACTATTAGGCTAATATTTCTGAAATAGCATTCGTGTTTTAATTATATTCACGACCTCACAATCGCGTAATTATTTCCAATATCGCTTTTCATTATTTTAATAAAATGTTTATAAATTTTCAGTTTCCCAATCCTCAACCCCACTAAATCATATCACTGACACATCCATGATAAACCGAAATAAGTTTATATATAGGGCATATGTAGGAGTGGGTCGCAACATATCCAGCCGCCGTCCCACCACCATTTCGATAAACCATGACCATATGTCCTTGACTATATTTAGTGACCAAAGCTTATCCGTTAACCGTTCCAAACAAAAGGAGATCATATCATAAGTGTTCCACTGCAATAAACATTGTGGTTCAGTCTAGTTATATTTCAAACTAACTTCCCCATGGTTTATGCTTAATTATCATATGTTCTCATCAATGCATACCATCAATATTATCATCAATCAAATCAATAATCATCGAATTGTCGTAACAGGTTCTATCAATACAAGTTTATATTGTAAAGACAATACCTAAAAACAGTGATGTTACAACTTAACAGTCCCCAATACATTCACACCATTAGAGACACGTGTTTTATTAGTCACTAATATTTTTCGTATAAATCACTCTGTAATATTATTAGTAACTAACATATTAACCTTAGATAAGACATACTCAAGACTAGTATACCAGTCCACAATAATTTAATCTCTAATATTGTCCATCTTTAAAATATTAAGAACTGATTATTAGTCCCTAATATGTTCTTCTATCTTAAAGACAGAAGTTAAGTCCCGAATACATTTACGCAATTTTTTTATCATATATGGATCATAATTAAAACTGAAATTTAGTAGCAAAAAAGAAATTCCCTCCAAAAACATATATGACGCAAACATATTTACTACTGAAAATTAGTCCATACTAAGGTGTCAAAATATTAGTGACTAATTACATGTTCCAAATTTTTTTAACACATAAACAATAGTAAAAAATATATGTAATTGAAATTTCAGTCCTAGATATTTCATATTTGGGACTGATATATCAGTCCGTAATAATTTAGACTCTCATTTTGTCCATCTTTAAAATATTAATAATTGATTATTGGTCCTTAATATGGATCATAATTAAAATTGAAATTTAGTAGCAAAAAAAAATTCCCTTCGAAAAAATATATGGCGCAAACATATTTACTAGTGAAAATTAGTCCCTACTAAGGTGTTAAAATGTTAGTGACTAATTACCAGTCTCAAATTTTTTTAACACATACACAGTAATACAAAATATTTGTAACTGAAAATTCAGTACTAGATATTTCATATTTGGGACTGATATATCAGTCCGTAATAATTTAAACTCTAATCTTATCCATCTTTAAAATATTAAGAATTGATTATTAGTCCCTAATATGTTCGTCATATATTAGAGACAGAATTTAAGTCCCAAATACATTTACGCAAATTTTTTATTATACATGGATCGTATTTGAGACTGAAATTTTTTATCAAAAAAAATTCCCTGCAAAAACATATATGTCACAAATAAATTTACTACGAAAATTAGTCCTTAATTATCAGCGACTGATTATCAGTTCCGAATTTTTTCACTTAGAAATCAGTCTCAAAAAATATTAGTAACTGAAAAAATCAGTCTTAGATAGTACATATTTGGGACTGATATATCAGTCCGTAATAATTTAGTCTCTAATGGTCAGTTTTTTTGTAGGGGAAAAGGAATAAACAACTAAAGATCTTACAAACATAATAAAATATGCATGCATGGTCTTGATTTTACTAGTTTAATTTCTTTTTTGTTGATAAAATCGAACAGAGTGAATCATAATTCTCTAAGGGTGAAATTCCTAATGATGATAGGAGGAATTCTTATAATCCATCAAATTCTTTATTTGCTCCTAGAAATAGCATCTTAAATTGTAAAGATTTGGCTAAAAATAAAATGCCACAATTGGATACAAATGTATCAAGTGAAGGTCTAAATAGATTTCAGTAGTCTCAATATAATGATGCTAGCTTTAGTGAGGTAAGAGAAAATAGCGATCAAAGTGAAGAAACTGTTAATTCTAAAGGAAATAGTGATCTGGATATTGAATTAAGGTCAAATACAACTGCTAATTTTCCTAGACATTTTCAAGAACTTATAAACATTAAATATGGAATGAAAAAAGTAGTTAGTTATTCAAATTTATTTGTTGAAAATAAAAGTTATGTGTCTGTGTTAAATAAATCTACCTAACCAAAAACTTTCAATCAAGCTGAAGAAATCATTATCACATATCTTGTTTGGTTCTCTTGAGAACTCTATGGAGCTATGTCCTTTTATTTTCTAGAGTTTTTATTTTCTTTTCTGTTCTTCAAATTTGTTTCTTTGATTTTGTCTATCTCTCTTTCAAACACAAATCATGATCATTAATCAGGATTTGTGATATCGTTAAGATCCAGATCTATGTATTTGTAATTGTATGTTTTTCTAAGATCATTTACATTACAAAGATCTCTAGTTATCAAAGTTGTTTTTAGTGAAGGTCTTCGGTTTTCTTGACATCTTAGCAAGAGCAAAAATGTAGGTAGTGTTAATAATGACAAGACCCGGTGGCGGAGCTTGAGCGAATTGAAAGAAGGGGCGGAAATTTACGAAACCTATAAATCTATAATACATGTTAATTTTTTGAAGCAGGAGGCGAAACCACTATTTTTAACTAAAACTAATATTTCGGCCGAAAAATTAACACTACTGACGGAAAAAGAAGGGGGACCCCTCCGGCGACCGACCTTTGAAGAGCTTCGCCGACCACGACATGGAAGCTTCTTAGGAAGAGAGCGAGGTATTCATCGCCCTCATCCCTTTCATCGGTATCCGAGTTTTCATACCGCATGGTAAAGTAGGGATGATGAAAAAGAAAAATGATACCTATCTTTATCACAAAAGCAATGAAAGGGGTATTGAGATGGTCTTACGTGTCTTGAAACAATCAATTTTGAAGTATTTGCGGGAAAAAAAAAAAACCAAGCATAGTAACTAGTATTACAAGTGCACAAACCGAACCTTTTTCTTTAACCAAACCGGTTTATGTTCGGGTTTTGACTTGTTCAATTCGGTTTTTTGTCCAAGTAAATGTAGTACCAATTCCGGGTCTGGTTTTAATTTCTCTGAAAATGTAAAACCATTTGTACCCATAGGTTCGAGTTGGATCAGTTCCTGTTCCAAATAGGTTAGTCGGGACCAAACCCTGTTTTTTTGCCCACATCTCTCTAAGGCTCTAACTAACGCATTGCAAATTTAAGTTTTTTAAAGCAAATCCTACATGTTTTTGAAAGCTACTCATTAAATAAAGCTTCTTTTTCTACAAGAAATTTCTATATACTTAATTTTGAAGGTTGGTGCAGATTCTGCAAAATACGTGTTCTTAAATCGTTTTTAACTTTTGGTTCTTCCAGAAATTTCATTTGCTTTATATCTATTCATATTAAATATACAACCTAGCTTAGATGGTAACCATGTTAGTTTGCAAGTGAGCTGGCGCAGGTTCTACTTCTCTTTGTAGCATTTTTTTTGGCCCTTTTGCTTTTTGTATTTCCTCCTTTTTTTTTTTAACTTCAATGTTTTTGTTTTTGAGATTCATATATACATTTCAATATATGTAATCTATTCGTCACAACCTTATATGTTTTTTAATCTTATCGTTTCATCTTAACGCACGAGTTTTAGTCATATTATCCCAACAAGCGGGGCAATATAATCCGATTTTCCCTCAAAAACTTCATTTCAATATTTTGCAATGTGTTCATATACGTGTGAGTCAGTGTAAACTTGACTTTACTTTTAGGCGTAAATTTTCTTTGAAAAACAAGAAGTTTAAATATATTAATTTCTCACTTTTTTTTTTATGTATGTTTGGAGTTGGTTCACGTATTAGTTTGCTCGAAAACGAGTGTGCGATTTACGCATGAGTAAAAAACAAAATCCGTATTTCGTAACGGTTGTTTTTTACAAAAAAAATTTACATCCTGCCTATTTGTATATTAATGTCGGATTAGTTTCATGTTACTCTACATTTCGACGTATATATTTTATGTACTTTGGTATACGTATCAGGTTGTTCGAAAATAAGTGTGGCTTACGCATTGGTAAAAAATTCGAATTTGTATTCCCTAACAATCGTTTTTACAACCATTAAACATGCACTTTTAGGATGTTTGCAAATATGGCCTTCAACTATACGTTTTGACGCCGTGGCAACACGCAACAGGAAACATTACTAGTTTGTATTTAAAAACCCAAGAAAACTATAATTTAAACATTTGAGCATTAGTAGTTTTAAACATCAGCCAAATCCACCCATTCATGCTCCAAGTGTCATACAAAGTTCAATTTAAAGAACTCGTTAAATGAAGAAGAAGTTAAGCTTTCAATGTACCATTACCCACAAGCAACTCGGAAAAACAATCATCAAAGGAGAAAAAAAAAAAAAAAAAAAAAAAAAAAAAAAAAAAAAAAAAATAATAATAATAATAATAATAATAATAATAATAATAATAATAATAATAATAATAATAATAATAATAAATAACAGCAGTGATTGAAATGTCATAAAATCTCAATACCCTTTCATCTGCCCCTATAAAAATAAAACACTCCTCAATTTTCTATGTCAACGCATTTTGTATTCTTGGGTTGTTGAGACATTGCAACGACGACCATTCAACGAGTATTTGAGAGTGATATCGATGTCTCGGGGGTTTTTCTTGTTTTGTGTCACCGTCATGGTCCCAACAACAAATTCTCCTTGGCATATAGTTAACACGTCTTCAAGATATAGCAACGTTTGCTTCCAGTGTGTATTCTTTGACCTTGGCCCTACATTATAAAAAAATAATAATAAAATAAAATAAAATAACAATGCAAGATGATCAAAATCTAGAGTTGTTAAGGAGGATTTTAGAAATTTTGGCACGTTTATATACGTTAACAATATCAACTTGATTATCTTGTATCTCAAATAGGTTAAAATAAATAAGCCTAGCTAAAAAAGAAACAAATCAAACAGGTTGAAAGTAGTCCATAGTTTATTTTTATTTCATACAGTAGATTTATTTGAAAAATAATATGAATACTGTATAAGATATAGCACCCTGATTTAGCCTTTTAGCATTGTCTCGGTGGGCCCTCTAGGGGCAAAGTAAAATTGCACTATTTTTTACGTTATTTTACTTATTTTGTGAAAATAATATTAAAAGTGTTAGGATTATTAACTTCAAACGATAACTTTGAGCTGGAAACTCCTTCGGAGCAGCCTCTCTATCCCAACTGGGATAGAGGTAAGGTCTGTACCCATCCTTCCCCCAAACCCTACTAAAGAGTGAGAATATACTAGGTAAGTTTGTATGTTTGCTCTTTAGATATGTTTCTACCATACTCTACAGTTTACTCGCCACCTTTTACCAGCGAGAGTATACTGCTATATTAATCAATCAAACATACCCAGAAAATCTCACTAGTAACACGCCAATTTTTATAGTCTGGAGAATTTGGGATATAGGCATTATCTTATTTCTATCCCTAAGGAAAAAGAGACTGCTTTCAAAGAGACTCCTGGCTCAACTACAAAGATAGAGACCCCTGACAACCAGTATTTTTATACTAAAAAAAGGATTTCTTTTTTACAAAAAAAAAAAACAGGATTTTCTTCAAGTCAGGAGTCTGTCTATGTGAAGGTTCACACGCATCTCACCCTCCCTTGACCTTAGTCTTTGATACTCTTTGAGTGAGAATGTGAGATATTACTAGATGAGTTTGTTGTCGTGTTTGTTTATCATGCCAGGTTGAGGCGTTGGATCGTAAACAGGTTAAGTGGGTCGTGTTTGGTTTGACATATGTCCGTTTACATATGAGCAAGTCAAGATGACAATTTGAGTTTTTATACAATTGTGACAGAATGAAAATTGTCATTAATCGTAAACACATGGCAAGCATGAACAAAAACTAAGTCATGCATGCCATCTGTAGAAGACAAACAACAAAATTTTTTTATCAGTCGCTTAGACATCTATCATGCCCGGTCCCAAAAAGCAAAGATTTTAGCATGTCTCCATTTGAAAAAAATGGAATACGAAATGACCCAACTTCATCATCCCTTACAGATTTCACATTTCCCTAAGGTGATACTTTAGATGTTTGATTAATGGTTAATTTCTATTTAGATAAGGGCAGTCACAAGTTATCACTCCAATCTGAATTAGGGTTAGTAAAACTAAATTCACCACATTGACAAAATAGTGGAAATAAAAAATATACAAAAAAAAATCGCAAAAAAGTAATTGAAAGAGAAATAAATAACCAACCTGTAGAGAAGCCTGTCATTTTGTGACACACGCTAAAAGAAACATCAAAGTAAGCTACAAGAGCATGAATGTAATCGTCCCGTTCAGACACAAGCTTGAAAGGGGCTGTAAATGATGCATCCCCCGACGTCATCTTGGAGATATTCATGTTCTGTATGATTCCACCGAGACAATTTAGACCCGTTAACTTAATAAACAGATTGATATTGCTTATTTTTAAATCTTCCAGTCAAATGTGAAATAAAAATTAAAGAAACAAATCAAATGGGTTGAAAATGGCCCAAAATAAAATTGTAATTCATTAAAGCCTGTAGAGCACTTTATTTAAATTTACATATATACATATTAAAAAAAAGTAGATGTTAAAAAATGGACATTACCTGAATTCTCCCATTGGTTAGATCCCCCTAAATTTGACCCAAAAAATCAACAAAAAGATCCTTAATTTGAAGTATAGGAACTTAATCATGTAAGAAAGGACCCAATTTGTGAACCTTTTATAAACTTAGGAGGGACCCAATTTAATAATGTAAAATAAGAGCAGACATACAAACTTACCCAATATTTATCACTCTTTAGTAGGGCCAAGGAGGAAGGATGAAGACAAACCTTACCCCTATCCCAGTTGGGATATAGAGGTTGCTCCAAAGGAGTCCTTGGCTCAAAGACTAAACTCCTAGAAATTCTCATTAACTTTGTAAGATAAAGGAGTTACTCAATTTAAACTAAACTCATGGACTTATGTGTGAATTCAACAAAATTCAACAGGGCTATTTTGACATTTGCCTTTATTGAAGTAATATATTTTGCAAATCATTATCGCACACTAACTACCTCCGAAAATCAAATTTAGGACATAGTATTTCATTGCTATTCAAATCAGAACAAACTGTCCTTTTAACCCGTGGTATCAGCTGCTGATTTTACAGCTTATCATTTCAATGAGGCAAGAATACGACAGGTGTGTCACTCTCACCTTAAGTAACTGACAATTTGTAACAATCTGATTCTGGTCAACTGTGTCAACAAGAGGTTCCATCATAGACTGCTTCCTGATGCAGCTCATGTCAAAGCCATACACATTTTTCCAAACTGTGACCGTAACAAACAAAATCCTATAAAGTTGAAAACATTTGTATATATGTTCAGACGACATAAGGTTATCTCATATGCAGCTACATACATTCAATTTTGTCTTCTTTGTATTCAGAATCCTCTATTGCCGTCAAATGAAGTGATGCATTATCCGGCAGCACAATTCCATTGGTAACCTACAGAGGATAAAAAAGGAATGTAAAAAAAAGGGTAAAAAACACAAGGTGGCCCTCCAACTAAAATGCATTTGTGGTCACCCAAATGCCAATGAAAAAAAGAAGCTATTTTATGTGTTGTGGCAGCATATCTTTAATTTGTCTTCACATAACAAAGTACTTGGATTTTTTTTGGGGGGGAGGGGAACTATTGTCTGGTTGAAGACCAAGAAGAATGACAGAATATCAAACTTTGCTTGTATGAAAGATATTTAGGTACCAAAGTAACTTGCTTATTCTCTGTTTGATAAAGAACCAAAAACTATAATGTTGACAAAATATTAACACAATAACTGTAAAATGTGAAGAAATAACAACTGACCCTTAAAAAAGAAAAGAAAAAAATGAGATTCAAATGAACTTGTATAACGGATTACACCGTACACTTCTAACAAAAATATGTTATAAGCATACTGAAAGAAGATAGTGACTACAAACGCCACTTAGCTCCCAAAATAATGAAACAACGAAAATACAAAAATTACATGTGATCTATAGTAGCAAAGAGAGACTAAAAGATAATTAGAAAAATCATCATATCAAAGACTACATAACAATTCACACAAGGTGTATTGTGAAATTGGACATGTACATGACATTGAAAGATTGAAGGCAAAATAAATTTAACAAATAAAAAAATACCAACGGATGGATGAAACTTACCAGCCACTTATCACGAGCATACAAAACTGTATTCAGCATATTCTCATATAAAAGAAAATACCCCATCCATTCTGAAATAATAATATCCACTTGTGGAACCGGAAGCTCAATTTCTTCAACTTTTCCCTTCAAAACAGTTATAACTGCAACATTAAAATGAAAAGATGAGAAATCAGGTGACTAGTCAACCCAAAATTTAAGACATTGAGTTTAAAAGATGCTCATACCATTTGAAAATCCGTTTGCTTTAACAATCTCTTGTGCCATATCAGCCATCTGTGAGCACTCAACCTGCAAACAAATAGAGTGATATTATAAAACTTAATCAAACAACTTAAACAAACATGTGTGTTGCAACCAATGAAAACCATCACATTCATACATGAGCCTGACGAAATTAATGAAAGAACTGTGACAGAACATTTTAAGCAAACAAAAACAAATACCTGTCTTTGAGGAAAACATATAGTGTGAGCAAATTATTTTATTCTAACATAAGAAACCAATTTACAAAGTAACATGAATAATAAGTTAATACATAAGAACAGAGTCAAACATATCAGTAGTTACAATGTAAAATTATTAATCAAATCAGCAACAATATATGATTCATGCAACAAAAAGAAAATTTTAAGGTTTTATATGAATCATATGACATAGACGAAAAGATACATACAGCAAAAACATGTTTTGCCCCAGCTTTTGCACAGAAGAGAGATAATATTCCTGTCCCAGCACCAACATCAAGAACAATCTTATCTTTAAATAAAAACTTGTTCTTGTAGATAACATTTTGATAAGTCTTGGTTCTCACTACATCCTTCAGCATTTCCTGCAAAAGAAGAAAGTATTTAAGTTAATAAACATCACCTTTTTTCGAGAAACCCATTTTACATTTCCTCGGTTTACATAATAGTGCATGGTATCAGTGATGTACTGGTAGCTAGTACTCCAGTAGTAATGTAACTCTATCAGATGCTTAAGACATCAGGCTTACCTCGTGAATACCTGCAACCATTGAAACATATATATAGAAAATGTAAGAATTTTTTCACAGAATCAAACACACAATAGACAAAGAAAGCAGCTATTGGTTATACTTTATAGTATGTGCCCATGCATTGAAGATGAGAAATGAAAAGTAGCTCAGAAAATACTGAAAACCTATGGCTGATGCAATCATCACTCTTACATTGGATTATCAATCTTGTAAGAATGACAAAGAACAACAATGCCTCAACTACAAGCCAATACACAGTTAAAAACCATGGCATTATACCAACTAACCATTTTCTAATGAATTTCTGAAAGTTTTATTCATTAGTTCTAACTAACCATTTTCTAAGCAATTTCATCTGCTTCTTCTAATCTTCATCTGAATATTTGAAAAACCAATTTTGTTAATCTCAAACGAGATATAAAAATAACAAAAACAAGTAAAATAATCCAATTAAAACACACTAAATTTGAGCCAGAATTATTGATTGATTAGAATGATAACTCACTAGTTCAATGCTTATGCTCACGTTCACTAATAAAAGGATTGGCCCTAATTCTCGATTTAAAGTAAGTCATATAACATGAAATCATAAAAAATATATCAGAAGTCATTACCCCGGGACACACCAACCGAACACGATTGACACCTCTGTTAACAGTCATATAACAACAGACACTGAGATAAAAGCGTCAAGTATTAGTTATTTACCAAAATGAGAGTATGAATCGAAGTAGTAATCAGCGCTAGTCTTATCACCGCCGAATATAGAAGAATCATGAGGATCGCACATGATGGAATCCTCCTCCAGGTTGGAGCTGCCTGTGGCTGCTTCTTCGATGGTTTCATCGGCGTCTTCGAACTGGAAACTGACCTTTGAAGGCGACATGGCTTGTGTCATTGTGGAGTTCGAGACTCTTCCACTTTAGGGTTTTAGGAGGATACAGAGGAGAAGTTGAAGTAAAATCTCGGTTTTAGGGTTTATGGAACTAGCGTTGGGTGGCTTTGAAAGTAACATCCCATTTACAATCATATCCATTCCTACCCCATTTTAACAACCCAATCTTTATTATTTTTTATCAAAATTTATTTGAAAGACAAATAAAATAATTATTTTATTTATAAAAATTAAAATTTTAATTTTTAAAAATAAAATATTACAAAAATATTTATATTTATCAAACAAACTTAATTAAATATATAAACTAAATTACAATGATGACATTAAATATAAAAGTACAATTACAAATATTTTTTTGAACTACATAACTATTTATCGTCTCCAAATTTGTGTCATATGTGCTCAATCAAATCGTTTTTTAAAGCAAGATGAGTTTCTATATCTCGAAGTTGTTCTCTATTGGTCATATAACTAGATAAGCTTCCAATTCGTTGAGTAGAGTATTGAAAAGGTTGCTCATCTTCCGAAGTAGAGCTTCTTCAATGTCAGTTTTAAGGACTGTCATTTAAAAATTCAGATGGAACATAATAGTTAAGATATGAGTTTTGTTCATCCTCAACAATCATGTTATGCATGATAATACATGCAATCATAATTTTACCTATCATATCCTTGTCCCACACATGACATGGGTGTCGTAAAAATGCAAAATGAGCTTGTAGAACTCCAAATGCACGTTCAACATCTTTTCTAGCGGCCTCTTGATGTTGAGTGAACAACATGTGTTTCCGCAACTGTGGAGAAGATATTGACTTCACAAAGGCAGCCCATGAAGGATTTATGCCATCAGTAAGATAGTATGCCTTATTATATTCCTGACCATTCCAGGCGTACCTCACACTTGGTGCTCGGCCTAACAACAAATCATCAAAAACAGGAGAACGATGGAGGAAATTAATGTCATTGCATGTACCTCGTGTTCCAAAGAATGCATGCCATATCCATAAGTCATATGATGCAACGGCTTCCAAAATAATTGTTGGTTTGCCGCTTCCACCTGCATATTGTCCGGCCCAAGCAGTGGGGCAATTTTTCCATTCCCAATGCATACAGTCAATACTTCCTATCATATCTGGAAATCTACGCTCAGCCCCAACATGGAGTAGTTTTACAAAGTCATCTTCATTGGGCCTTTTAAGGTACTCTTGACTGAAACATGAAATGACACCTTCTACGAACCTTATTAGAGCATCCCTTGTTACAGTGTCAATCATTCTCATGTATTCATCTTGTGCATCTGTCGATGTTCCATACGCCAACACCCGCATAGCTCCGGTACATTTTTTGCAATGATGAAAGACTTCTTCTTCCTGTGGCATCACGTCTTTGTTGAAAATATATATCATTCGTTGTAACAGCAGTTGCTATACGAAGGAATAATGATTTTCGCATTCGAAATCTACGTCGAAATATATCTTGATCATATGTTGGGTTGTCAACAAAGTAGTCGTTCATCAAACATGCCTCACCCTGCTGCATTCGAAATCTACGTCGAAATATATCTTGATCATATGTTGGGTTGTCAACAAAGTAGTCGTTCATCAAACATGCCTCACCCTGCTCGCGTTCACAGTCACGATACCTTCTTCTTGCTCTAGGAGGATGATCTCCTATGATCATATTTGGCATGCTTACAAATACTTCACAAATGAGGTGATCAAGCTGTCTATTTTGCTCAGCAAGCCTAGCTTCCCATTCATCAAATGCATTCAAGTATGATGAATTTGAGTCTTCTGATAAGTTTTCATTATGAGACATTTTGTAAGAAGGTGAGAATTGAAGAATTGGTTTTGGTTAAAATATGTCAATGTTATGATCTTATTGCAAAATCCAAGTGTCTAGTAAATTTTGACATGTGGAAACAAAGATAATAATGGGAATCCATGAAGATAATGTTAAATCATTTATCTATTACAAAATCCAAGTGTCCAGTAAAATGTTGACATGTGGAAACAAAGATAATAATGGGAATCCATGAAGATAATGTTAAATTGTTTATCTATTGCAAAATCCAAGTGTCTAGTAAAATGTTGACATGTGAAACAAAGATAATAATGGGAATCCATGAAGATAATGTTAAATCGTTTATCTATTGCAAAATCCAAGCGTCTAGTAAAATGTTGACATGTGGAAACAAAGATAAAATACATCAAATTTTATTAAACCAACTAAAAATAAAATACACACCAAACTTTCTTAAAGCAACTTAAAATAAAATACACACTGAACATTATTAAATCAACTAAAAGAAAAAACACACAATAAACTTGATTTACTTTGATTGATCCATAAAACTTTAACATCAGATGGCGCTTTATGTTTTCTTCTTCAGGCGACAAGAACTGTTTTTGTAACAGTGTGTTCAAATGCATACTTTGATCCCTTTCTCTTTCAAACTCAAGCCTTTGTTTCATGAGTTCAATTTCACCGTCTCTAGTAAGCCTCATTGCACGAAGCTTTTCAACAAAGTTAGTAGAAACCTTGGATATTTCTTTTCCTTTTGCTTTTTTTTTAGCTGCATCTCTACCAATTGGACGTTGAGATGTTGAACCACCACTAGTTGGTGTTTCTGGGTTAGGATTGGCACAATACTCCCCTTCTTTAGTAGTCCTACTTCTTTTTGAGCTACCACCACTTTCTTCATTGCTCTATTCAGGACGGGAATGTCTTGTGTCTTGGTCTGCTGTAAAGCCCACTTTTGGTGCTTACATATGACTTCATTAAAAACAACATAGTCAGTGAACTTATTCCTTTTATCTTGCTCATAAAGTTTATGAGCTTTACTCTCAATATCTTTCTGGTTCATTCCACTTTTTTTTGACGATATGCTTCCCTGTACGCAGCAACCCACTTTTGGTCATTTTCACTAAGTCGTTTAAAACGACCTTTCATTTGAGCTTCATTCCTCACGCTAAGCTTTTCTGGATTTTCTGCTTGAGCTGCATCGTACATCTTCTTTACCTGTGCCCACAAATTTGATATTTTTCGATTTTTGCCAACAATGTTATTTTCACTAGTAATACACCATGCTGACATTAAGGCAACATCTTCGGCAACATCCCATTTACTAGCTCCTCGTGAGTGATTTTCAGTATTTTGTGAGGTTTGAAGATCTTCTGTAACAAGAAATTCATTCACATTTGGAAAAAAAATGAGAGTTTTGATAGTACTGAGTATTGGGATAATCTTCAGAATCTCCAAGATTCAAACAAAAATTTGGAAAAGAAGGATTCATGGCAGAAATTATGAAATTTATAAACCAAATAATATGAATGGTGTTGGATATAAAACTATGCTAATATGATACAATATTTATAGAGAGAAATAATGAATTTTCAAAATAATTAAATATTTTAAACAGATAATGTTTTAGATAATGAGTTTGATCTAAAAAATCTTCTGAACTAATAAAAACCTCCAAATGTTAGGTAGGATAAACCAATGATTGTTTATATTTATTTTTTATAAAAAAACATTTTTTTAAACGAACTATGTTTTTAACAAAATTTATACCGACATGTTCATAAAAAAACTGATCAAGGCCGTGTTTTTAGATTTTTTTAAAATATTAATTATTTGAAGTTATAAAAAAACAAGATCATAAACAAAAACTAATTTTGGATAAGTTAAAAAAGAAAAATATAAAGGTGGTCCAATGGGGATTTGCCATGTGGCAAGTTTTTTAGTTGAAAGGTTGCAATCTTGATTGAGGTGTCGATCAGATCGTGGTAGTTTTCCAATTTTTATTATTTTTTTAGCACAGTGCAATGATCTTGAAGTGCTCACCAATGGGGATAGCCTATGTATAAGGGATTTTAGACTTTAGTAATTTGTTATCTTTTTGATTTTTCTAAATTAAAGATTTTGGCTTCAAGTTCTTTTGAAGAGCAATTCACAACCACCAGCCAAAGCTCCTTCTCTCTCTAAAAAATTCGTCCACTTTCTCTATCTAAGAAAACCCTCATCGTATCTTGCTCGTTTCTTAACCAAATCGCGAGATCTTGGTGTCCAAAGATAGCTCTCATCGTACATTCAAGGAGTACAAAGGATCTATGCTTAAATCATCTCACAAGACCCAGGTTGAGCTCAAACTCACGTGTTTAGGGTTTTATACAACCTGGAACTTCCAAGCATATAAACCGGATTCGACCTTAGAAATATATGCTTGGACAAGAATGGATTAAGCTTGGGGAGGTTGTACGAGGTTCTAAGGGTCGGCCTTCTTAGTATCGACGTATGAAATAGTTGGGTCATTAGTATCGATGGAGCTGGATGAAGACAACAGTTTCATCAATACTATTAAGCTCAACAGGCCACAATTTCAACCAACCCCCATCGATACTACTAACGTGACAACCAGACCGATAGGATTATGCAGTGAATAGGTGTACGGAACTGTTTGTAAACTATTATGTGATAATTCAATGATGAACAGTCCATAAAACAATGTTGAAAACTCAGTAAAGTTCAATACTGACATACTACACACAATGGACACAAAACTGATTCAAATACGATATGAAACTATTGATTGATAACACACACACACAGATGCTAGTTATGATATTATTATGTATAAATGTGTGTGAGAATATCAAGTTTAAAACTATAAAGATAGCGTTCGTGAATATTAAATTGACAGTGTGTTCGTGTGGGTGACGATTCACACGAATATATTTGTGAGTTTAACGTTCTGAATGATATCTTAGAATTAGAAAACCAAATCGGAAAATGAAGTTGTCATCATGTTCGTATGGGTGACAATTTGTACAAATACGCGCGAAAGCGATACGATCTGAGGAAACAGTCAAAATAATCGTTTTCGAAACTTTAAAAAGAATAATAAAAAGATATTTAGAATATTTATTAGGAATTACCACTTAAAAAAATTTAAAATAAACGATTTAAAAAAGGTACCGAAGACGACACGTTTAAACGAAACCAAACGAACCCGAACACACGCACAAAGACCCGGTTTTTATAAGCGCTAAATACTCCTTATTTCTTTCATTTATGGCAGCTCAAGACCCCTCGCTCTCTAAAAATCCCGGTTTCTCTCTACTCTCTCTACTCCAAACCCACACTCAACCTACTCATTACTCAACCAAATTCGGAGTTCTTTGTGTCAAAACGATCCTCTCAACGTATAGAACATGAAAGTACAAAGGATCTAGCTCAATATCAGCTCGAAAGATTCAGAATCTATAGAGAAGGTTCGGTTCTTTAGGGTTTTCACTAACTTGAGCTACTTGAACTTGTAACCGATTTCTTGACATTTAAACCTTCAAATCCTAATCAGAAAACGACCTTGGAACACTTGGTGAAGTTAAAATAAACTTAGGAGGGCTGGAAATGTATGAACTTGATCTGGGATGATAGTATCGATGGATGATCAACAAAGGAGCCTAGTATTGATGAGCTGGTTGGACAAGACAGCCACACCCATCGACAATGCTAAGTTCGACGGTCATCATCTGGGCAAAGGATGTCGAACCTAATAAGTTCTATGGAGTCCAAGTGGTACGGGCTAAGGGTGTGTTGATGTGATGTGGCAGGATCAGATGCGCTAGTCATATAGAACGACTTTATATGTGTTTGAAAATATGTGGATACGTTGCAGATATCCCAAAATAGTTTAAAAACTTACATAGCGGAAGTTTAAATAGTTGTGCGGAAGCTAGTACAAAGTGTGAATTGTTTACATATACTACCAACATAAACTATTTCAAAATGTAATTTCATGCATGCAGGACTCGGTGCATGATTCCTTATGTTCAGTCCTATCCATGTGTGATTTAGTTACCTGAGAATGCATGTCAAAAACGTGTCAACATAAAGTTGGTGAGTTCACAGGTTTATATAAGCAATATGTATCCAAAATAGAGTTTGTCGTGTGTCATGTTGTTTAATAGTCTTTGCCAGGCCCAAGGCCCTAAGGGTCAGTTGTGTCACTATCGAACTAGACTGTTTGTAGTGTCTCCACCATGTATATCATAAAAACAATGGCAATGGATCGACGTTACACACGCCCTGACCTCCAGTCAGTATTGGCACCATGTGGGGTTCGTCACACCTAATAGTACTATCTAAGCTCGCCTCGATGCATACACGTTAATAGTATGACTGTGTGAGGACTTTATACGTAACAACACTTATGAGTTTGTTCCCAATAAACCAGCATTCACACAATGTTTGTACAAATAGTTTTAAGAAACAAGTACTCCCCCTAGTTTAAAGCTTGAAACCAATTTAAGAAAAAAGGGGCCGTAAACTCACCTGAGTTATGCGTGTGTAAGTATTAATCTTGCATGACCGTTTACTTGTTACCAATATCACGTAGGATATGTAAGCTCGTGTTCATGCTCGTGTTCGTGTTTATGCTCGTGCTCGTGCTCATGTTCGTGCCCAACAATTCCAAGTTGTTGTGATTGTTCATGTTTGACCGTGTCAACTCGACGACCCGTTGATGACTCATTTAGTTTACTATCGTTCGTTTAACGTTCGTCATTTATCACGTATTGCACGTA
This sequence comes from Mikania micrantha, assembly GCA_009363875.1. Taxonomy (NCBI): domain Eukaryota; kingdom Viridiplantae; phylum Streptophyta; class Magnoliopsida; order Asterales; family Asteraceae; genus Mikania; species Mikania micrantha. Next base: position 104,375,414 of record CM018693.1, on the reverse strand, counting down.
AACGTACAAAGCACGTTCAATGGTCAACTTACTATTTATAGTAAGTTTCCATTTTTAGCAGGTTTCTATTTTTAGTAAGTTTACACAAAGTCATATTTTACCATTCTAGCATGCTTGTTTTCCCTATATGATCATGTTATCACACAACACATTGTCACAAGTCATCAAAGAAGCATACAATCCATTTTTAGGTAATTAAAGTTACTAAATAAAGTAAGTTCTTATATTTATCATGTTTTGACACCAATCATCATGCAATAACTTTCCAATCATCTTAAGAAAGCATTTCTAATCATATTTCACTCTTTAATGGTGTCCTTATGCCTTATTTTGCAAAATCCCCAAAAAAAAGTTTCCTTTATTAGAATGTTTGCTATAAAACTCATTTTAATCAACCACAAATCTTCCAAATGTGTTCATAAAACCCTTAACGTTATCAAAAAAAACTTAGTCATAACCAAACATTCCCCAATGCTACATGCATGGCCAAATCTATTGACCAAAGTTTCTTTTTATGGAAACTTATGAGCAAATCATCCATTTATCAATTTTTAACCAATCTATCATGTTAACATTATCATCATTACCCACAAATCACCATTTAACACGATATATTTTATTTAAATCATCATCTTTCATCAACTTGCATTTTCAAAGTTACTATTTGTAGTAACATATACCAAAATCACCCATTCTATTAAAATCAACCTAACTATCTTGTCTATATCATCATCTATATACATGAATCATCATGTAACATGCATAACATGTCTAGAATATCATTTAACACCATTTTTCTCATCAAAAGTTTCCACATTTACTAATATCATCAAATCATCAATAAATGGCCTATTTAGACACATCAATACCTCAAATCAATCATCAAGGTCTTCTAATATCAGTTTACATAGGTAAGATTTCATGCATGTGAGTTCCTTAGTGTTTCATGTGTGTGTTTTGCCTTACATGTGTGTTTGTATGTGTTTAATGTGTATATAGACCATTAAAACTACCTCAATGGAACTTAGAAGCCAAGATTCAGCTAGACCAGCAAGATGACAGCTCAAGAAGGTGTTGTTGGTGAACCTCCAGTAGCTACCAAGTGATGGTGGTGTTAGATGTTACCCCCAAACTTCCTTCCAGCTTCAAACTTCTATTTATGGCTCCACAGTGATTGGTTATGGCTTCCAAGGCTGAGAAGAGCTTCCACAGAGTGGTTTGGCCGGAGATGTGCTTGTGGGTTTGAGAGTAAATGAGTAAAGTGTAGTCTAGTGGGTTTGGGTTGGCTTTTATAATGTTTTAAGCTTCTGGTAGGCTTCGCGTACCACCAAGAGTGTCCCCTGGGGGTCCTGGCATACCGCCAATGTCACACCCCCAAATTCCCACGTGTGGAGTCAGTCCACATGGGTGTGACGTGGCTAGAATCGCAACTCATAGTCATATAGAACAACTCTATATGCGTTTTCAAAATACAAGGTTTGACATAATACAACCAAATAATTTATAGATAAGCAGCAGAAATGAAATAAACTTGATTATGCGGCGGAAATATAAGTTGTTTAAATTGCAGCGGAATAAACATTGTCAGACACTACATAGATTTAGTACAAAACATAAATAAATATTGTTTTCAAAAGACACAACAGAATGCATGCGGATCCTAATGCCCGTCCTTTATGTGCATCCTGATTCCATATGTCTGTCAGTTACCTGAGAATACAAGTTTAAGAAAAAGTGTCAACACAATGGTTGGTGAGTTCACGGGTTTTGATATATATATATATATATATTTATATAGAAGAAAATATGTGTCATGCTGTTTATCATAATGTTAGACCCGAGCCCTAGGCTCCAAGTGTCAGTGCGTCACTACCGAACTAGACTTATTTGTCCTTGCCTCCGCTATTGTAACACCCCGACCGATGGGGAAACGTCAGGATGCCACGAGGGATGTGTAGATTGTTCATAAGCTCGTGAGCATCTAATTAAATCATCACATATCAATTAATCAACCAAATTACTTACATCAAAAATCATGTTCATCATGAGCTAGTTACATCAAATACACAAAAGATTTAGCTAAACTAACTAAACTCTAGTATTCAGAATTTCAGTTATTTTAGCTATGTCCAAGAACCTAAGTGATGATGTCCCAAAAGATGTAGAGCTATCCTGCTCTACCTACTTCTCTTCATTGCCTGAAACATGTAGAAAATCAAGTGTCAACTATGAAGTAGTTGGTGAGAAATCATAAGTTTTATGTATTAAAAATGTTTATAAAACGTTTATGAAAGATCATAAATGGGTTTAAGAAAGCTTATAATTTCCCCGAGAGAATCCACATGTGCACCTGCGAAATAATCCAACACTGCTAAAATCTAACAAGCACCACATCCAAACAATCCAAGTAATCACATACACAATAATCACAAATAATTATCCACATAAGTTCAACCAATCACATCAATTCAATAAGCATCAATCATTATAATCATATCAATATAAGTTACCGCGGAGGACCTCAGTCAACTCAATCAACAGCGGAATCATCGCAGAGGACCTCATTCAACTCAACCAACGATATTCCTATAAATGTCTTCGTGCACTGCGGAGGACCGTAGTCAACTCAACCAACAGTGGAATCATTGAGGAGGACGCTAGTCAACTCACCAACAGTAACTCAATCATTGCGGAGGACCTAAGTCAACTCAACTATCAATGACTCACGGATAAGTAATAATCTATCTTAATCCATAATCAATAATAATCCATTAATATGAATATCATATTGATAATCCAGGTGTCACCCATGTGTTATCAAAATAATATTTAAATTGGTATACATGTTCCACCTCCGAGTTTAAAAACAAAATGGTTTTAAAAGGTAGGTTATGAGAACTCACCTGAGTTCCTTAGAATCAGTGTTCTTGTAACATGCGTGCTCGCGTATGTGAAATCCAAAACAACTCAACAACCTGTAATTATCGTGTGTTTGTGTTCATAAGCATACGCGTTTCATTTCAATTTAGTGTCCATTTTTAGATCTTTAAGTGTTTAGTTACGTAGTTTATTTATTCTAAGTTAACTTGTAACACCTAAAGTTTATCGATGATCATCATAAAAATGTGATTTAAACTTGTTAGTTTCAATTATCTAATGTTGATAATTACTTGTGAATACATATGCATACTCCTCATAGATAGGTATGCTAAAAGAAAATATTGTCTATATTCATACACACCTCCATACATACATGCATGATTACTTAATTCCACCACCACTATCTAAATTATAAAATCTACTTTAAGTTTAATGAAGTCATATTTAAGCTATTCTCATAAAATGTTCAAACCATGTAAGTTCATAATTTAAAGTTTATGTATATTATATAAGGTGGTGACCCAAAGTATCCATGCATGCATGAGTGTATTTAGTTCCAAAACCCTTTTTGTTTAACCTTAATTTGACAAGGTTTAGGCTTAACAGCATACAGGTTCGCCTAACCCCTTTAGGTTCGCTGCCCATGGTTCTAAGTAGTCTAGGGTTCGGCCAGCTAGGGTTTTCATGATAGGGGTTCGGCCAAAGCAACAGGTTCGTGGCACTCATTAGGTTCGGCCAGCTAGTGCTAGCTTTGGCTCATAGGGTTCATGATACAGCATGCAGGTTTGTGGTCTAGGCTCGCTGAAAAGGGAAGGTTCGGCTAGAACCAGCAAGTTTCGTGAGATATGGGTTCGCTGCATACTTGGTGGTTCGGTGATGTATGAGGTTCGTGACCTCCCTGTAGGTTCGGTTCCTTCAAGCTTCAGCTAGGTCAAGTCCATGTAACAGGTTCGTCCCTAGGTAGGTTCGTGATCCAGGAGGTGCGACTGGGTGCAGGTTCGCAGGGCTAGGTTCGTCAACCTGCAACCCTCCCCCGCGACCGAGCTGTTCATCTGCATCTACTCCGCGTTTTCTCCTGTTACAAGTTCAAACCACTACTCCTACTTGTTTATACCAACTCATTTTAGGGTTTTTTATAAGTGCTTAGGTCGGTTATAACAACAAAAAGTTAAAGATTCATGATTCACAACAAAACCGAACTTGAAACTATAGATTTACCTTGAAATGTCAGCCAAACGTGGAGTTTCTTCGTGTGTTCTTGTTCCCCTCGATCACGCGGTCGTTTGGACACCAAGATCTTGAAATTCCGTGGAGAAACGAGGGAGTTCTCTTAGAGAGAAGTTAGAGAGAGAGTAGGGTTACGAAAATGAAAGATTAGAGAGAGAAGGGTTTGTTGGAAAATGAGAAAGAAGAAGAAGATGTTCTTTCTTATAACCCGGGTCCTTCCTTCGTATTCGGTCTCATTTAATATGCGCTCAAAAATATTAATTGCTCGGTTTTTATCATGAAACACAATTAAAACATAAAACGTTTAAATATATAAGATTCGTTTTAGTAAAATGATTTTAAATGAATCATTTAAATACAGTGCCTCCGTTTACTTTCATTAAATTAATTATTTAAATAAAACGATTTGTTCGGATTTATTTTGGGTTGTGATTCTTAATAAATTTTATTAATTTCTTATTCTTATTTTAATACAGTTAAATATTATTTCGTTATCTCGTCGAAACGCATTACTCACGTACGTATTCGTAAAGATCGTCACCTTTTCGAATCCGACGCTCGTATCGTATTTCGATTCGATTTAGGATTTATGGAATATCATTTCAGAATATTACTCAAAATAATTATATTCGTGTGAATCGTCACCCACGCGAATACATTATTAAGTTAAAATCTCGGGAATAACATTCGCGTTTTAATTATATTCTTAACCTCACAATCGCGTAATTATTCTCAATAATGCTTTCATTATTTTATCATCTTGAATATTATAATTTCCCAATCCAAAACCCACTAAACCTTATCACTGACACATCCATGATAGACCGAAATATGCTTATGTATAGGGCATATGTAGGAGTAGGTCGCAACCTATCCAGCCACCGTCCCACTGCTATTTCGATAAACCATGACCATGTGTCCTTGACTATGTTTAGTAACCAAACAATAACCAACTCCTAATTCCTTTCCATTCCAAACCAAAACCTCGGATTCTCCTCACCAAAGCCTCAACACTGATATAATCATGATAAACCGAAGATGGCTTATGTATAGGGCATATGCAGAGGTCAGTCGCAACTGCCTCAGCCACCGTCCCACCACCTCTTCGATAGACCATGATTATATCCTTGCCTATCTTTGGTTATAGAATCCTATACCACTACCAATCCAAATCCACAACCCATAACATGTGAGTTCAACTAAAATAAACTTTCTGGTTCTGTTTAGTTGTGTTTCAACTAAACTTCCCATGGTTTATGTTTATAATTATATGTTCTCAATATGTATACCAATATAAATAATAACATCCAATAATTCATCATCATTAATAATTATCATATCAGGTCGTAACAGTACAGTTAAAAATGTACGGACAACCCGAAATACAGTGATGTTACAGTCTCCCCTAGTTAAGGGAATTTCGTCCCGAAATTCAACTTGGAGTGACCGTAGTGAATAAATGTGGGTACTTAAGCTTCATCTGATCTTCCCGTTCCCAGGTGAATTCTGGACCACGCTTCGATTCCCATCGTACTTTGACAATTGGAATTCTACTGCGTTTGAGTTTCTTAACTTCTCGGTCCACTATCTCGACTGGTTTTTCAACGAAGTGCATGGTATCATCGACGTGAATGTCATTGACTGATACCTGAAGATCTTGATCAGCTAAGCATTTTCTTAAATTGGACACGTGAAACGTCGGGTGTACATTGTTAAGTTCAGGAGGAAGTTCCAACTTGTAGGCAACCTTTCCGATCCGTTCAAAAATCTTAAAAGGGCCAACATAACGTGGAGCAAGCTTACCCTTCTTCCCGAATCGTACCACTCCTTTCCAAGGAGATACTTTGAGTAATACCATATCTTCAACTTCAAACTCTAAAGCTTTTCGTCATTTATCCGCGTAGCTTTTCTGTCGACTGCGTGCAGCTAACAGATTGTCACGGATTTGGCGGATCTTGTCAGTCGTTTCTTGAATAATCACGGGACTAGTGATCTGCGATTCACCGACCTCGGTACAGCAAATAGGTGACCAACATTTTCTACCATAAAGAGCTTCAAATGGTGCCATACCAATGCTCGCGTGATAACTGTTGTTATACGAGAACTCAACTAATGGTAGATGGCTATCCCAGTTGCCACTGAAATCGATGACACAAGCTCTCAACATATCTTCGAGTGTTGGATCGTCCGCTCTGTCTGTCCATCCGTTTGAGGATGATAAGCAGTGCTAAGATCCAATGTTGTTCCAAAGGCTTCATGAAGTGATTCCCAAAATCATGCCGTGAAACGAGCATCACGATTCGATATTATGCTTAAGGGAATTCCATGTCGACTGAAGATTTCATCAATGTAGATACGAGCTAATTTCCGCACAGGGTACGTGTCACACCCCCACCCCTCGCCACCTCGTGTCTGGTCTGACGTCACTGAATCGGTTGCGGAAGCATAGTGGTGATGTCTCCGAGGTGAGGGTGACTTACCTTGAACCAATATCATAAGCACACAGATTAACTTAAAGTAAATACATTACCAGGGTGTCGCAATCACAACCACATTACAACTATATTTATTTAATTACAATACTATTATTAAAGTGCAAATAACTCAAAAGTGCATCCTCACCCGGTGGTCACTGTCTCCCTGCAAAAAGATTAATTTGAAAACGTCCAGCACAAAGCTGGTGAGTTCGACAGTTCAATTTTTAAAAACAATATGATATGATAAGCAGTTCTCAAAAAGTTCAGTTCCGGATAACCATGGGACCTGTATCTAGTTCCTTTCGGACGTCTAGTCTGTCTCAAGATATTACCACGTCGGTACATATCTTAGTGGCCTCATATCTTAGTCTATCACACCATTAAGAAGTTCAGGAAACAGTAACAAACATTCACACAGGGGAGATGCAATCCTCCCAGCGAATGGGGTGTCAACCAATAGTACTAAAATGTTTTCTGCTCGGCCACACATGGGTTCACTAGATACAGTTCAAAATGAGGACTTTCAGTGTCATGATAGAGTTCAGTCTACAGGCCAAAATCCCATGAAATCCCACAAAAGTCACAACAATCACATGAAATCACACAGATATCAGGTGATACATATCATATGTTCATTAAAATTCAACAATGTTCCCCGATGTTTTAAAAAGATTAAAATAAAAGGGGTTGTACGAAACTCACCTGGTAGTATAGATGTAGCAGAATATCATCAAAACTGATAATAGAGAAGTGATTCTGCATTTATTTATATTAATGAGTTATTTATGTTCTAGTTTTTACTGATTAGATCCTTCTGAACGTTCAATGTCAAAGACATTGCTTAGTAAATCATCAACTCGATATTAATTATATAATTAATTAATTATAAGGTTATATCATACAATGTAATGATAATGTAGGAACCTACATTGTATTAGATTCCTAACACAAAGTTGATGACACTCTTAGATTAATCAGAATACTCTCAGATTAACCAAATAGTTAATGTTGTTGATTATAATGCT
>CM018693.1:104228646-104367705 GCA_009363875.1 Mikania micrantha | reverse complement strand
TAATTACATGAACACACAACTTGTGTTATTTATGTAATTTAATTCATTTGACATGTTTTACTTTTCATACTTAATCAAAACCTCGTTGAGGCTTTTTTTATCAAACAACTCATGTGTAGAAACTGATCTACCCATGTTCTTAGTCATATTCAAGTTATCAAAATTCCATATTTTGTAATCTGTCTCTTGACTTCCACCACCAACACCTAGTTGCAAATCACACGTATACAACTAGTTTCAATACACCCAACACCCATACATACTGATTCAAACTCATTTGAATCTCATTCATTACTATGTGGCATTTAGGAGTCAAGTTACCAATTATAATTAACATATTTATGCCAAAATCATTAACTTTCAAATCTCATACATTTAATCAAACACTTGAATCAGATTGATCATTAAAAAGAATGATCCAACTCCATTATAATCATGATTTAATCATCCTACTAGTTATCATACTCAATAATATGGATTTCATGACAACCAGACATTATTACAGATCAAAACCAAGATTTCACCGTTAAACTGTCAAGTTCTTCGTTTCTAATTATTCCTAGCCATCATTTAGGAAAAAATCAACGAAAATAATCATTGTATTATGTTCTCAACTCGATTTAATCCATACACTATGAAATCAGTAGGATAAAATGAATCGTTCCCCTTTTCAATAGATGTCTGGTTGTAACACGACGATCCGATATCGTAGAATCAATCCCTGGCTTGATCTGAATGTTTAGATGGCTTTAGAATTGAGATCAGATGGTAAAAACTCATTCTGGTGAGTTGTGGTGGAACTGATGTTCGAAAGAAATAAATTATAAATTTTGGGTGAAATCTGATTAAGAAAACTCATCTGCCAAACTACAATAGGCCTCACGCATCGCCTAGCAGAGCCCTTTGGCTCCAGGCATACCGCGGGGGTCACTGAGCCTCAGAAATTTTTTACATCCACGCGCATCGCCTAGTGTAGCCAACTGGGGCCAGGCGTAGCGCGTGGGTCTCCAGAATTCGATATTTTTTTATTTTTCTTCGTTTTATGATTCTAGAGAATCTGGAACCCCGTTTCGCACACAGTTTTCACCCGTAGTTACAATTTTCCTTTTTTTTTCTGAGAAATATGAAAACACACATACACATGATCATTAAAAAGTGGTCGTTACACGAACCCCAGCTGAAATTCGTCAATTCTTAGGACTGGCAGGTTATTACTAGCAATTCATTAAGAATTCTTCAAAAATAGCCTTGCCAATAACCACTTTGACTCAGAAAAATCAACAGTTTATATGGGGTACCCAACAGGAGGAGGCATTCCAACTGTTGAAAAACAAACTCTGCAAAGCACCTATACTTGTATTACTGGAAGGTACTAATAACTTCACGGTATATTGTGATGCTTCTCATCAGGGTCTCTGGTGTGTGTTACAGTAGAAAGATAAAGTAATTGCTTATGCTTCTTGACAGTTAAAAATACACGAGAAGAACTATACCACTCATTATCTAAAACTTGCTGCAATAGTGTTTGCACTTAAGATTTGGAGACACTATCTATACGGCACAAAGTGTCTTGTATACACGACCATAAAAGTCTTCAACATACTCTAGATCAAAAAATGTTGAACATGCGACAAAGGCGATGAGTAGAACTTTTGAACGAAGATATCATCCAGGTAAAGCGAATGTCGTAGCTGATGCTCTGAGTTGTAAGGAATGAGACAAACCTTTACGTGTGAGAGCGTTAGGAATGTCTATTCAAACAAGTCTAATTCCTCATATTAGAGAGGGTCAACAACAAGCTTTACAAGCAACAAACTATTCAGCTGAGTAGCTAAGATGATTAGACAAACAACTAGAAACCAAAACTGATGGAGTACTGTAGTTCAAAAGCCGAATATGGATTCCTCTATTCGGTAACATTAGAACAATTATCTTGGATGAAGCACATAAATCCAGGTATTCTATTCATCCAGGTGCCGATAAAATGTATAAGGACCTTAGAGACTTTTATTGGTGGCTGGGATGAAGAAACATATAGTAGAATACGTGGATAGATGTTTAACATGTCTTAAGGTTAAGGCAGAACATCAACGACCTTCTGGGTTATTACAACAACCGGAGATTCCTATGTGGAAATGGGATCAGATCTCTATGGATTTCATTACTAAACTACCCAGAACGTCACACAATCATGACTCTATATGGGTTATAGTTGATCACCTTACTAAATCTGTGCATTTCTTACCAATCAGAGAAGATTACTCTATGGATCGACTAGCTAAACTCTATGTCAATGAGACTGTATCTCGACATGGAGTAACGATCTCCATCATTTCTGACAGAGATATTCGATTTATGTCACAATTTTGGCAAACTCTTCAAAATAATCTAGGCACGCAAATCAATATGAGCACAACTTATCATCCATAAACGGATGGAAAAACCGAGCGTAAAAATCAAACTCTTAAGGATATGCTCAGAAGCTGTGTGATTGATTTCGGAGGTAGTTGGGACATTTATCTTCCACTTGTTGAATTCTCATATAATAACAACTACCATACTAGTATTCAATCCCTTCCATTTGAAGCACTCAATGGACGTAAATGTCGATCTCTTATCTGCTGGTCGGAGGTAGGTGAAAGTCAGATCATTGGCCCAGAATTTATACAAGAAATTACAGATAAAATCGCACTAATTCAAGAACGAATCAAATCTGCACGTGATCGTCAAAAGAATTATGCTGATAATCGTCAGAGACCACTAGAATTCCAAATAGGTGATCTAGTCATGTTTAAAGTCTCACCATAGAAAGGCATTTTCATATTTGGAAAGCGAGGTAAACTCTCACCAAGATTTGTAGGGCCATTCAAAATTCTAGAACGAATTGGAACGGTAGCCTACATACTTGAATTACCTCCTGAACTTAATAACGTTCATGATGTCTTTCACATATCAAATATGAAGAAATGCCTAACAGATGAATCTTGATCGTACCTCTTTAAGAAATTCAAATTGAGAACAAACTCCAGTTCACTGAAGAACTAGTATAAGTAATGGATCGAGAGGTTAAAGTGCTGAAATGAAGCCGCATTTCAATCGTTAAAGTTAGATGGAACTCTCAACGTGAACCTGAATACCTATCGGAACGTGAAGATCGTATGGAAGAAATATATCCTCATTTGTTCAAATAAACGACTATCACCAGATAAGTCTTCACCAAATTTCGGAACAAATTTTCTTTAACAGGAGGAGACTATGACAATTGCGCTTGAAAGTCCACGTCATCATGTGTAACACCCCGACCGATGGCGGAAACGTCGGGATGCCACAAGGGATGTGTAGATTGTTCACAAGCTCATGGGCATCTAAAGTATCATCACATAACAATTAAAGCATGTAAAGTATTTACACAAAAATCATGTTCGTAATGATTAAATTACAATGATTACTCAAAAGATATAGCTAAATTAACTAAACCCTAATCTTCATTGATCCAGTTAATTTAGCTAAGTCCAAGACCCTATATGATGAGTTCAAAACATGTAGAGCTACCCTACTCTACATACTTCTCTTCTTTCCCTGAAACATGTAGAAAATCAAGTGTTAACTACAGGAGTAGTTGGTGAGTAATCATAAGTTTTATTTTCTTCAAAATGTTCATAAAAGTTTAAAGAATAGCCCGTATAAACCTGTAAAGTAATATCAAGTTGTATTCACAAACAAACACATCAAGTCAAATAATTCAAGTAATAACAAGTAATCAACAAAACACATTCATTCCATCTCATCCAACATATCAATTCAACCACCAATAATCATCATAATAATCTCAATATAATATCCCGCGAAGGAACTTAGTCAAGTCAATCAACAGTGGAATCATCGCGGAAGACCGCAATCAACTCAATCAACGATATTCCTAATAAGCATAATTATCAACATTGTGCACTGCGGAGGACCGAAGTCAAATCAAAATCATCGTGGAGGACCGAAGTCAACTCAATCAACAATGACTCATCAAAGTATATCATCCCATAATCAAAATTCATCTCAATAATCATATCTCATTAATAATCCAGTTCCACACTTGTTAGATCAATATCAATTTATTTTGGTATACATGTTTCATCCCCGAGTTTAAAAGTAAAAGGTTTAAAAAGGGGGTTATGAGAACTCACCGTGATGTCTTATGTTTCAGTATATAGTAGAACACGCACTCACGTATGTGGAATCAATGATGACTCAACCACCTGTGTTAAGTTCAATATAGTTTGTAACTTATAAGTATGAGCTATGATATCGTAAGTTAACCTTAAGGTTGGTTAACTTTTATAACTATTTGATATTTAATTTGATCTAACTCAATCGTGATGTAATACACTAACACTTAGCCAATATAGGCTAAACATTAGTATATTGTTATGTTATCATATTCTTTGTTCATGTGTTTTACACTTAGAATATTACCCATTACTAATCTTAAAAAGGTTATTATCACTTGAGTGTGTTTAATTAAGTATTTTGTTATAAAGACATAATCCTTTAAGGTTTTACTCAAGAGTTTAAATGATATCTCGTTAACTTAAATAATTTCATCAACTTTATAGTAAAGTTGACTAGTTTATTTTATAAGTATCATCCTTTGTTATATTGACCAACCATTAATGCATTATAAACCTTTGATATGTTTTGAAACTATGGATATAATTTAAAACACATTATGTTAAGGTTTGTCTAAGTTTTTAGCCAATGTTTAAGTAATATAAGTGAAAACATATTAACCCGATTGCACCCAACTCAAGTAGGCTTTCGATTAACACTAGTTAAGTGTTCTCGATTATAGAAGGGTGGAGGGGTTCTCGAATTTGTCTCACAAAGGAGGTTCTCGAATTCCATGTGGGTTCTCTAATCACACCACCCCGCTTAATGGTGTTCTAGAATTGGTGGTGTCCCCTTCAATGGGTTCTCGAGTTTAAGCTATCCAAAATAATGGTTCTCTAATTTGAAGTGTGGTTCTCAAGTTTTGGAGTGTCCTAATTTAGGTTCTTGAATTTTTTTGGAAGAGAACCACGTGGTTCTCGAATTTTATGTTATGTAATTAAAGGTTCTCTAGTTTTTTTTGGGATATCTAAAATAAGGTTCTCGAGTTTGGTTATAGGAAAAGAGAGGTTCTCGAACTTGCAATGTGGTTCTCAAGTGGCTAAAAGAGCAAGGGTTCTCGAGTTGTTCATCTCCTTCCTTTCGTTCCCAAAACTCCTGTAACTTGCAGGTTCCTTCAAAACCCTCATTTTCCACTTTATTCCTATTCAAATGGTTTCCTAAATCCTTATATTTCGAGTTGTTTATACCCAAATGATTCAGAAAACTCATTTAAATGTGAAGAAATTTATGATTTACGTTTAAACTAAAAACCCTAAATAAAACTCAAATAAACTCATAGATTTACCTAAAATCTTGATCTTTAGCTCGAACGGCTTGTACTTTCGTGTTCTACCGGGTGGAGAAACTATTTGGGACCAGAATCAATCAAAATGGTCAAGAATTGAAGAAGTTCACTTTTTGTATTTCTAGAGAGAGAGAAAAGTGACGGGAATTGTGTTTTTAGAGAGAGAGTGTCTTGCAAAATGAGGAAGAAGGAAGTTCTTTCCTTTTTATACCTTGAGTCATTCCCGCTCGCTCGGTTACGTTTATTTACGCGTTAATAATTTTATTTGCTCGGTCTTCACGTAATTTATATGTTAAATTGCGAAAGGTTCAATAAAACGATTTCGTTTAATAAAATGGTTTTATTTAAATCGGTTTAAGGTAGTAATTCCTAACAAACGTTTTAACTTCTTTTTATTAATATAAATATCGTAAATATTATTTTGGCTATCTCATCGAAACACGTTACTTACGTACGAATTCGTAAAGATCGTCACCTTTTCGAATTTAATGTTCGCATCGTATTTCGATTCGATTTACGATTTATGGAACATCATTTCAGTATTTTATTCCTAATAATTGTATTCATGCGAATCGTCACCCACACGAACACACTAGTAGGCTAATATTTCTGAAATAACATTCGCATTTTAATTTATATTCGTGACCTCACCATCACGTACTTATTTTCCGATATCCTTTTCATTATTTTAATGAAATATATTTATCAATTATCCATTTCCTAATCCTCAACCCCACTAAATCATATCACTGACACATCCATGATAAACCGAAATAAGTTTATGTATAGGGCATACGTAGGAGCCGATCGCAACCTATACAGCCGCCGTCCCACCACCATTTCAATAAATCATGACCATGTGCCCTTGACTATATTTAGTGACTAAACCATCACCTTTAACAACTCACACACACCTCAGATTCTCATCACCAAATCCTCAACAATGACATACTCATGAAAAACCGAAGAAAGTTTATGCATATGGCATACGTAGGAATCAGTCGCAACTTATCCAGCCGTCAGTCCACCACCTCTTCGATAGACCATGGGTACAACCTTGTCTATATTTGGTGATAGAATCCTATACAGCTACCAACTCCAAATAAACCATCTCATATCATATTCATTCGATCGCGATAAACACTGTGGTTTCAGTCTAGTTATATTCCAAACTAACTTCCCCATGGTTTATGCTTTATAATCATATGTTCTCATCAATGTATACCCATAATAATATCATCAATCAAATTCAATTATCAAATTATCATAACATGTTCTATTAGTACAAGTTTATATTGTAAAGACAATACCTGAAAAGCAGTGATGTTACATCATGTTTGAAATCCACGTTAAAAGAACGATTGTGATTATCAATATATGATAGTACGCGAGAAATCGTGAACATGGGTGAAAACCGTGCGAGAAACGGAGTTCTCGATTCTCCGGAATATTAAAAACAAGAAAAATTCGAAGATATTTCATTCCGGAACTCTTCGCGGTACGCAATGGCTATTTTGAGTGTCCTTGGCGGTACATGATGAGTTCGAAATATCTAAATGTCTCCGTATTTCTTCGTGGTACGCCAAGCCCTTTTCAAGAGTCTTGGCGGTACGTGAAGGTAGGTCGGTTCAGATATATAAGATTGAATAATCAGAATTCATGCAGCAAACATACACTTCTCTTTTCCTCTCGAAACTTCACCCTTCCATGACGAGTTGATAGAAATCACCAAAATTCAACTTTTAAGCAACCTTCTCAGAGTGATCAATGACAACATCACCAGTATGCTTTCGCAACCTTATCAGAGTGATCAGTGACATCATCAACAAGTGACGAGAGATGGGGGTGTGACAGGGTGGTATCAAAGTCACAGGTTATAGAAATTTGGGTTGACCTACCAACCTAGACTATAACAATAGGCTCGTATAGTGACATTGAGTGTATCAAACATAACTAAAGAATAAAACTTGTTTTGATTTGAGCCAGAATAATCAGATGGTACAAATTCCAGTTATGAGTGACCAGCATAACTAGAATTTGCAACACGTGTGCGTTCTAGTAAATTTCAGGACAAGCATAATAATAACATCGAATGTGAATAGTTGATTTAGGATAGGAGTAGTTATCATACCATGGTTGCGTTGAATATTATTATTGAATATTTATTTCATGATACTGATGTTGAATATCATTAGCGACATTATTTGAAATGTCTCTGAAGAGAAACATGTATATAAATAAAACTAGTTTAGTACCCGTACGTTGCAGCGAGAAACACAACACTTAAGTTGGACAATTTTAAATGTTTGCATGATTCATTCTTGAGTCAAAATCGTAACAAAAACAATTTTTTTAACTTGATAGTTTACTAAAAGTGACTTTAACTACTAACATAAAAAGCCAAATGTACAAAAAATGTCAAGAAGTGATTCGTTTGTTTTGAAGGGTTTACTTTTATAATCATTCTCACTTAAATTCTTAAAATCTACCAATGTGAGGCAAAGTGAAAACACAAACAAACATTTAGATTAAATTAAAAAGTTGTACTATATGCTATAAGAAGCCAAATGTACCAAAAATGTAAAGAAGTGATTCGTTTGTTTTGAAGGGTTTACTTTTATAATCACTCTCACTTAAATTCTTAAAATCTACCAATATGAGACAAAATGAAAACACAAACAAACATTTAGATTAAATTAAAAAGTTAAACTATATTCTATAAGGGTTGTAAAACTCTTAACTATATATTAGTTATATCAGTTTAGGAGGAACCTAACATTAAAAATACCCTCAATTCATCCAAAAACATTTAATTTTAGAGACACTTGACTCAAAACCTCACACGAGAAGTCAACAGGATTATTGCATTGAGCCAAAAACGTTTTGGTCACGTTGGTTAAATAATCTTGTTATTTCGTTAAAGTGAATAAATGGTTACAAATTAATCGACTATATCGTCTTGAATTGAAAGAGATACTTGAATATCATCACCGGCGGCGCCGTTTGAAATGTCGCCGGCGAATCAACTCACTGTAGTCGCCGGACAGCCGATAATTATATGGGATTTTGATCGGACGATCATGGATGACGACAGTGACCGTTGGGTTGTAGTAGAAATGGGCTTGACTCAGTTGTTTAATCAGCTTCGTCAAACCCTCCCTTGGAATTCTCTCATGGTTTCTAACATCTCTAATCTGTTTCTCTAACATGTTAATTCAACAATATTTCAAATTGATCTACCAATTTTAACAATCTTGCTGTTCTTCAGAGTTTAGATCCATGTTTTTGATCATTTTCACTCAAGGGTGTTGTTGAATTTAGGATAGAATGATGAAGGAGCTGCATTCTCAGGGAAGAACAATCGAAGACATCATAAACTGTTTGAATCGTGTTCAGTTGCATCCACAAATCATTTCAGCCATTAGAGCAGCTCATGCTCATGGGTAATTACTTCAATTTGTTATTTTGTTTCCATAATTTTTGTATTTTGCATTTGTGTGATTATTTTGTGATAATGATAAAACTTCGAATCTTTCAGATTTGATTCGAAGCTGTAGTGATGATACTTAGTTTTTCATCGAAACAATCCTAAATAAATGGGAGTTGTGATTTTTTTTTTCTGATATTATCACAAGCCTGACTATATTTAATTCAATTTGTTATCTTGTTTCATAGTTTTTATGTTTTACATTTGTTATATGAATGATTTTATGTTCCGTGTGTTGTTCTGATTATGATGAAATTATGAATTTCTTAGATGTGATTTGAAGGTACCTAGTGATGCTAATCAATAACCTGACTTAATGTATTATTTTTGTTATCTTGTTACATGGTATTTATAATGTTCTTGTTTGTGATGAATGATTTAATGTTAAATGTGTTATTATGATAATTGATGAAACTGTGAATATGTCAGATGTGATTTGAAGGTACTTAGTGATGCTAATCAGTTCTTCATCGAAACAATCTTGAAAAACCATGGGGTTTATGATTGTTTTTCGGATATTATCACAAACCCAACTTTAGTTGATGAAGAAGGCCGACTCAGCATCTTTTCTTATCATGGTCCGGCCATACCGCCTCATGGGTGCAATCTTTGTCCACCCAATTTGTGCAAGGTACCAGTTTTACTTAAATCTACTAATTCCATTGTGCACAAAAGCTTGAAAATTGATTAGTGCTCTTTTATTATTGATTAATTTCATTTTATGTTTTCTATTTCTAATTATACTTTTACATGTGTGCAAGCAACGTCTAACCGTGTGTTGCACGTGCTTGCTCGAAAGAAAAAACCGTCGAGTCATATGTTATGAGTCACATCTTGGCTATTTGGAAAACTGCAGTACTATCAGTTATGGAAAATTGATAGAGATTATAGTTATATTAATATGTTGGTAGTACTTAGTAGTAATGGTAGGGTCTAGTAGGGGTTGTTTGGAAATATTGATCTCTAGTTGTTTGTTTGTTGCTTATAAATAGAGTTTAGACTTATGAGTTGGGTGTGAGGAGAATTGTTTAGAAATTAGTCAATCTGTGGCTAGGTCTCCTGTGTTTGTAGCGAGAAAGGGTTGTGCCCTGGAATCCATATTATCCATCTACGTTTTATGTCATCTCTCCCATTTCTAGATATTATCATCGGATTTGCCCCAAGTAGCTGCCAATTTCAGGTTCTGCCAATTTCAATTTCATCTTTGTGTTTCTGATTTGATTCAATTCGTATCATTCAAATCAAGTTCACTTTCTGCCAATTCAATTTGTATTATTCAACATCTGTTGTCGCTCTATTTTCCTCCTCCTTCCAGTTTTCCTTATCAATCATGGTAAATCAAATCTCTCGATTAGATGCTCACGAACAACAGATCGTTCAACTACAGCAAGATGTGGCCGAAATCAAAACATCGCTCAAATTGTTGCAAGAGGATCGATCGACTTCAATTGAATTTCGCAAAACTGTTCTCGATTGGATGAAGAAACAGGACAAACAACTTGTTGAGGTTCCATCGGTATCATCGGGCATTATTTTTTCCGATTCCAATACCTCCTTCGGCTCCAAGGATGGTTCAGTGAATTGTAGAAGCTCCAATGGCTTGAATTCAGTGGATTTGAACTTCACAGAGACATTCAAAAGGTGAATATCAAATTGGGCACACATTCCACTCCTGATGCTTTGGCAACAGACGTTGAAGAGATGGTTCTCCCTAATCCAGCAACCCTTGTGCCTGTTGAAGCTACTAACATATTGGGCCAGTCTATGCCCAAACTGAGTGGGTCAACTCAATCCTATGGCCGACAATCCACACCCTTATCAAAGAATTCGTGCTCGTTCCCTATCATTTGATCGGGAGCCTCCTCTCCTCCTGAGCTGGGACATGTTTTTCATCGTAATCGAGGAGTTCGATATCTTTTGCACTTGGAATGGAAAGGACGAATGAAGAAAGGAATTTGTTTGCGTTGGGGTAATCGATATGGGCCAACTCACAAATGTTAGGAAGCCAAGTTAATTGAAGCAAGGAAGGATTAATGATCAACTCCCAAGTCTTGGGAACAAGACTTTTAAATAAAGGAGTAATGATAGAGATTATAGTTATACTAATATGTTGGTGGTACTTAGTAGTAATGGTAGGGTCGGTAGTTTGGTAATATTGATCTCTAATTGTTTGTTAGTGACTTAGTGGGTTATAAATAGAGGTTAGACTTATGAGTTGGGTGTGAGGAGAATTGTTTAGAAATTAGCCAATCTGTGGCTAGGTCTTCTGTGTTTGCAGCAAGAAAGGGTTGTGCCCTGGAATCCCTATTATCCATCTACGTTTTATGTCATCTCTCCCATTTCTAGTTCTTATCATCGTTTTCATTAAATCATACATGTCCATCGAGTAATACAAACCTTATCAAAAATCATTTATTATTTGCAAGGTTTCTTTGTTTTTATTTTAATCTATTTATTATTATTTATTATTTTTTTTGATATTTTAAACTGAAAAATATGGCTTTTTCTTATTTGCTTACTTTACAGTGAAATAAATATGTTTTTGGTAAGTAGTTTGAGATGCTTAAATCAAACTGATTCTTCTTTGTTGAATCAAAATTTCAAGTTTACCCTCATGATGAAATAAGTTGATTATTAGTTTTTGTTAAATAAGCAATCTCTTAACTCCTCCTTATAAGGTAAAAATTTACAGTCTCATGTAGGCAGGATGTGTTATTGATTATGGTTCGCAATATTTGATTTCAAATTTTTGGAGTTTTAAGTAAAGAGGTGATGCTGATATGAGCTAGATGTAGGGTTGTAAACTAATCAAACATTCAGCAAACAATTCATGAACCATTTAGCGGAACGTTTGTCCATGTTCAATTGTTTAACAAGCATGAACAAGAAATTTTATTCGTTCAGTTAAATGAACGAACATTGGCCATGTTCGTTATTTGTCTTCATGAAAGTTCGGATATGTGTTTCTTTATGTTCATTTGCGTTCATTTATTATGTTTATATGCTAGATGTGTTTTATATTCTTAAACTTTTAACTTTTAGTTTAATAACATAATAATTAAACTAGAAATATAGTCATTTAGAATATGTATATTAGTAAATACATAACATTTGAAACTCAATTCTTTGAAGTATTAGTTTAGCATAATTTCAATTACGATTATTATTTTCTAACTTTATTTTTTTTTTTAAGATAATTGTATTTTTTATTTTTTATATATTTAATGTTCAACTTTATATTTATGTAAAATAATTATGTATAATATATGAGATTAAAACCGTGGATTGTTAGTTCTTAAATAATATATGTTCGTTTGCGTTTGTAATTGCTTAATGAACGAACACGAAAAAGATTTTTTGTCCGTCTAGTATTCGTGAACCGTTTGTAAACAACCCAAATGTTAGAATGAACAAAGACAGCCCTAGCAGGATGGGAATCTGTGTTGAGGTCAAAACTTGGTATTTTCATTCTTGTCAACAAGATTCGGTGGACCTGTCAATATTGTTTTTTTACTCGCTTGCGTTTAATGTTTTAGACATGCTTGCAAGACACTATGACTAAGATTATGGATCAGTTTTTGATAAAATGTTTTTGAATGTTGTAGAAATTTGAATACATTTTAGATAATACTCAGCCCATTTAACCCGTTTTGCTACAACTAATTTTTTTTTATTTTACAAGTTATATAAAATGAATGTAACAACCCAAATCAAACCCATTTTTGGCTAAATGATTTGAAATTCTTGCATCTGCATGAATGATGTTGGGAAGACAGATCATTAGTTCTGTACCGAATGAACATAAGCAGGGCTTGTTTGTGTTTACTCGTTTAACTTTAACCATGCAAACACGATCAGGGGTTCGTTATGAATGAAATTCAAGAATCCGCGTCTCAAGAATTGAAGAAACGGGTCGTAATCTACATCGGAGATGGGGGAGGTGATTTCTGCCCAACCCTGAAACTTGGGGAAGAAGACCATGTTATGCCCAGAAAAGACTTCCCCTTACATCGTTTGATTTCAAAATCTGCAACACCTATCAAACCTAAAGTTCATGATTGGGCCAATGGAGAAGACCTAAACAAGATTTTGACTCAGCTTATTCACCAGAATCTGAAACCGTAGATTCTTAGATATCGATGAATTTGTTTACAATTTTTTGTGCAAAAGTTGCATAAACTAAAGTCTGCAGGTGAACATTTCATATTTGTTTCATCTCCAAGACCAAATGAATAATAAAGCTCGACACATTTCACATTTTGCAGTGTTATTTATTTATATTTTTAATGCATCATAATCATCGGTATATTTTACAATTACTAAAATTAAGTTAGGGTATGAGATTATGAGAAGGGTAAGATGTGGACAATCTTATCTCTACTCGTAATAATAGAAAGGTTGCTTCCAATGAGACGTTCAGCTCTTGATCGTGTCGAAGCTTCATTTGGGAGGAGCTCTTTTTCCGTCTGTAGTGTTAATTTTTAGGTCGAAATGTTATTTTTAGTTTAAAATAGTGGCCTCCCCCCTTGCTTTAAAAAATTAACATGTATTCTATGTTTTCAAAAATTCTCGCCCCCCTCTCACTTCGATCAAGTCCCGTCACTGTTCTTGATGACTGATTAACCGACAAACAACGCTTTAACGTTATTTTCACAAAAATTAATAAAATATCCTTCAAATTAACACAATTAAACTTTTCCTCATTGAGAACCGACACGCATATACATTTTATACACAGTAAATGGAACCATTTTCTAAATACGCATACTCTTTAATACATCTTTAGGCCAAAAACTACTTGGTTGTGGTAAGTGGTAACTAATCTAGACATGAAACAATTTCAAAAATCAAAAGAAAGTTGAAACAATCAAATTAAACAATAAGCCCAATCATGTTCCAAGTTTTCTCAAGTTGATACAATCATAACTTTTATTTTATTAGATTTTTTACGTGTTAACAAATGTATATAAAATAATACCTTTAAAAATGATTTTGAAATAAGACAAAATTGCATATATCTTCATGACTTTTAAAATTACATATTTATTAAAAATTTACGTTTAAACACAATGGTTTTGAATATGATTTAAAAAGTATCTAATTTATCAAGTTAAAATATATATATATATATATATATATATATATATATATATATATATATATAGAATGTTTAATTGTTAACTCAATCTTATTACGGTAATCCGTTTAAGTTTGCCAAAATCAATCCAAATCATTGTTTTATATTTTTAAATATCATTATTACACATAAGCAAAAATTTCTTCTTTTATGTGTGTGCATAAATTTAAAGTTGTTTAAGATTTTTAAAAGCAGTATCATTTTAACTCACATTGTACCAAAAATTATAAATCATGTTAATGTAACCAAAACTGACACTGCTTTTAAATCTTAGGTGATAGATTTTCTCATACACATAAAAGAAAACAAATATTTGGATTGATCTTGACAGATTTATACGGTTACCGCAATAAAAGTGGGTTAATAATGGAACATTCCAATATGTATGTGTGTGTGTGTGTTTATGTCTGTGTGTGTGTCTGTGTGTTTATGTTTGTGTGAAATTATCCCAAATAAGACATAGGAAGGGCAGACTCATGGTTGGAGAAATCATTAGGCACTGTCAGGTCGGTTAACTTGAGAGTTGCGAGTACTTGGTCAACTGGGGAAGTACTCGGATAGGTAAATGATAAAAAAATAATTTTTAAAAATCTATATATTCTAATAAATAAAGGTTTTAAAGAACACTTGTTATGTTCATAGAACACCTCAATTTTGGTTCTCTCCTCTCTCTCCTATTAAATACATGTTTTCAATTAAGAAAAAAAGAATTTAATATATTAAAAATATATTAGTATCAAAAAGCACACTTTTTTTTAAAAAAAAACAAATTGTTATAAAATATTGAATTTTCAAAAAGAAAATTAAAACAAAAAATTTAAAGAAACAAAATTTGAAAAAACTATGGTGTTTAAAAAAATAATATAATTATTTTATATTAAAAAATCAACTTATATTGTTTAAATTTTTATTGATAACTATTAATTATATTTTTTATTTATCACATGTAATACACAGAGTACTAACCTATATATATATATATAGTGAATATCAATAGAAATGAAATATATATAAGGAAAATCAAACAATAATTGGTGAAAAACATGAAAAATCGGTAAAAAAATAGAGAAAAACCAAGTTGGCCGAGCTGGTCCAAGTTTGACCGATTTGTTCCGAGTTGGACCAAGCAGGGCCGAGTTAGTCCGAGTTGGACCAAGCAGGGCCGAGTTAGTCCGAGTTGGACCGAATTTGACCGATTCAGAGTTGGTCTGGCCGAGTTAGAAAATCGGTTCGGGCGAGGTCCGAGTACTCGGCTGCCTAGACCGAGTTTTACAACACTAAGCAGACTCAACCGACTTGTGAGCCCTAGACGGAATTAAAATCCAGGTTCTTCATCCCTTGGAGAATTGACATTATGTCTCTTTGTCCATTTGAAAGTTTGATTAATTTGGGACTCTTATTGGCTCAGAATTATTAGTTTGATTAATTGGTTTTCTGTTATTTGTTTGATTAATTTTGATTTAGAACGGACTATAAACCTCTTTATAAGTAAGATGTTGTTACTAGTTGGATAGTTTGATTCATTTGTAATTTAAACAGGTTTGTAGTTTAATTGATTTGTGGTTTTAACATGTGATTTGCCACATCTCCTTATAAGTTGAATCATTTGATTTATAGAACACTGTTAAAAGCTAGAAAATAAATAAAAAATAAACCAAAATCTGGATGTAACAAATTCACATTACATAAACAAAATTGATCAAAAGTAGCAATTTGTAAAGAAATTGATGCATACAAAGCCAATCACCATGGTTCGTTTCTGACCAATTTTACAAAACCCTAACCACATTTCTGAAAGAAACTGTCAATCCGACGAATACCAGCTGGAACAGAGCTATCACTGTTTTTACGAGATCGATCGGTTTCCTTCGGGATCTGAACCTCCGTTGGCATCGGAAGCGAATCCAGAAGAAAATCAGCGGTTGGCCGGTGTCTCTTCACGGCGATTCGCAGGTGCTCCACCTTTATCCCCTTCCGTTTCTTCTCAATCACAAACTCCGATGATTTCTCCGTCAAGAACTTGACAAAAAGCTCGGTGGCGTTCGAGATCAGGAACAGTGCATCGGAGTTCAATTTGTTGATTTCTTTATCGAGTTTCACGATTCGTTTCACTCTGCCTGCCGGAAAACTCGATTGCAGTGTTGTCTCTTCAGTTTCCGCCATTGATATCTGTAGAATTAGCAGCTTGATTGAGGTTTTTTAAGATTCGACTGAAAGGAAATTATTTGCTTATTTAGGGTTTGATTTTGGCGGGAATAAATGTTTTGGGCGGGTGATGAAAATTGCAAAAAGATCGATAATCGGTTCTAAAATAAACGAACTGGTTAATCAATCCATGTTTTGAAGACGGCTTCATTAATCAAAAGAAATGTTTTTAGAACCGGACCGGACGTCGGACCGGACGTCGAACCGAACGTCTTACTGGTCACTGGTCAGACTGTAGAACCGGAAAACATAAAAATGTATAAAATATTCTAAAAAAATTATAGAATTATAAACACATTTTAACAAACATATTTAATGTTTAAAAATACATAATCATATTAAAAAATAAAAGGTTTTGATTTTAATATTTTATTTATTGGATTTTAGTTAAAAAAAAAAAAAAGTAATACATAACAAGATATGCAATTAATTATTAAATAGATTATTAATTATTATGGCATATGAGCATAAAAAAACAAAGGAGGCTGGGAAACTTGGCATCAGGGGCGAAGCCTTTAAGGGACCGGGGGGGGCGACCGCCCCCCCTCTTTTTTTCGCCAGTAGTGTTAATTTTCGGACCGTAAGCCAAATTTTTTTTTAAAATACTAGTTTCGCCCCCCCTAAAAAAAGTAACCAAACACATTTAAAAAAAAAATACTCTTTCCATCCCTCTCATTTTTTACCCCATTAACCTCCCTCTCATTTTGTTTGTTTAGACATTTAGATTTTAGTTTGAATCAATATATCATTGGGAAAGGTGAAAATAATTGACTAGTTTTTAAAAAGAAATGTTATTGAAGAAGAATGTGATGCTACAAATCAAGATAATTGTAAAAAATCCTCAATATATCGTGAGAAAGGTGAAAACAATTGACTCGTGAGTATTATTTATATATGTATTTAAGGGTTGATGATATAGGTGTTATTCAATAAAAAATTATATATGGGATTACAATGTAATTAGTCTGTCTCAAACTGTAAAACGGTTAGGTTTGATTCGGTCTTAATTTTTAACGGGCTCAAAAATCCCAAAACTAGAAAGTCGAAACGTAGAAAGCTCAAATCGTAAAAACCGGACAACAAACACCCATAATAAATGGTCACCTAAGATTGCAAGAGAACGAATGAATCAAATAGACGTATGAAAAGAATGTAAGTTTTCGAAGGGATGAAGGGCCCCGGATTTTATGTCTCCTAGGGCCTTCAAATTGGTTAAGCCGGCCCTTAAAATGATAATTATTAGACATTTTTAATTTTATTTGTTTGACCCGACTTGACCCGAATCACAGATCCGAACATTTAACCCAACTAACCGAGACATACCGGTCGATTGCAAAAAAAATTTTTTTGATCCCGTAAGATTTCGCCCCCCCTCCCAGTTTCGTCAAGCTCCGCCACTGCTTGGCATGGTTTTGAAGTTTGATTCTTCCTGCTTGTCCCACATTGGTTTCATACAAAAAGCCTCATCCCTCGCACCCCTGTATAGTTGTATCAGCCCCTTACCCCCTTTGCCAAGATATCATCAGCTTAAATCAAGAACCCGGTTTCATGTTGGACCCGGTTTTTAGCAAAACTGGCCGGTTCATGAAGTATCGGTTATGTAATCAAGTTTAAACCGTTTTAGACATTGGTTTTCGGTTGGACCGGCCGGTCCGGTCTTCGAAACATTGATCAAAAGTATAAAAAAAATTATTATAACTTGAAATTTTAAATGTATACAACTCAAAATAAAACTGTAAATTTGTATTAAGGTAGGATTAGTTTCAATTAAATAATATCCTTATCATCAAATGTATAAGTTGTATTATTATCAATTACATTATGAGACCAAATTTAAGATAAATAATTCAAAATTTTAGAGTTAAAGGTAATTTAGTCATGATTATTTTCCCCTACCTCTTCCCATTTTTTAAATGTTCATAACTTTTACATATGATATTATTTTAAAAAAATATATATCATAAAAACAAGAATTTTTTTATTTTCAAAATGAGTATATTGTTGCTATAAAAATGAATTTTTTTCGGTTCACTGTGTATAATTATTGTTATTGTGTCTTTTTAAACATTTGTATATAATTATTTTTTTGTGTTTTTCTTACATGTAATTGTCTTTTTACAGATAATTGTATTTTTTAAGATAATTTTGTTATTCATACTCATCATTGTGTTATACTTGCTTGACATCATGTATTATGTAACATCATTGTTTCTTAAATTGTTTAAGAAAACACAAGATCGAGCAAGAAACACAAAAAATACAATGTCATGTACAAAAAGACAAAATGTCATGTAAAAAAGACATGATGACTTGTAGAAAATTTTTCATATTTTTCATCGTATCTTTTTTACAGGTAATTATGTTTTTTTTTAAAGATCATTGTGTTTCTTACACCCCGTATTTTCCAGGTAAGCATTTACATTAGTTAAATAATAATTTGATTTATTATTATATACGTGGCACTATAATTGGGTTGATTTAGTTTGACACGTGGCACGATAGTCCAAACACAACGATCAAATGATAATTCGGTGAATTATTGGAAAACGCACACACATATCTTCAATTAACGAACGTTGGTGAAACAATCAAACAATTAAGAAATTTAACAACAATTAAGCACTATGAGAGCAATAAACAAACAAAATTGTGACAAAAGTCAAGAAACGATAAGCGAAAACGAAAAACTATTCGAAACAACAAAAATGGGCTATTGGGCCAGTCCAACACCTTTCGCAATACGCCAAGGTGCCCAGCGAGACCCCCGACGGTACGCGAAGGAGGGGTCATAATTTGAATTCCCCAAAATTCTTCGTGGTACGCCACGACCAATAATTTTCCACCTTGGCGGTACACAGCGTGTTTCAGGAGAGAATCCGATTAAATTAATCTTGATGGTACGCCAAGACCCTTAGGGACAAGCCTGGCGGTACGCGACAACCCTTAGTTCACAAAAACTTTATAAAAGTCGAACTAGATTATTTGTTTCGGTTTTACACCAATTCTCTCAAACTTAAGCCTTCTGCTTGACCCCTATAACCTGTTATACCCATCCCCAATGTGACAATCCGGCATTTCGGATTAACACCGTTAACCTAAAACTAACAGAAATGATACGAAAATGCACCATATCAAATAAGAAAGACAAAAATTAATCAAAATCAGACTCAAAACATATAAACCATGAACATTGAACTTGTAATTACATAAAAATGTCAATTTTGACTTTGAGAAGTCAAAATTCGACCTGAGAACCAAATTGAAACCGAAATTGACATGATTATCAGTAAATAGCTTAATTAAATCTAAATAATCATCACATTTATGATTATCAGCAACTGTTATACGTTATTAGAATAAGTTATCATCGAATTAAATCCAAAAATTAACCCAAAAGACAAAACCGTCACTTGCATAGGTAAAACTCATACAATTCGATCAAAATCTCCACAATCGAACTTACAGAAGCTCTAGTCGGCACTTTTAGAGTCTTCTACATACAACAATTCGATCTTAGAAGCTTTGGTTTGAGGAATTGGATTGAAGAGCGGCCGAGACCCAAGTCGTTAGTCGAACTCTATCAATTCTACATCTATCCAGGAAAAAATCCGTTCCCACACAACCTAAACAAGCTGACTAAGCAAAGCCCAAACCTAATTTCATCAAACAACATCGATTTGATGAAGTTCTAATTCTAGGGTTCTTGAACAAGAACGATTTGGGGTTTTTGTTCAAACAAGTTTAAAAATAAAATTAAACTTCACAGAGAGTTTGAAATTATCCTTTTAAAGAAAACCCTATGACAATTTCATCTAAAAACAACGAATTGATGGATTTCAAATTCTAGGGTGCTTGATGAATAACCATTTGGGGGTTTTGATTCAAATGAGTTTGATAATCGAATTAGACTATACAGAGTGGTTCGAAATCTATCATGTAATAAAAACCCTCTGTTAATTTTGGGTTTTAACATCAAATTGTTTGAATTCCATAATTAGGGTTTTTCGGTTAAAGCTATTTGGGGTTTTCGATCTAAACGAATACTAAATTTAAATTAAACCTTGCAGAAAGTTTCGAAATTTATTAGGTAATGAAAACCCTATGAATCCAAAACCTGTTGATCATCAATTCGATTGATTTGAAGCGGGATTTAGCGAACTTGAGTTCGAACGTGTAAATACTCAATTAATCGAGTTATAGTGGTCCATTTTCGAATTAAACATCACCTAAGGAGTCGTATGGATCAATAGAACAAGAACCCCATGATCATGGAATTGATCGGGTTCGAATTGCGGTCTATTTGGAACTCATTGGGTTCGATTTGGTTTACAAAGGGGAAGCTGGTAGGATGATGCTTAAAAGAATTAAAAAACGGAATTTGTTGTGATACCCTAGCGGGCGTGACTGGTAGGGAGTGTGTGTTGAGTGTGGGAGGTCATGGGTTCGAACAAATTGAATGATAAAATTTATGTTTTGACTCGAAACCATAATCACGTATAATTACGCGTGTTTAAACATAATCGTACATACGTATACGATTTAAGCAAACGAATTCGAAACCATGCGTACTTTCGTATGAACGTTTCAAACAATCTAAAATACAGGGGTTACATTTGTGACCACAAACACGATTTGACATTACGAATAACACAACGTTATTGTAATAATACAGATTTTTGGTAGAAGTTAATCTACGTGATTTCACGAGCATTTGATCATTCGATTCACATTCTCAGGTGCGTACACGACCCCCTTTTATTTTTATTGTTTTGGGGGAGAAAACACGTGCAAACAATCACTTTTAGATACATATCACTTGCATGAATTAGTTATTTACTATAAGTGCGAACATAGCATTAAAAGTTACATATCGAACCGTTTAGTTTGCCATAGTGCAAAGCGTGGTAGTTGAAGATAGATCTATTGGGTTTGACAGACCTCACTTGGTAGATTGTAAGTCTACGCAAGTGTTTAACTAGCCAATTCAAACATTACTATTGTTTGTGCTAGACAATAGTGGAAAGGCAGCCAACATTCTAACAGTCAGCTTCGGTGTCGACCGCTTATGTGAATAGTAAAATGACTAGCTATCATGACTATGCATGTGTGATTATGTTATCTGCAAACATTACATTTCTTACAAGTTTTTCAAACATTTGTGATTATTCAAACCTGTGTGCACCAACCTTTGTGTTGACTTTATTTGCGTTTTTGTCAGGACAGCACAAATAAAGACGAGCAGGGGCTAGGATGTTGAGTCTCATGCATAAAATATAATTCAAGTGTTTTCGATTTGGTTATTTAAGACATTGAACTTTGTAATTTACATTTTGCAAACTGTTATGTTTTGTTATTGGTTTTCAAACGCTTCCGCAAACGTTAAAATATTGATATTACAATTTAGACCAAATTTATGTTTGAAAAGCATATAGAGGTCTTTCATTATGTCTAATGCCTGAGATCCTGGTTTGTCACGCCCTAAACGGTATGATTCCGTTAGTTGCAATTTGGGGATGTGACAGATTGGTATCAGAGCCATTGGTTATAGCGAACTAGGTTTGCATTAGTATATTTAGACTATAACTTTTAGACATTAGACACTCTTGCTTACACAACTATGTTTTGCATAGCATTTACATATGGTATTATGTAACAGATACGACATCACCATCACCACCACATGTGCATGTACTCGAGGATGAGGAGCCGATAATTCCAGTATTACGAGCATCACCTCCACTGGTGGCCGTAGAGTCACCTAACTAGCATCCCCTACCATCTGAGGGGAGTGAGCCAGATGATTACGAGGAGGACCCAAAGGAGGATTCTGAGGAGGATCCAGAGGAGGATCCTGAGGAGGATCTCGATGAGGAGTCTTCTGACTATATATCACCTACACTGCGTTCCCCTAAGAGGCCACGATTTGAGTCATACAATATTGCCCGACTGACTTGGGAGGTGAAGTGGGCTGATGACAGGATTGAGCAGCTCGCACAGGAGCTTAGGGATGCGAATGCTCGATACGCAGAGCTCCATAGCTTAGTCAACAGGATGGATACTAACATAACTCTATTGATTGCATGTCTCCAGGAGGAAGAGCACCGAGTAGAAATCGCTGAGGGAAGACTTATAGAGCTAGAGGAGCTGGTTGCATCTGACTTTGAGGAGGAAGAGGAGGAGGAGGAGGTACCAGCACAGGATGCTGATTGCGATTCCACGATTGACGATGCTTTTGATTGATTTAGTTTAGGCCTATTAGGGGCGGGTTGTGTCCATATACTAGATGTTTTGGAAATTTATGTTTTGATATTAAAGGAATTGTAATCAGTACGAATTATTATCTATCGAAAACTATTATCTATTGTTAACAGTTGTATACATTCATACAATTACATGTTTATTTGTTGTATCATTTACACATTTCACATTGGATCTTGGTAACACTCTAACACTTGTTCTCACTATGAAGATTATGGTCGGGGAAAGCATAAACATGACTGTTGCTGAACTCAATGAACTTATCAACAGTAGGGAGGCAGAGGCTATCGCTAACTATGCTCAAACACACCCGACAGGATCACATGGTCCAACGGAGGGATTGGTAAACCCACAGGTGTGCACGTTCAGGACGTTCTTGGACTGCAAGCCACATAACTTCAAAGGATCAGAAGGATCCATTGGACTTCTTCGATGGATTGAAAAGTCAGAGTCGGTGTTTGAGATGTGCAATTGCTCGGAGGAGAACAAAGTCAAGTATGCTACTGGTACTTTGGAGGGTCCAGCATTGACATGGTGGAACTCCAACGTGCAGACATTGGGATTGGTTTAGGCCAATGCCCTTACATGGAATGGATTCAAGACGCTGATGCAGGAGGAGTATTGCCCCCGCAACGAGGTGCAAAAGCTGGAGGACGAATACTGGCACCTTAAAATGGAAGGGTCTAATATCAAGGAGTTCACCACTCGATCCCATGAATTAGCCAGACTCCTACCTCACATGGAAACTTCGCCTAGCAAGTGGATTGAGAGGTGCATTAGGGGATTAGTACCTCAGATCCAAGGGTTAGTCACGTCTGCAAATCCCACAACTATCCAACAAGTTGTTCGGTTGGCGCATCAACTGACTGATCAGGCAGTACAACAGGGAACTTTGCCCAAAAGAACAGCAGCTGCTAAAGTGGGGCACAACAAAAGGAAATGGGAGAGTAGCAACTCCAAAAAGTCCACTCAATAATCATTACAGCAGAACCGCAAGCATGAGTCAAACAAGACTCATCACAATTCAAACAGCAGTCAGCAGTCATTGGGAGGGTATATTGGTAAATACCCAAAGTGCAATAAATGTGGATTCCATCATGTTGGGAATTAGTGTGATAAGTACCGGTGTCAACGGTGCGGTAAAGCGGGTCATGCAGCCAAAGACTACCGTGGGGAACTGCAAACAAACTCCACCAACCAGAACAACACTCAGAAGGGGTGCTATGAGTGTGGCAAGCCTAGGCATTTCAAGAAAGATTGCCCACAACTCAAGGAAGATGGGGCTAATGATACAAACGGCAATGGCAATGGCACCAATAACAACAATAACAATAACATTAATGGTGCGAAGGGTAGAGCGTTCGTGATTGGAGGACGTCAGGAACGGGAGAATCCCAACATTGTTACTGGTACATTCCTCTTAAATAATCACTCTTCCTCTATGCTATTTGACACTGGTTCAGCCGGAGTTTGTATCTAGTACATTTTGTAAATTGCTAAATGTTAGTGCTACTACATTAGAAGACCCTTACACTGTAGAACTAGCTGATGGCAAGTTAATTGTAGTAGAACATATCCTTAAAGGATGTATCATTGACTTGATGGGTCAAACACTGGACATTGACCTTATGCCTATCGCTTTAGGCAGTTTTGATGTAGTCATTGCCATGGACTGGTTGTCGAAACACCAAGCTGAAATAGTATGCCAGGAAAAGATTATCGGTAAACCTCTTCCACATGGAGAGACATTGTATGTACAAGACGAGAAGAGCAGTATGCCATTGCGTCTCGTATCTTGTATGAAGGCACACAAATGTCTGCTCAAAGGCCATACCACAGTTATAACACTTATAACTGAAAAGCCAATAGCTAAGAAGAAGATCGAAGACATCCCATTGATTTGTGCGTTTCCTGAAGAATTTCCAGAAGACCTACCAGGGTTACCTCCTACCAGACAAGTGGAATTCCGAATCGACCTTACACCAGACGCAACACCGATAGCTAGAGCGCCTTATCGACTTGCACCATCTGAAATGCAAGAGCTATCTACACAACTACAAGAGTTGTTGGATAAGGGCTTTTTACGACCTAGTTTTTCACCTTGGGGAGCTCCAGTCTTATTTGTTAAGAAAAAGGACGGGAATTTCCGTATGTGTATCGATTACCGAAAACTTAACTAAGTTACCATCAAAAATCGGTAACCGTTACCTCGAATTGATGATCTGTTCGATCAATTGCAAGGTTTGAGTTACTATTCGAAGATTGATCTCAGGTCTGGGTACCATCAACTCAGAGTTCAGGAGGAAGATATCCCAAAGAAGGCATTCAGGACGCGTTATGGCCATTACGAATTCTTGGTCATGCCGTTTGGGTTGACAAATGCTCTAGCATTATTCATGGATCTCATGAATCCAGTCTGCAAACCTTATCTTGATAAGTTTGTCATTGTTTTCATTGATGACATTCTCATCTATGTACGCTAAGTTCTCGAAATGTGACTTCTGGATGCGAGAAGTTCAATTCTTGGGTCATATAGTCAATGAAAAGGGCATACATGTTGATCCAGCGAAAATTGAAGCGATTAAGAATTGGAAAGCACTAAAGACCCCTACTGAGGTACGACAATACCTAGGTTTTGCGGGTTACTATCGACGATTCATTGAAGGTTTCTCAAAAATCTCTCAACCACTTACAGCTCTTACTCACAAAGGAACGAAGTATGGCTGGACAAACAAACAGGAAGCTGCATTCCAGCTACTGAAACAAAACTCTACAATGCACCAATTCTGGTCTTACCGGAAGGAATTGAAAACTTTGTGGTGTATTATGACACATCTGCCCAGGGTTTTGGGTGTGTGTTGATGCAACGTGATAAAGTGATTGCTTACGCTTCACGACAATTGAGACCCTATGAAAAGAATTACACTACTCATGACTTGGAGCTACGAGCAGTGGTATTTGCTTTGAAGATTTGGAGGCACTACTTATATGGAACCAGGTGCACTATTTACACTAATCATATGAGTTTGCAACATATCTTTGATCAGAAGGAGCTCAATATGAGACAGCGACGGTGGGTTGAGTTGTTGAATGACTATGAATGCGCGATCAAATATCATCTGGGAAAAGCTAACATAGTAGCTGATGCTCTAAGCAGAAAGGACAACACCAACAAGACGGGTTCGCGCACTTATGTTAACAATACTTACTGATTTACCTGACAAGGTACGCAGTGCTCAGCTTGAAGCCTTAGAAAAGGATAACTTGGAACAGGAATCCTTACGAGGAATGGAAAAACAATTGGAAATCATGACTGATGGAACTCGTTGTTTCATGAACCGACTTTGGATACCTTTGCATGGTGGTCTAAGGGAACTCATGGATGGATGAAGCGCACAAATCTAGATATTCAGTCCATCCGGGGTCAGATGTATCATGACTTAAAGGCACTTTATTTGTGGCATCACATGAAAGCAGACATTGCTAAGTACGATAGCAAATGTTTGACTTGTTCCAAAGTCAAAGTTGAATATCAAAAACCATCTGGTTTATTGCAACAATCGGAGATACCTATGTGGAAATGAGAGCAGATCTCAATGGATTTTATTACTAAGTTACCCCGTACATCAAGTTGTTGTGATACGATATGAATAATTGTCGATCGATTAACGAAATCTGCACATTTCCTAGCAATTAAGGAAACTAACAAAATGGAGAAGTTGACTCGTATATACATAAAGGACGTGGTATCGTGACATGGCGTACCAATTTCCATCATATTAGATCGGGATGCTCGATTCACTTCAAACTCTTGGAAATCTCTCTATAAGTCATTGGGAACTCGTTTAGACATGAGTACCGCATACCATCCATAAACCGACGGTCAAAGCGAACATACAATTCAAACACTCGAGGATATGTTACGAGCTTGTGTAATTGATTTTGGTGATAGCTGGGAAACCCACCTACTGTTAGTGGAATTCTCTTACAATTACAGTTATCATACAAGCATTCAGGTGGCTCCATTTGAAGCTTTATACGGTCGCAAATGTCGTTCACCGGTTTGTTGGGCTGAAATTGGTGACAGTCAGATAACAGGACCTAAACTGGTACTTGAAACGACAGAGAAGATTATACAAATCCGGAACCGTATGGCAGCGGCTCGAGATCGACAAAAGGGTTACGCTGACAAACGTCGCAAGCCGTTGGAATTTCAATTAGGAGACCGAGTTCTTCTAAAGTATCACCTTGGAAAGGTGTGAAATGATTTGGTAAGCACGGGAAGCTTAGCCCACGCTACATAGGACCTTTTGAGATTCTGAAAAGGATTGGTCTGGTAGCGTATCAACTCAAATTATCGGATGAACTCAGCGGAGTTCATGACGTCTTTCATGTTTCAAACTTATAGAAATGTCTTTCTGATGAGACATTGGTTGTACCACTTGAAGAAATTCAAGTGGACGAACAGTTACGGTTCATCGAGGAACCAGTAGAAATCATGGACCGAGAGGTCAAATAGCTCAAACAAAGTAAAATTCCAATAGTCAAGGTCCGATGGAATTCAAGACGTGGGCCTGAATTGTCACACCCCCAAATTCCCACGTGTGGTGTCGGTCCACATGGGTGTGACATGGCCAGAATCACAACTCATGGTCATATAGAACAACTCTATATGTGTTGAAAATACAACATTTGTCAAAACACAACCAAACAGTCTAAAATATTGCAGCGGAAAATAAGAAGTTTAAACATGCAGCGGAATATGTTAAATGTTGCTGCGGAAATAAAACGTCAGACACTACATTGTTTCAAAGTACAATAACGAAATAAATATTGTTTGTTCAAAATGTCATGAAATGAATGCACGTGACCCTATGCTTGTTCCTTAAGTGCATCCTGATTCCATAAGCAGCTAGTTACCTGAGAATACAAGTTTAAAAAAAAGTGTCAACACAATGGTTAGTGAATTCACAGGTTTTGATATACATAGATAATAATCAGAAAACATGTGTCATGCTGTTTATTATAATGTTAGTCCCGAGCCCTAGGCTCCAAGTGTTAGTGCGTCACTACCGAACTAGACTTGTTAGTCCTTGCCTCCGCTATGTCTCGTAATAACATAGCAAGATAGGTTGAGATTTCACGTGTCCCGACCACCAGTTAGTATTGTGCCACGTGGAGTTCGTCACACCCAAACAGATCTATTCAAACTCACCTCGTTGCTTGTACATTAACGATAAGACTTTGTGAGGGATTGTTACGATTACCACACTTATGTTTGTCTAATAAACCAGCAAACACAATAATGTTTGTACAGTAATAGTGTTTGACTCGATTCAACAAGTATTCTCCCCCTATTTGAAAAGCTTGTAAAAGAGTAAAGAGGGGCCGTAAACTCACCTTAGTGATTATAAGAAAATCGTATGCGTAAGCTCCTGTTTGAGAATTGTGTCGGTCACCGGCTACCTATATCGTATACCATACGTGAGTCCGTGAATGTGACCGTGTTTGTGTTCGTGCTCGTGCTCGTGTTTGTGCTCAACAACCCTTGGATGTTATGTTTGTCCGTGTCGGTCCACATTGACCATGTTTGCTCGTGTTTGACCGTGTCAAGTCAACAACCCGTTGGTGAACCGTGTGTCGGTTGTTATTCGTGTAACATTCGTGATTGTGTTCGTCATGTGCAAAACGCGCAAATCGTGTTCATGGACAACTTACTATTTATAGTAAGTTTCCATTTATAGCAAGT
Source organism: Mikania micrantha (assembly GCA_009363875.1). NCBI lineage: Eukaryota > Viridiplantae > Streptophyta > Magnoliopsida > Asterales > Asteraceae > Mikania > Mikania micrantha. Next base: position 104,339,423 of record CM018693.1, on the reverse strand, counting down.
CCTATATCACATATCGTTTTTAAAGTTCTAGCATGCTTGTTAATCCTACGTGATCATGTTAGCACATAGCACGTTGTCCTAAGTGGTCAAATAAACATATAAGTCATTTTCACATTAAAGTTTCCTAAAAAGGAAAGTTTCTAAATCTAGCATGATTATCATCGGAAACCACCTAACTGAACATACAATAATCATATTCCATCATGTTAGGTCATTTAGCACGTGCAAACCATGTATCATACATCAAGATAGAGTTTTCTAAAAATAAAGTTACTATAAATTGTAACTATGACCATTATTCATCAAGTGATCATCCTAAGCGTTCCTAATCCTTTTTTATACCAAATAACATCTCATAATATCATTTATCATCATCTAAACATGTCTATTTAGACCAAATCATCAAATGGAAAATGTTGGGCCACAAAAGTTACTAAAAATAGTAACTTGGTCAAAAGTGACCACAAACCAATCACAAATCAGTTCCTTAGCATCATAATCATCATATTATCATTCTATTGAAAAATCTACACACATGTATGTTCATATTTCTATCCATATCATCATGTAGTAACATAAAGTTACTAATAATAGTAAGTTCCCTAAATATTCCATTTTTGCCCATTTAATCTATAACAATCATGTAACATGACATCAATAACATCAATGAACGTATATAATCATCCAAAATCATCCAACAAGTCATAAATCATACATATATGTCGTTATTTTGATCATCTAAGAGAAAATCATGCATTATATATACACACATCATCATGGATCGTCAAAATATATCACCAAATCATTCTAGATCATCAATATACATACTAAAATCAACAACCCAAGATTCATACATCAAGAAATTCGTGCATGCAAGGCTAGAGAGTTTGCATGTGAGAATAGGGTGGCTGGAAATGATTGTTTCTTGGTTTTATAAGATTTTTGCATGTAGCCTCGACTCGTACCGCCGAGAGGGTCAAAAAGATGCTCAGCGTACCGCGATGAATTTCGGGAATTCAAACTCCCCGCTCACTCGTCGCGTACAACCATGGGCCTCTCCAGGGTCCTTAGCGTACCGCGACGAGTCCCGGAAGGGCCCAATAGGCCCAAATTCAATGGTTTAGCCCTTTTTTCGCCGTTTTCTCGCTTACAGACTATTGTTAGACATCGTTTGAACTCTTAGGTTCAATGTTCGAGCGTTTCATGAGGTTTCTAGTGTTTTGTTACACAATGTGCTAAACGTTCAACAACGTTCGTATTTTCTTAGACACGTGTGTCATCCGGCCCCTTACACCCCGATATTGTCCGCTTTGCCAAAGCTCACGGTTTTGTCTGGACCAACGGTCCAAAAGGCCTCGATAGGTGTAAGGCGATTATCACTTATGAACCAAGATCTCCCCAGTCCACTGACCGATGTGGGATTAGCCAGTCACACTGGAGTGGAATTCCACCCCCTTAGGGCCTCAGCGTCCTCGCTGAGCACACTCGGATCGAGTGCGACCAGGGTGGCTTTGATACCAATCTGTCACACCCCGAGCCGTCGGGCAGAAGGTTCTTGGAGCGCGATATTGTGAGTGATAATCGTGATGATCAGATTGTTTACATAGCATCAATGTTAAGAATAACCAAAGCACAATAGCATCAAACTAGGATTACAAAGTTAAATTACATTTGACAATGTTCAGTAATTTAACTAAATAAACCTATCAAAAGGATCAAATGTATCTATCTTGTATCTATACAAGATATCAAAAGTGATTTGCATCTGTAACAAAATACGTGCTTTCCAAAAGTCTACTAGGTCCTCTATTTGAGTATCCTAGTATGCATTCCTGAAGTCTGAGCCTAATCATGTGCATCACCTGAGAAAGTATGTAAGAAAACAAGGTCAACTCGATGGTTGGTGAGTTCATATAGTTTTAGTATTTGAAAAATAACTTTACAAAACCTTCTTGGTAAAACCTTAACCTCATTAACAACACCTGTATCATCCAACTCGGTATGCTTATATATAGGGCATACCCCTGAGTCGATCCTACGACCCGCCCAGACGCCATCCCACCACATACTAAGTCGCATAGGACATTGCTGTTAATGATAATTAAGCATTTTACCTACCATCCATTTCGTTTATAGCTTTAGCATTTCGTTAAGTTTACAACATGAGTGGATAATGAGAAATCACTGTATGGCAAGCACTGAGAGGCCATCAGTCTACTCCTCAGAATCCCGACTATGTAGAACACCCTTTTGGCAAGCACTAAGAGACCAGTTGGTCCATTCTAAATAGCCAATAGCTTTAGCATTATGTTTAAGTTTGTAGCATGAGTGAACATTGAGGAATCACGGTATGGCAAGCACTGAGAGGCCATCAGTCTATTCCTCAAGTCATGACTATGAAGGTGACCCTATGGCAAGCACTGAGAGGCCAACGGTCTGTTCCTTCAAGTCCCACTAGGAAGAACACCCCATGGCAAGCACTAAGAGGCCAATTTGGTATGTTCTACCATAGTTGATAGTTTTAGCATTCAAATTTATAGCATTCAAATAGCTTCACAACTGGTAAGGCAAGCACTGAGAGACCAAACCGTTGTTTTAGCATGGCAAGCATATAAGCATACAAGTGTTGATAGCATCCGTAGTTTTAAGCAATTAGCATGTAAGTATGTAGCATTATCATAGAGTTATAAGCTTTTAGCATTAAATTGTAGCTTTAGCATATAGTGTTAGCTTTAGCATTTAGTATTAGCATATAGCATTAGCATTGTAGTATTAGCATTGTAGCATAAGCAATTGGCATTCGTATGTAGCGTTAGCTTATAGTGTTCGCATGTAGCATTAGCATTTAGTTATTTAGCCTGTAGCGTTAGCGTTTAGTATTAGCATGTAGCATTAGCATTTAGTATTAGCATTTAGCATTAGCATTGTAGTATTAGCAGTGTAGTATAAGTTTATAGTGTTAGCATGTAACATTAGCATTAGCATTTAGTATTAGCATGTAGCATTAGCATTTAGTATTAGCTTTTAGCATTAGCATTGTAGTATTAGCATTGTAGCATTAGTTTATAGTGTTAGCATGTAGCATTAGCATTTAGTTTTTAGCATGTATCATTAGCGTTTAGTATTAGCATGTAGCATTAGCGTTTAGTATTAGCATGCATCATTAGCGTTTAGTATTAGCATGTAGCATTAGCGTTTAGTATTAGCATATAGTATTAGCATTTAGTGTAAGTGATCAAGCCTTAGAATCGATTATGTAGTTCAAGCATATAGTTTACAGCATAATCATCAAGAATAAGTTTAAAAGCATTTTATAAATCATTTGTTTAAAATATATAACATGCTTCCCAGTCCCGAGGTAAAATCAAAATAGTTAGGAAAAGGGACAAATGAACTCACCTGTGTTGTTAAATATAGTTTATCACAGATAATGTGCGCTCTTTGTTTGTACCTTAAGTATCTTCAAAACCTGAATTGTTTTTAAAAGATTCGAATACGAAAATTCGCTATAGTAGACGCGAACTAGGGTTTTGGTTTCGGTGTGCAACTAAGTGTCCTATGTGACTAAAGTGCCTTCTAGAATTTCATTTAACTAATCTAAGGCATTACCCATAACTACCTCGTTATTCCATAAGTAATCATTGCAAGTCTTTGGTTAAACTATTATTAAGTTAAACACTTATTAAGAAATCATTTAATTAATTTAAGAAAGTTTACGATTTAAATTTCCTTTTTATTAAAAACATAATTCATTTTAGGAAAAATCATACGTTAGCTTGTTAGATTTAAGTTAATCCAATTTGATTAACTCTAAGCATAGGATTTAGTTTTTAGCTTCCTTTGTCTCTTAGATCGTTCGTGGGTACAACTTAGCTTAGAGACTCACATGAGGCTCCCTAACCTAGTTATATGCTTGTATAAAATCACTAAGTGTCGTATGTTGGAACTTAATCCACCCCACACTTAATTGTTTCATTGTGTCCTGTAATTCATGCTTTATGTTTGCAACAATTTAAAATCCCTAGTGTTATTGTATAAGTCCTTGTTTACCTCAATCTCATGTGTTAGGCAAAAAAAAAAAAAGATATGTTTAACATTTGTTTAACAAAAAATTGATGCATTTACCCTTAGCATGAAAAGCTTTCAAACTCATCCTCTTTGTTTCAAAATTAAGTTGGTTCCTTGTTTGGGAAACCCTAGTAAGTTCCCATGCACACGCACACACACTCCATGCATGCATAAAGTGTGTGTGTGAGTGGTTAAAGCTTTTTATAATATTTTTCTTGTTTAGTAACCCTCCACGATTAATACCCTCATAGTTCCGGTTTAGTTGGTCCAAATGGGTGAGAGCCCCCAACCAAATGGGCTTAGTCCGAAAGAGCCGGCCGAAAGGAGTGTGGCCGCATGAGGCCATAGCCAAAGGAGTTGGGCCAATTGTGGAACTGCCAAATAAGTGGAGGCTGCCGATTGATCAACCCCGACCAAATGGGTATTCCACGAATGAGCCTTTGGTTCGGCGAATAGGGTGGCTGGCTGGACCACATTACATTCGGCCGAATGAGGCCTTTAGCACTCATTCGGTGGCCTGCGGTTTAGCCATTCGGCCAGTCGGAATTACCAACCTGTGCAGCCACCTAAATCGAACAAATAGCTACCACAATCCTATCCCACTTATTCCCGCACTATTCTATGGTGTTGGTGAGTGTTTTCCCCTAAGTTTGGTGGCTAAAAACTGGTCAAGAAGGTGGGTCCAAAATAGGGTTTTGAAAACCCAAAATGACAACACAAAACCTCATTTTTACCTTGAATCAGTCGGTTTCACTCCAGATCCTTTGTACTTTCGTGTAGGGGAGAGTAAGGGCTTCGATGTGGTCCAAGGATGGAGTGATTTGGTTGATTTTTGAGAGAGTTATGGTTGAGAGATGGTAGAGCGAGTTTGTGCGGCCGGATTTAGGGTTTTAGAGAGAGAGAGAGTGGGGTGTTTAATGAGGAAGATGAACTCATGGAGGGTATTTATACCCCGCGCGAGTTCGGGTTCGTTTTCGTTGCTCGGTTCGCGGTTTCCTTGCGTTTCCGGATCGTTGCGCGCGCGTCCACTTATTTTAACTAAAAATAGTTTCCGTTTAATTTATTTCTGATGAGTTTCAAAATTGTAAAACAGAAAATACTATATTTTCTTAAATTTATTATCGTTCGTATCGTTTTCGTTTTCGTTCCGTTTCGTCAGAAAACGTCACTTACGCGCGTTTTCGTACAGAGCGCTAACTGTACGAACACAATCGTACGTTTCACTTTCTGATTTTGTTTTCTACTTTTCAGTCATCATTTCAGATTGTTAAACCCTCAGATTTATTCTTACAGATCGTCACCTATACGAATAGTTCGTCGGTTTAGCATTCTGTAACAACAACTGTTATGGGTTTATTCTGTTTATCCTCACATACGTTTATACATAATAGCATCAAATCAAGCTTGTGTGCGTCTGTTCTGTGTTGTCTGATGTGTTTCTGACTGTTAAACCATAAGGTTTAAGTCAGATTTCAAACCGATAGCATAATAGCTTAGTGTTAAGCATCAAGTGTAAATAGCATAAACATAGTTTCACGTGGTTTGTGCCTAAGTTACTGTGTTAGTTACTGTACAGATTACTGTTCTGGTAACGTTTCCGGCACAGATGTTACAGTCTCCCCTTGTTAAAGAAATATCGTTCCGTAATTTAAAAGTTATTATCGGTAACAACTTCTTTTATAACAAGTGGGAAAACATTGTTTGTTGTGGTGTCCCTACGCTTCCAAATTAAACTCTGGTTCGCGTTCGGGATTCTTAAGTATGACCTCAGAGTTTTGCTAATCTTATTGCTCATAGTTGTCTTACTGTTTCTGCTTGCTAAGTCTCAATATGATTCTATCACCTTATTGTTCAAAACTAATTGATGTTATGAGCACCAACTGTTATACAATCTTAGTGATAGCTATGTTTTCCTATGTATGTTATGTGCATTAACCAAGGGTCCTTTCATTCTTTCTATCGCAGTAAAATAATTCTTAAGTTCCATGAAATTACTTATGTGATTATACTAATAGTAACAAGTTAAGTTTCTTGTGCATACTAGTATCAAATGAAACGAGTACTTATGGTTTAAAGCATATCACATCCCAGTACACGTCTTTGGCATATCCTTGTCTTGTACCCATAACTGATTTTCCTTGTCTACTTATGTAGCTTAACTATGACTCGAGCACAGTGCTAACACTCATCCTTTGTTAACCTCCTAGAACCAAAGTTCTCCAAATTAAGTAATTTCGAGTTCTATGATGTCTAAGTGGAAAGTGGTAGCTTACACGCTAGTCTTAGCATTTTGACTTTCTACAACTTTTAGTGTTCTAATTAGATAAGGTCCTCTTTCTAATTATAGTAGTTAAACTATAATCAAGAATTACCCCTTCTTTATTTAATCATTTAACGCTTATTTGACCTAAAGATTTCTTAGGTTACTATTCCGATTATCTTATCGGCACCGAGTTTGCTTACAGTTACCTTAGATTTATTGTTTCTAAAATCACGACAGATCATGCATTTCAAATTAATACGTCAGTAAATAATTCATATTACATGATAAAATTTGCATACCTAGGGGGTCATCGGACTCCGAGTGATCTCCAGAAGCTGGTAAAGCAAGAAGTTCCTCAGTGATTGCTGGGTCAGCTGGAGGCATCCTCCTAGGGCAGTCCCTCGCGAAATGTCCGAGCATTCCGCATGTGTAGCAGTTGTGGTTATGTTGGGAGGGAACAGAGGTACTTGCTCTTTGTTCCTGTTTCCTAGTGGAATTATACCGACACTGTTGGATCCAGTGTCCGTATTTCCCACAATTCAGACAGTGTCTACAAGGTTTCTTCTCGTCATGGTGAAAACCACATTTGGCACATTTAGGAAAAGTACCAACATATTGACGGGGAATATGGGTCGTTGGTGTCCTGCATTGTTGCATCCAGTGGCCGTCTTCCCACAGCATGTGCATCGTACACATAGAAGTTCAGCGCGATGGTAGTAGTGACAAGCTAAACAGAGAGGGGTTTTTTCCCTCATAGTGAGCACTGACTCCGGTAGTCAAATCTGGCATAATTTGACTGATAGGTACAGCTTCAGTGTAGTTCACAGTTCTTTTTCGCCTTTTTGCAGAACGACGTTTAGGTTTCTTGATGGTTTCTCCTTTCTCCGGTTCCTTCTCCTCTGCAGAGAGGAGTGGGAAGTTCCTAGCAAACTCCTCACTGTTTCGGATCCGGGTGATGATTCCAGGAAGAACCGTCATCAACTCTTCAATGATCAGTGTTGCGAGTGCATCAACTGCTGAGTCCATCTCCTGTGAAGGAGGAGGCGGTGATGGTTATCTTCTTGATGACATTCTGCTTATACTCGAAAAATATCGGTTAACGTAATGATCGAATACAAAAGACACAATGCAAGCTTAAATCCTATATTCTCTATATGAAGGTCCCTAAGTTATAGTCTAGGCCAAACCGTTTAAGTAAATGACCTATTATTCTCTATAACCTTGAGCTCTGATACCATCTGTGACATCTGGTCCCTTACACCCCGATATTGTCCGCTTTGCCAAAGCTCACGGTTTTGTCTGGACCAACGGTCCAAAAGGCCTCCATAGGTGTAACATCAGTGCATGAACCGGTGTCGGAACAGTGATCTTAAACAGTAATATGAACAGTAAACAGGTACGAACTAGATACCTTTCAGTGCATTTTCTATTCATATTCATTTTCATGATCATTTTGTGTTATCAAACAACAAATTCAGAAACATTTAACAAAAACAAAGATCAGAACAATGGTTCTTGAGTCAGATAATTATCTGGAAACACAGAACCATCATGGGTTTATTTTTTTAGGATTTATTATGTATAAACGTATGTGAGGCTTGATAGAACAAAACACACGAATATTGTTATGTGAATGCTAATCGATGGGTTATTCGTATAGGTGACGATCTGTACGAATATATCTGAAAGTTTAACATTCTGAATGATATTCTATAATTAGAAAACAAGATTGAAAAGTATAGTTATCGTCGTGTTCGTACGAGTGACGACTCGAACGAATACGCGCGACAACCGTGCGTTTCGATTTAAACAGTAAATTAATATTTTAAAATTTAAAATAAACGAAAGAGATTAGATAATTTATTAGGAATCACAACTTAAAATAAATTTATAAATTCTAATTTATAAACCGTGTCGTTTCGTGGCGAAAACACGAGAAACGACATTTTACGCGAAACCGAACGAACCCAAATCATCGGGTATTTTTCCAACACATTTAATGTGGCCATTTAATGCCTCAACCACCTCCATTCCACTCTCTCTCTCTCTCTCTCTCTCTCTCTATCTCGTTTTCTCTCTCTCTCTCTAACTCTCTCTCAAGAAAACCCACTTCTCTCTACCATTTGGAGCTAAATTCTCATTGGATTCAAGCAAATTTGGTGTCAAGACGTTCATCTCAACACGTAGATCACGAAAGTACAAGAATTTAGAGTGTTTATCCATCGATCCTGAGGTAAATTTTAGTTTTAATTTCGGTTTAACGTGGGTTTCACGATCTATAATTTTTTTGTAGTAGTAATCGATGTTAAACACTTAAAATACTTGGGTCAAGGTGTCTTGCACGTCTAGGTAGCTCTAGGAATGAGTTGTAACAGATTGGAGATCTCAATGACGAAGATGGAAGCCATGGAAATCCACAGGTTCGCGAAAACATTCCAGCCGAACCCATTAGCACCGGCCGAACCTTCTGGATCTAGACGAACCTGTCTACTCTAAGCCACGAGCCTACAGCTTGCCTGCAACAAACCCACTGATGACCTGCAACGAACCTGCCATCTTCACCAACTTTGGCCGAACCTTGGGAGTGGCGAACCCTAGGTCTCCCGAACCTTTAACCCTTGCCGAGCCATCTCTTTCTGACGAACCCTGATGGGCACCGAACCCTCATGATCTGTCGAACCTACACCTTGTGACGAACCCCTCCTCGAGCGAACCAGTACACGAACCATCTCTGATCAGCCGAACCCTAGGACCCACGAATCTAGGGTGGCGAATCCTTAAACCCTGAAACATTGTAGCCGAACCTTTGAGGGTTGATGCATGAGTCCCGAACCTAGGAACATGGTGATGTAGCCGAACCCTACACTATGTCAACTTAGCCGAACCTATGGGCTTAGTTAATAGGTTCGCTGCCCTTGTGGTAACCACACTCCAATTCCTAAAAACCTTCGACCCTTCACACGTGCATGGGGCTAGGTATGCATGGGGAGGTCACATGAATGCATGCATGAATTGAGGGTTGTTATGATTTCGTTTTAACTTGGAACAAGGAAGTAGGGTTTTTAAGTGATATGGGTTTTCATGAAACACAATAACACATCAATATAAATGTTAACATCTATTGATTTAGTCTAACACATGTGAAAGATTTCCAAGAACTCACATGGATCAAAAATCAAAGTTTGGTTATCAATCCGGAATCAAAGACTACTAAATGGGCCGATATGGACCCAATGGGCTAACTAAGGCCCATCATATGTAAATGTTTATTTGATTCAAGGAGTAATGAAATTTTAATAAAAGAAACCAATTTATAACTTATTAGATTTAATTAAATAATTTATTAAGAGTACTAATCTAAATGGAGTTTTATTTTAAATGTTTTAGGGACTTGTTATGATTAAATTGTTTGGGATTTGATTGTAACATAGACAATGAAATTGTCTGGATTTGGACTAAACATAAAGGAAACTCTGCCCAAATTTCGTAAAAATTTAAGAACAAGTTACTATAACTAATTTTGGGATTTGGGGTCATAAAAGGGTAACTAAGTTAGATTAGATCATAGAATCACTTAGTAAAGTAGGACACTTAGTTACAAACACCAACCAAACCTTAGGTGCGACGATTATTACGTATGCTTATCGTATTCAAACTCTTATAAACCAACTCAGGAACTGAAGAAACTTAAGCTACAACAATAGCGCGTATTTTGTGATAGATCATTTACATAGCAACACAGGTTAGTTCATTGCCCCCTTTCTAAACATTTTTGTTTTAAAACGCGGGGCTGAGAAGCATGCGTAAACTGTTTTATTTAAATTGTTTACTTAAATGCTTTTATTCATTATATGTTATATATTTATGCTTGTGATACTCCTAGACTCCTGTCTAGGTAATTACTATACAGATCAAATTATCAAGTTGATTAAATTACTCTTATGAGAAATACTTTAACTCTAAACTTTAAACAAACCCTTAGTCCATCAAGCTCAAATTCAAGAACCTAAATTCAAAGTGAAATCAAGGAAACTAAAGACCATGTTCAAAGAAATCTAATTCAGTGTGTATCAATTATCATTGTGAAAATCATGGGAATTCTAAAGATCAAATCAAGAGACTCAAGGAATCAGAAATCATAAATGTGTGTGAATCATTGAAATAATGAAATCATTAAGATCTAATGAAATCATTAATATTTGAGTTAAGGTGGATGTTAGTTGTATGGAAATCAAGACCACGTATAAACACACATAAAGTCCCGGCATAAATAGTACACTCTTGTAGTCAAGCTATATGGGCAATAACGTGAACTATCAAATGAAATCAAAATCAAGAGAATCAAAGAGATCAAGAATCAAAGGATATCCGTAAAGTCCCGGCATGTACAGTAGACCATTGGGTCAAGCTGATATGGGCATTATTAAAATCCCGGCACGCTCAGGTATACTCCTTGTGAGTTATGCTTGATATGGGTCACGTGCGAGAGGGTACAACTTGGACAACCACCAACAACTAAGTCTAATTGATTGAGTCAAATAAGGCCCAATCATCATGTCTTAGTTGTATTTAATGTTTATTTATTTGTTTAATTAAACATTTAACCTTATATTTTTATAATTGGTTTTGGGAAATCATGTAACCATGATGAACTCAAGAAAATCAAAGGTAAATCAAATTTTAGAAAGCATAATCTAAATCAGAGGTGAATGGTAGGTAAAAATGCTTAACTATCATTAACATCAGTGTCATATACGCATTAGTATGTGGTGGGACGGCATCTGGGCGGGTTGTAGGCTCGACTCAGGGGTATGCCCTATATATAAGCATACCGATGTGGACATTACATATAATGTTAATGAGGTTAAGGTCTTTACCGAGAGAGGTCTACAAATCATTTTCAATTACTAAATCATATGAACTCACCAACCACGTGTTGACTTTATTTTTGCATGACTTCTCAGGTGACGAACTGGTCAACTGAAGAGTTATTTCTTTGGACTAGGTTATCAGATAGAGGACCTAGCTTTTTGGACCTGCATATTTTGAAGCATCATTATACAGTTATTTTGTATATCTTGTGCAGATACAAGATAGAAGATTTATGATGTGATAGTAGATTTACATTGTTAAATTATAAACGTAACTGATGTAATTTAACTTTGTAATTCTATTTTATTTTAGCAAGTTTCTCCTTTATGTATCATGTGCAATGTAACAATCTCATCATTCCGATTATCACTCACGATATCGCACCTCGGGAACCTTCCGCCCGACGGGGACTTCGATCCAACCCCGCCGGCTCGGGGTGTGACAATAGGTGTAAGGCGATTATCACTTATGAACCAAGATGTCCCCAGTGCACTGACCAATGTGGGATTAGCCAGTCACACTGGAGTGGAATTCAACTGTAACATCTGTGCCGGAAACGTTACCGGAACAGTAATCTGTACAGTAACTGACACAGTAACTTAGGCACAAACCACGTGAAACTATGTTTATGCTATTTACACTTGATGCTTAACACTAAGCTATTTTGCTATCGGTTTGGAATCTGACTTAAACCTTATGGTTTAACAGTCAGAAACACATCAAACAACACAGAACATATGCACACAAGCTTGATTTGATGCTATTATGTATAAACATATGTGAGGATAAACATAATAAACCCATAACAGTTGTTGTTACAGAATGCTAAACCGACGAACTATTCGTATAGGTGACGATCTGTATGAATAAATCTGAGGGTTTAACAATCTGAAATGATGACTGAAAAGTAGAAAACAAAATCAGAAAGTGAAACGTACGATCGTGTTCGTACAGTTAGCGCTCTGTACGAAAACACGCGTAAGTGACGTTTTCTGACGAAACAGAACGAAAACGAAAACGATACGAACGATAATAAATTTAAGAAAATATAGTATTTTCTGTTTTACAATTTTGAAACTCATCAGAAATAAATTAAACGGAAACTATTTTTAGTTAAAATAAGTAAATGCGCGTGCAACGATCCGGAAACGCAACGAAACCGCGAACCGAGCAACGAAAACGAACCCGAACTCGTGCGGGGTATAAATACCTCCATGAGTTCATCTTCCTCATTAAATGTCACAACCCGAGCCGGCGGGGTTGGATCGGAGTCCCCGTCGGGCGGAAGGTTCTCGGGGCGTGATATCGTGAGTGATAATCAAAAGTGATCAGATTGTTTACATTGCACATGATATAAATGAGAAATGCTAAATAGAATAGAATTACAAAGTTAAATTACATCCGAATCGTTCATAATTTAACAATGTAAATCTATCATAAACATCATAAAATAACTATCTTGTAACTACACAAGATATACAAAATAATAGTATGATGATGTTTCCAAAAATATGCAGGTCCAAAAATACTAAGTCTTCTATCTGAAGTCCTAGTCCAAAAGCATACGCTTCCTAGTTGACCTGTTCGTCACCTGAGAAGTTATGCAAAAATAAAATCAACACATGGTTGGTGAGTTCATATAGTTTAAAGTTAGAAAATGATTTGTAAACCTCTTCCGGTAAAGACCTTAACCTCATTAACTCCACATGTAATATCAGAATCGGTATGCTTATATATAGGGCATATGTAGGGTCGAACTTACCGCCCGCCCAGCCACCGTCCCACCACATACTAATCCGTATATGACACTGTTGTTAATGATAGTTAAGCATTTTTACCCTTCTCATTAAACCCAAAAATCCTTCTGTTCTTTGTCCCTGTAATTACAATCATTTGAAATCCATATTGATTCCATAAGTTCATCACACAATATGATCAACCACAACAATTGTAGAAACAGTTATAAATGCTTAATTAAGTAAATAAATAAAAATTTAATAAAATCTAAGTCCTAATGATTGGGCCTTGGTCAACTCGAGTGTACTAGTCTGTCAATCAAGGTACTTAGTAGTTAGGAAATTCTAAAAATATCATCAAACATATGACCTACAAATCAAACGGTCTAGCTAGGACTTCTTGAAATGTAGGATTTCTTGTTTCGTTCTTGATTCGTTGTGTTGGCATATGTTATCTCTGATATTTCCCAGATTTTCCATTGAAAATAATTTATTGATTCGTCTGATTCTGTCACAAGATGTACTTGATTCGTTGATCATGGAATACTAGATTCGTTGATCAAATGTACTCTTGATTCGTCGTTCAACAAACACTTGATTTGTTGAACATCGAATATTAACTTTGCAAAGATAGTTTCGTTTGATTCGTTGAACTTCCCACTTGTTTTGTCAAAATAGTTTCGTTTGATTCATTGAACTCACACACTTGATTTGTCAAAATGTTTTGTTTGATTCGTTGAAATCACCAACTTGATTCGTCAAAATGTTTTGTTTGATTCGTTGAAATCACCCACTTGATTCGTCAAAATGTCTTTTTTTTGATTCGTTGAAATGACACACTTGTTTCGTCAAAATGTTTCGTTTGATTAGTTAAAATGTTTAGTTTAACCCAATTATCCACTTAAATTATAAGTAGATGAATTTAGTAAAACCTGCATAAAATTCACCTAGACCTGATTCTAGGTTAACAATTTACATATAAAAACATACGTTAAATAAAAGCATTTAAGTAAACAATTTAAACAAACAGTTTACGCATGCTTCTCAGCCCCGCATTTTAAAACAAAATGTTAGAAAAGGGGCAATGAACTCACTTGTGCTGCTATGTAAATGATCTAACACAGAATGCACGCTCTTGTTGTAGCTTAGGTTTCTTCAGTTCCTGAGTTGTTTTATAAGAGTTTGAATACGATAAGTATACGTATTAACCGTCGTATCTAGGATTTCGGTCTTGGTGTGTGTAACTAAGTGTCCTAATTTATTAAGTGCATCTATGATTTAATCTAACTATTCTAACCTAAATACCCATTTATAATCCCAAATCCCATGATTAGTTACAATGCTTATCATTAAATTTTACAAAAATTTGGGCAGAGTCTCCTTTGTTGTCCAAATCCAGACAATTAATATTGTCTATTTTACAACAATTTCGCAACATTTAATCATAAACAGTTATTTAGTTGACACATTTATAAATTAACTCAATATTAAATCAAAAATCATTTACCTTGAATTTAATAAAATTTCTAAACCATTTCCTCTTGTTAAAATATCGTTACTGGAATTAGATAACATAAAGCATGTGATGGGCTTTAGTCAAGCCCTTTGGGCCCATTTAGGCCCATTGATGTCTTTGACTTCCACTTGATCAAATCAAGTTCCATGGATGATTCTACATAGTCCAACTTATTTAAGTTAATTATGCATGTTAAGACTTTTACTAGGTTTGTGGTATTGATTAACTTGACCCCTCCTTCTTCATGTTCTTGTCTTGAGCCTCATGAGCTTAGACTATGTTGTTTATGTGCTATAGGGAATATCATTGTCGTCATAAAATAAGTAATCCATGACTAACTAAATACCCTTGTATCTTTAGGATAATCTTAGTGGACTTCTCTTGTCCTCACATTAATATCCCCATGCACGTACACATATATATATTCCCATGCACATTAAATAGCTAAGGATTTTGATAACAATAGGTTTGATATCCCCCCATAGCAGCGAACTTATCCCTTTGTAAGAAGGTTCGGCTGATTTACAAGGGGTTCGACAACTCTAAGAGGGTCCTAGGGTTCGCCTGCCTAAGAGGGTTCGTGGTTCTAGGGTTTTATCCAAGGGTTCGGAAGCTATAGTTCGGCTAAGAATGAAATGGTTCGCGGGTCAACTGGTTCAGCTATGTGGTGAAGGTTCGCGGCTTAGTTTGTTCTAAAGGTTCGGCAGATAATAGCTTTGCATGGCCATGGTTCGGCCATGCAGGTTCGTTGCAGGTTCATCTGTTGATCGTCACAGGCTCGTATTAGGGTTCGGTGCAGGCCTTAGTCAGAACCAACAGGTTCGTGGCTCAGGGTGGTGCAGGGTTCGTTGCAGTGAAGTGAAGGTTTGTCTGAATTATATTGGTTCGGCCGGCTGTTGGGAAAAAGGTTCGGCCAAGTGTAGGGGGTTCGGCCGACTAGCTGATGACGAACCTGTAGCACCACCATCATTCCATCTTGTTTAACCTGCTTCAATCGTTTACTATAGCTAACTAGTTGTTTACCCGTATCTATGTTAGCGTGTTTAGGTGTTTTAAGTCGGCTAAATCAACAAAACTACGTGGGTCACCATCTTCATACAAAACCGAGTTTAATTTCGAATATTACCTAAAAATCAGTGGACAAACGACTAGATTCCTTGTACTTTCGTGTTCTTTGTGAAGAGAGGGTCGTCTTGATGCCTAGCTTGCTTGAATCCGTCCAAAATTGAGCTTCAAATCTTAGAAAGAAATGGGTTTTTCTTGGAAGAGAGTTAGAGAGAGAGAGAGAAAACGAGCTAGACAGAGAGTGGAAATGGAGGTGGTTGTGGCATTAAATGGCCACATTAAATGTGTTGAAAAATACCCCATCGTTCGGTCTCGCGTAAAATGCCTGTTCGCGAGGTTTTCGCGATAAAAAGACATGGTTTATAAAAATAGAATTTATTTAATTAATATAAGTGGTTATTCCTAGTAAATTAACTAATATCTTTTATTTATTCCAAATTTTTAGAGATATTAATTTACTGTTTAAATCAAAACGTACGGTTGTCGCGCGTATTCGTTCGAATCGTCACTCGTACGAACACGAAGATAACAATACTTTTCAATCTTGTTTTCTAGTTAAGGAATATCATTCAGAACATTAAACTTTCAGATATATTCGTACAGATCGTCACCTATACGAATAACCCGTCGATTTAGCATTCACATAACAATATTCGTGTGTTTTGTTCTTTTAAGCCTCACATACGTTTATACATAATAAATCCTAACAAATAAACTCAACTCATGATGGTTCTGTGTTGCCAGATAATTATCTGACTCAAGAACCATAGTTCTGAACTTGTTTCTGTTAAATGTTTCTGAACTTGTTGTTTGATAACTCCAAATGATAATGACAACTGATACGAATATGAAATGTACTGAAATGTATAGGGTTCGTACCTGTTACTGTTCATGTTACTGTTTAAGATCACTGTTCCGGTACGGCTCCGGCACTGATGTTACATTAAACACCCCAGTCTCTCTCTCTAAAACCCTAAATCTGGCCACACAGTCTCTCTACCTTCTCTGTACCATAACTTTCTCAAAAATCAACCAAATCACTCCATCCTTGGACCAAATCGAAGCCCTTACCCTCCCCTACACGAAAGTACAAAGGATCTGGAGTGAAACCGACTGATTCGAGGTAAAAATGAGGTTTTGTGTTTGCCATTTTGGGTTTTGAAAACCCTATTTTGGACCCACCTTCTTGACCGGTTTTTAGACACCAAAATTAGGGGAAAACACTCACCAACACCATAGAATAGTGCAGGAATAAGTGGGTTAGGATTGTGGTAGCTATTTGTTCGATTTAGGTGGCTGCACAGGTTGGTAATTCTGACTGGCCGAATGGCTAAACCACAAGCCACCGAATGAGTGCTAAAGGCCTCATTCTGCCGAATGTAATGTGGTCCAGCCGCCACCCTATTTGCCGAACCAAAGGCTCATTCGATCGTCCCTCATTCGTGGAATAACCATTCGGCCAGGGTTGATCAATCGGCAGCCTCCACTCATTCGGCAGTTCCACAATCGGCCCAACTCCTTCGGCTATGGCCTCATGCGGCCACACTCCTTTCTGCCGGCTCTTTCGGACTAAGCCCATTTGGTTGGGGGCTCTCACCCATTCGGACCAACTAAACCGGAACTATGAGGGTATTAATCGTGGAGGGTTACTAAACAAGAAAAATATTATAAAAAGCTTTAACCACTCACACACACACACTTTATGCATTCATGGGGTGTGTGTGCGTGTGCATGGGAACTTACTAGGGTTCCCAAACAAGGAACCAACTTAATTTTGAAACAAAGAGGATGAGTTTGAAAGCATTTCATGCTAAGGGTAAATGCATCAATTTTTTGTTAAACAAATGTTAAACATATCTTTTTTTTTTGCCTAACACATGATATTGAGGGTAAACAAGGACTTATACAATAACACTAGGGATTTTAAATTGTTGCAAACATAAAGCATGAATTACAAGACACAATGAAACAATTAAGTCACAATGAAACAATTAAGTGTGGGGTGGATTAAGTTCCAACATACGACACTTAGTGATTTTATACAAGCATATAACTAGGTTAGGGAGCCTCATGTGAGTCTCTAAGCTAACTTGTACCCACGAACGATCTAAGAGACAAAGGAAGCTAAAAACTAAATCCTAGGCTTAGAGTTAATCAAATTGGATTAACTTAAGTCTAACAAGCTAACGTATGATTTTTCCTAAAATGAATTATGTTTGTACTAAAAAGGAAATTTAAATGGTAAACTTTCTTAAATTAATTAAATGATTTCTTAATAAGTGTTTAACTTAATAATAGTTTAACCAAAGACTTGCAATGATTACTTATGGAATAATGGGGTAGTTATGGGTAATGCCTTAGATAAGTTAAATGAGATTCTAGAAGGCACTTTAGTAACATAGGACACTTAGTTGCACACCGAGACCAAAACCCTAGTTCGCGTCTACTATAGCGACTTATCGTATTCGAATATTTTAAAAACAATTCAGGTTTTGAAGATACTTAAGCTACAACCAAAGAGCGCGCATTATTTGTGGTAAACTATATTTAACAACACAGGTGAGTTCATTTGTCCCTTTTCCTAACTATTTTGATTTTACCTCGGGACTGGGAAGCATGTTATATATTTTAAACAAATGATTTATAAAATGCTTTTAAACTTATTCTTGATGATTATGCTGTAAACTATATGCTTGAACTACATACTCGATGCTAAGGCTTGATCACTTACACTAAATGCTAATACTATATGCTAATACTAAACGCTAATGCTACATGCTAATACTAAACGCTAATGCTACATGCTAATACTAAACGCTAATGTTACATGCTAAAAACTAAATGCTAATGCTAATGCTACATGCTAACACTATAAACTAATGCTACAATGCTAATGCTACAATGCTAATGCTAAAAACTAATACTAAATGCTAATGCTACATGCTAATACTAAATGATAATGCTAATGCTACATGCTAACACTATAAACTTATGCTACACTGCTAATACTACAATGCTAATGCTAAATGCTAATACTAAATGCTAATGCTACATGCTAATACTAAACGCTAATGCTACATGCTAAATAACTAAATGCTAATGCTACATGCGAACACTATAAGCTAACGCTACATACGAATGCCAATTGCTTATGCTACAATGCTAATACTACAATGCTAATGCTATATGCTAATAATAAATGCTAAAGCTAACACTATATGCTATAGCTACAATTTAATGCTAAAAGCTTATAACTCTATGATAATGCTACATACTTACATGCTAATTGCTTAAAACTATTGATGCTATGAACACTTGTATGCTTATTTGCTTGCCATGCTAAAACAACGGTTTGGTCTCTCAGTGCTTGCCTTACCAGTTGTGAAGCTATTTGAATACTATAAATTTGAATGCTAAAACTATCAACTATGGTAGAACATACCAAATTGGCCTCTCAGTTCTTGCCATGGGGTG
Organism: Mikania micrantha; assembly: GCA_009363875.1. NCBI lineage: Eukaryota > Viridiplantae > Streptophyta > Magnoliopsida > Asterales > Asteraceae > Mikania > Mikania micrantha. The sequence continues at coordinate 104,320,429 of CM018693.1, read as the reverse complement.
TTCTTCCTAGTGGGACTTGAAGGAACTGACCGTTGGCCTCTCAGTGCTTGCCATAGGGTGACCTTGATAGTCATGACTTGATGAATAGACTGATGGCCTCTCAGTGCTTGCCATACAGTGATTCCTCAATGTTCACTCATGCTACAAACTTAAACATAATGCTAAAGCTATAGGCTATTTAGAGTGGACCAACTGGTCTCTCAGTGCTTGCCAAAAGGGTGTTCTACATAGTCGGGATTTTGAGGAGTAGACTGATAGCCTCTCAGTGCTTTCCATACAGTGATTTCTCATTATCAACTCATGTTGTAAACTTAACGAAATGCTAAAGCTATAAACGAAATGGATGGTAGGTAAAATGCTTAATTATCATTAACAGCAATGTCCTATGCGACTTAGTATGTGGTGGGATGGCGTCTGGGCGGGTCGTAGGCTTGACTCATGGGTATGCCCTATATATAAGCATACCGAGTTGGATGATACGGGTGATGTTAATGAGATTATGGTTGTTACCTAGGGGAAACATGAACACTTTTGGGTTGATATCTTAAACTTATAAACAGGATGCGTGAATCTATGTTGGAAATCGAATGGTAGGTAAAATGCTTAATTATCATTAACAACAATGTCCTATATGACTTAGTATGTGGTGGGACGGTGTCTGGGCGGGTCGTAGGCTCGACTCAGGGGTATGCCCTATATATAAGCATACCGAGTTGGATGATACAGGTGTTGTTAATGAGGTTAAGGTTTTACCGAGAAGGTTTTGTAAAGCTATTTTTCAAATACTAAAACTATATGAACTCACCAACCATCGTGTTGACCTTGTTTTCTTACATGCTTTCTCAGGTGATGCACATGAATAGGCTCAGACTTTAGGAATGCATACTAGGATACTCAGATAGAGGACCTAGTAGACTTTTGGAAAGCACATATTTTGTTACAGAAGCAAATCAATTTTGATATCTTGTATATATACAAGATAGATACATTTGATCCTTTTTATAGGTTTATTTAGTTAAATTACTGAACATTGTCAAATGTAATTTAACTTTGTAATCCTAGTTTGATGCTATTGTGCTTTGGTTATTCTTAACATTGATGCTATGTAAACAATCTGATCATCACGATTATCACTCACAATATCGCGCTCCGAGAACCTTCCGCCCGACGGGGACTTGGATCCAACCCCGCCGGCTCGGGGTGTGACAACACGTGTGCGCGCGTTGCGATAATTCATCGAATTATCGTGTTTGTGTTGGTGTTTGTACTGTCATGCCACGTGTCACACCAAATTAAACTAATTCTAGTGCCGTGTTTGTAATTATCAATTAGATAAACATTTAATTAAACAAGATGCTGACCTGGAATATACAGGGTTTCACATGAATTTACATGGGAAAGGGAAGATCAAATGATGTAGAAATATCCCCATATGTTCATAACAACAACAACAAACGCTCAGAAGGAACGTTAAATTTCGGGACGAAATTTTCTTCAACAAGGGGATGATGTGATACTTCATACTTCAAGAGTTTCATATTTCAAACGGTAAGCACAAATTCTTTTATACAATTAGTTTTATTACAAACATTTGTGCTGAACACAAACATTGTAGAATTCAAACACTTACAAGCATGATTAGTTATAAACAATTCGCTATGTGCAAGGTTACATAGCACAATATGATCAAACACAAACATTCTTAATTAGGTGTACTAACTGGTGTGCATGCAAACAATTACATTGAACAATAACACACTTAGGTGTGGTGATGCAAACATTGGACTTGGTGTGTGAATACACACAAGTACACAGAATGATCAAATATCGCACTAACACGTACAATTTGAACTCACAAGTAGTGTCCTAACTACTTCTAACATTTAACAATTTTCGGGACAGAAATTTTTTCAACAAGGGGATGATGTGACAATCCGGCATTTCGGATTAACACCATTAACCGAAAACTAACGAAAAAAGATACGAAAATGCACCATATCAAATAAGAAAAACAAAAATTAATCAAAATCAGTCTCAAAACATATAAACCATGAACATTGAACTTGTAATTACATAAAAATGTCAATTTTGACTTTGAGAAGTCAAAATTTGACCTAAGAACCAAATTGAAACCGAAATGGACACGATTATCAGTAAATAGCTGAATTAAATCTAAATAATCATTACATTTATGATTATTAGAAACTGTTATACATTATTAGAATAAGTTATCATCGAATTAAATCAAAAATTAACCCAAAAGACGAAACCGTCACTTGCATAGATAAAACTCATACAATTCGATCAAAATCTCCACAATCGAACTTACAGAAGCTCTAGCCGGCACTTTTAGAGACTTTTACATACAACAATTCGATCCCAGAAGCTTTGGTTTGAGGAATTAGATCGAAGAGCGACCGAGACCCAAGTCGTTAGTCGAACTCAATCAATTCTACATCTATCCAGGTAAAAATCTGTTCCTACACAAACTAAACAAGCCGACTAAGCAAAGCCCAAACCTAATTTCATCAAACAACATCGATTTGATGAAGTTTTAATTCTAGGGTTCTTGAACAAGAATGATTTGGTGGTTTTTGTTCAAATGAGTTTAAAAATAAAATTAAACTTCATAGAGAGTTTGAAATTATCCTTTTAAAGAAAACCCTATGACAATTTCATCTAAAAACAATGAATTGATGGATTTCGAATTCTAGGGTTCTTGATGAAAAACCATTTGGGGTTTTTTGATTCAAATGAGTTTGATAATCGAATTAGACTATACAGAGAGGTTCGAAATCTATCATGTAATAAAAACCCTCTATTAATTTTGGGTTTTAACTTCGAATTGTATGAATTCCATAATTAGGGTTTTCCGGTTAAAGCTATTTGGGGTTTTCGATTTTAACGAAAACAAAATTTAAATTAAACCTTGCAGAAAGTTTCGAAATTTCCTAGGTAATGAAAACCTAATGAATCCAAAACATGTTGATCATCAATTCGGTTGATTTAAAGTGGGATTTAGTGAACTTGAGTTTGAACGTGGAAATACTCAATTAATCGAGTTATAGTGGTCCATTTTAGAATTAAACATCACCTAAGGAGTTGTATGGATCAATAGAACAAGAACCCCAATCACGGAATTGATCGGGTTCGAATTGCGGTCTATTTGGAACTCGTTGGGTTCGATTTGGTTTACAAAGGGGAAGCTGGTAGGATGATGCTTAAAAGAATTAAAAAACGGAATTTGTTGTGATACCCTAGTGGGCGTGACTGGTAGGGAGTGTGTGTTGAGTGTGGGAGGTCATGGGTTCGACCCTATGCCTCACCAGTTTCTGAATTAAAAACCTATTTTTAGTATTTTTGTTATAACTTTTTCATAATAACTCTGATTTATTCCGTTCAAATTGCGTTGGAACCAGAATTTAATTTCGAACAAATTGGAATAATAAAATTTACGTTTCGACTCGAAACAATAATCGCGTACAATTACGCGTGTTTAAACATAATCGTACATACGTATACGATTTAAACAAACGAATTCGAAACCATGCGTACTTTCGTATGAACGTTTCAAACAATCTAAAATACAGGGGTTAACACGTAAGTGGCCACAAACATGATTTGACATTACGAATAACACAACGTTATTGTAATAATACAGATTATTCGTAGAAGTTAATCTACGTGATTTCGCGAGCATTTGATCATTCGATTCACATTCTCATGTGCATACACGGACCCTTATTATTTTTATTGTTTTAGGGGAGAAAACATGTGTAAAAAAACACTTTTAGATACATATCACTTGCATGAGTTAGCTATTTACTATAAGTGCAAACATAGCATTAAAAGTCCTTGCATATCGAACCGTTTAGTTTGCCGCAATGCAAAGCGTGGTAGTTGAAGATAGATCTATTAGGTTTGACAAACCTCACTTGGTAGATTGTAGGTCCACACAAGTGTTTAACTAGCCAATTCAAATATTACTATTGTTTGTGCTAGACAATAGTGGAAAGGCAACCAACATTCTAACAGTCAGCTTCGGTGTCGACCGCTTATGTGAATAGTACAATGACTAGCTATCATCACTATGCATGTGTGATTATATTATCTGCAAAGATTACATTTCAAACAAGTTGTTCAAACATTTGTGATTATTCAAACCTGTGTGTGCACCAACCTTTGTGTTGACTTTATTTGCATGTTTTCTCAGCACACTAAAAGCACAAGTAAGGACAAGCAGGGACTAAGATGTTGAGTCTCATGCATAGATTTCAATTCAAGTGTTTTGGATTTGGTTATTTAAGACATTAAACTTTGTAATTTACATTTTGCAAACTGTTATGTTTTGTTATTGGTTTTCAAACTCTTCCGCAAACGTTAAAATTTGATATTACAATTTAGACCAAATTTATGTTTGAAAAGCATATAGAGGTATTTCGTTATGTCTAATGCCTGAGATCCTGGTTAGTCACGCCCTAAACGGTATGATTCTGTTAGTTGAGTACTCATATCTAAACGAGTTGCCAATGTCTTATGCAGGGATTTTCAAAAGTTTGAAGTAAATCGGGCATCCCTATCTGATATGATGGAAATTGGTACGCCATGTCACGATACCACTTCCTTAATGTAAATACGAGTCAATTTATCCATTTTGTCAGTTTATTTAATTGCCAAGAAATGTACAGATTTCGTTAATCGATCAACAATTACCCATATCGTATCACAACCACTTGATGTACAAGGTAACTTAGTAATGAAATCCATCGAAATCTGTTCCCATTTCCACATAGGTATTTCTGGTTGTTGCAGTAAACCAGACGGTTTTTGATATTCAACTTTGACTTTAGAACAAGTCAAACTTTTGCTAACGTACTTAGCAATGTCGGCTTTCATATGAGGCCACCAACACAGTGCCTTCAAGTCATGATACATTTTGTCTGACCCCGGATGGACTGAATATCTACACTTGTGCGCTTCATCCATCACGAGTTCCCTTAGACCAGTATGCAAAGGTATCCAACGTCGATTCATGAAACAACGAGTTCCATCAGGCATGACATCCAATTGTTTTTCCATTCCTTGTAAGGATTCCTTTTCCATGTTATCCTTTTCTAAGGCTCCAAGCTGAGCACTTCGTACCTTATCAGGTAAGTCAGCATGTATCATTAACATAAGTGCGCGAACCCGTCTTGTTGATGTTGTGTCTTTTCTGCTTAGAGCATCAGCTACCACATTAGCTTTTCCCGGATGGTACTTGATCGCACATTCGTAGTCATTCAACAACTTGACCCATCGTCGCTGTCTCATATTGAGCTCCTTATGATCAAAGATATGTTGTAAACTCTTATGATCAGTGTAAATGGTACACCTGGTTCCATATAAATAGTGCCTCCAAATCTTCAAAGCAAATACCATTGCTCCTAACTCCAAGTCATGAGTAGTGTAATTCTTTTCGTGTGGTCTCCGTTGTCGTGAAGCGTAAGCAATCACTTTATCACGTTGCATCAACACACATCCCAAACCTTGGGCGGATGCATCACAGTATACCACAAAGTCTTCTGTCCCTTTTGGTAAGAACAGAATCGGTGCACTGCAGAGTTTTTGTTTCAATAGCTGAAATGCAGCTTCCTGTTTATCCGTCCAATCATACTTCGTTCCCTTGTGAGTAAGAGCTGTAAGTGGTTGAGCGATTTTTGAAAAACCCTCAATGAATCGTCGGTAATAACCCGCCAAACCTAGGAATTGTCGTACCTCGGTAGGGGTCTTTAGTGCTTCCCAATTCTTAATCGCTTCAATTTTCGCTGGATCAACATGTATGCCCTTTTCATTGACTATATGGACCAAGAATTGAACTTCTCGCATCCAGAAGTCACATTTCGAGAACTTAGCGTACAATTGTTCTTGTTTCGGTAATTCTAACAGCAATCGAAGATGTTCAGCATGCTCCTCCTCAGTTTGAGAATAGATGAGAATGTCATTAATGAAAACAGTGACAAACTTATCAAGATAAGGTTTGCAGACTCGATTCATGAGGTCCATGAATACTGCTGGAGCGTTTGTCAACCCAAATGGCTTGACCAAGTATTCATAATGGTCATAACGCGTTCTGAATGCTGTCTTTGGAATATCTTCCTCTTGGACTCTGAGTTGATGGTAAATCGATCTGAGATCAATCTTCAAGTAGTAACTCGAACCTTGTAAATGATCAAACAGATCGTCAATTCGAGGTAACGGATACCAATTTTTGATGGTAACCTTGTTAAGTTCCCAGTAATTGATACACATACGGAAAGTCCCGTCCTTTTTCTTAAAAATAAGACTGGTGCTCCCCACGATGAAAAACTAGGTCGTATAAAACCCTTATCCAACAACTCTTGCAGTTGTGTAGATAACTCTTGCATTTCAGATGGTGCAAGTCAATAAGGCGCCCTAGCTATCGGTGCTGCGTCTGGTGTAAGGTCGATTCAGAATTCCACTTGTCTAATAGGAGGTAATACCGGTAGGTCTTCTGGAAATACTTCAGGAAATTCACAAACCACTAGAATGTCTTCGATTTCTTTTCAGCTACCAACTTCTCAGTTATAAGTGATATAACTGTTGTATGAGCTTTTCGCAGACATTTGTGTACTTTCATACAAGATATGAGATGCAGTGGCGTACTGCCTGAAGTATAAAACCCTTATCCAAAAACTCTTGCAATTGTGTAGATAACTCTTGCATTTCAGATGGTGCAAGTCGATAAGGCGCCCTAGCTATCGGTGCTGCGTCTGGTGTAAGGTCGATTCGGAATTCCACTTGTTTGATAGGAGGTAATACCGGTAGGTCTTCTGGAAATACTTCAGGAAATTCACAAACCACTGGAATGTCTTCGATCTTCTTTTTAGCTACCGGCTTCTCAGTTATAAGTGCTATAACTGTTGTATGACCTTTACGCAAACATTTGTGTGCTTTCATACAAGATATGAGACGCAGTGGCGTACTGCTCTTCTCACCTTGTACATACAGTGTCTCTCCATGTGGAAGAGGTATACAGACAATCTTTTCATGGCATACTATTTCAGCCTGTTGTTTCGACAACCAGTCCATGCCAATGACTACATCAAAACTGCCTAAAGTGATAGGCATAAGGTAAATGTCTAGTGTTTGACCCATCAAATCAAGGACATAGCCTTTGAGAATATGTTCTACTACATTTAACTTGCCATCGGCAAGTTCTACAGTGTAAGGGTCCTCTAGGGTAGTAGGACTAACATTTAGCAACTTAGAAAATGCACTAGATACAAAACTCCAGTCTGCACCAGTGTTAAATAGCATAGAGGTACAGTGATTAATCAAGAGAAATGTATCCATAACGACGTTGGGATCCTCCTGTGCTTGACGTCCTCCAATCACGAATGCCCTGCCCTTAGCACCATTGTTGTTGTTGTTATTGGTGCCGTTGCCGTTTGTATCATTAGCCCCTCCTTTCTTGAGTTGTGGGCAATCCTTTTTGAAATGCCCCGGCTTTCCACGGCAGTCTTTAGCTGCATGACCCGCTTTACCGCACCGTTGACACCGGTACATATCACACTGATTCCCGACATGATGGAATCCACATTTGTTGCATTTTGGGTATTTACCAATATACCCTCCCGATTGTAATGAGTCTTATTTGACTCCTGCTTACGGTTCGGCTGAAATGGCTATTGATTGAAATTCTTGGAATTATTGCTTTCCCACTTCCTCTTTTTGTCTCCCACCTTAGCTGCTGCGGTTCATTTTGGTAGAGTTCCTTGTAGCACTGCCTGATCAGTCAGTTGGTGCGCCAACTAAACAGCTTGTTGAATCGTTGTGGGATTTGTAGAAGTGACTAATCCTTGAATCTGAAGTACTAATCCCCCAATGTAACTCTCAATCCACTTGCTCGGTGGAGTAGCCATGTGAGGTAGGAGTCTGGCTAACTCATGTGATTGAGTAGTGTACTCCTCGATATTATACCCTTCCATTTTAAGGTGCCAGTATTCCTCCTGCAGCTTTTGCACCTCATTGCAAGGGCAATACTCCTCCTGCAGTAATGTCTTGAACCCATTCCAAGTAAGGGCATTGGCCTCACCCAATCCCAATGTCTGCACATTTGAGTTCCACCAGGTCAATGCTGGACCCTCCAAAGTACTAGTAGCGTACTTGACTTTGTCCTCCTCTGGACAATTACACATCCCAAACACTGATTATGCCTTTTCAATCCGTCGAAGAAGTCCAATGGATCCTTCCGATCCTTTGAAGTTGTGCGGTTTGCAGTCCAAGAACGTCTTGAACGTGCATAGTTGTGGATTTACCAATCCCCACGTTGGACCATGTGGTCCTGTCGGATGTGTTTGAGCATAGTTTCAATAGCTTCAGCAACCTTATTATTGATCAGTTCGTTGAGTTCAGCAACAGTCATGTTTTTGTTTCCGTCAGCCATACTCTTCACATTTACAAGTATACATAATGAGATTTCATTCATCGCATAATCACCATTCATGCATAAGTAAACATAACAAACAATTTTTGCCGTCAAAATATTAATTCTCATATTAATAATCAACTAAACATGACATTTCATTTGCTATGAGTACATTGCACCCATATAGGTTTATTAACTAAAAAATAAATAACATCAAAATATCTAAACTCCTCCATTTGGTGGCGCAACACTAGAAGATGAATCAGCCTGCTCTGGTGGACCACCCCCTGCACCGTGATCATACTGTATATGTTCAGTGATGAGTGCCAACGCCTGCTCAGCTAAATCCCCAACTATGTTGGTTCCATCTATAGCCGCATTACATAGTGCAATGGCCTCTTTGGCCCTTGCCTCGGCCATAGCCACACATAGTTCTGTCTCCTGTTGTCGTGCCTCGGCCATAGTTGCACAGAATTCAGCCTCTTGCATTCGGTCAGTGAGCTCAATGATAGCATTTCGCATCATCTCCACATTTTCCACCAAATTCTCATGTAACTCGTCTGTACGAGCCAGCTCCTCCTTAAGACTCCTCCATTTCTCCATAATCCAGTTGTTGCTTTATAACAGTCCTATGATTGCCCCTGCTGCCTCGCGCATATTACGGATCTCTCGATCCATACGTGCCACGAATGCTGCAAAAGCTTGCTCTAGCGGATATCCTAGAGCTGGTAATGTCCAAATGCAGTAGTAGAGGTAGTAGCAGGTTGTGACACCCCGTAATTTCCAGGTCAGCATTGTATTTTATTTAAATGTTTATTTAAATGATTTTGTACATGTGGCACTAGAATTAGTTTAATTTAGTGCGACATGTGGCACGACAGTACAAACACTGGCACACAACTAGATAATTCGAGGAATTATCGAGAAACAGCACACCCGTGTCAAAACACACGAACGTTGGTGAACGTTTAGCACATCGTGTAAAACAACACTCTAAACAAAAGGGAACAAACAAACATTGAACTGGGAAGTTCAAACGAGGCCAAACGACAGTTCGTAAACGTGAAAACGATGACGAACAGATCAAACCCATGAAACTTGGCTTATTGGGCTCTTTAGGGGCCCATCGCGGTACGCGATGGCCCATTAGAAGCCTTGTAGCGGTACGCAATGAGATTCGGGAGAATTTGAATCCTGAATTCCTTCGCGGTACGCGAAGCATCTTTTTGGCCCTTCTCCGCGGTACCTGATGGGTGTCAGACGACAAATCTTTATAAAACCAAGATGCCATCATGTTTCTAGCCACCCTATTCCCATTTTACGATTCCCAGACACTCAATACTCATCTTCAACCTCTGTAAACATCATTAGCAACCTATGGAAGCCATTTTTGAGCACCTTGGAGCTCAAGATTGAAGTAAAGAAGCTCAGGACTCACTAGGAGCTTGAAGAGGAGGAATTGGAGAGCTCGACCACCATCCTCACCATCTTTTCTTTGCAAAAGCCTACTGACCAGAAGATTCAAAACTTGTTCAAGCGACATCTTGGTGTACAAGACCTTAAGAGGTAGTTTTATGGCTTTAAACACACCCACAACACCTGTACACTCACATGCAATGGGTAAAACCCACATGCAAGCACATATAGTGCACATGCACGAAGTTTTGTTCTGGGTTTGATGATATTTGTGAGATTAAAGACGATCTATGATGATATTGTAATGATTTAGGACGATCTATGATGATGTGCTTATAGAAATCACATGATTTGTGTATGAAATGATGAAATCTTGACATGCATGGATGATCTAGCATATTTTAGATGATCTTGAAGGATGGTGTATGATTATAAATGTTATTGGTGATGATCTACATGGTTGAATGTCATTAGAATGGTTAAAATGATGCATTTTGATGAACTTTCTATTGATAGAAACTTTTTATTGATAAAATGGTGAAATGGTTGATATTGGAAACCTGCATGCATATAGATTTGTTATTAGAATGATATTATGATGATTAGAAGCTTAAGAATGTGATTTGGATTGGATTATAGTCATTTTTGAAATGGTTACTATATTTAGTAACTTTTCGGGCCAAAATATTGATAGGTGATGAATTTGGCTATGTTGGTAAATTTAAATGTTGTTAAATGGCTTATTATAATGATTTATGGTATAAAAATGGTTTAGAATGGTTTAGGATAATCAGTTGTATGTAAATTGCCATAGTTACTATTTATAGTAACTTTATTTTGCAAACTATCAACTTATGAATATTTTGTGTAATTTGAGCATGCTAAGTGGTTATTTATGTCTTAACATGATGAATGAATGCTAAGTTAGATGGTTTCCGATATCGCGTATGCTATAAATGGAAACTTTCCATTTTAGGAAACTTTTATGTGCAAACATGACATAAGTGGCTTATTTGATTCCGTATGATAATATGCTATGTGTTAACATGATCACGTAGGACTAACGAGCATGCTAGAACTCTAAAATTAATATGCTTTGTGAAACTTTCCATGAATGGAAACTTACTATAAATAGTAAGTTGTCCATAGACGTGACTTGCGCGTTTTGCACACGACGAGCACTTACACGAATGTTACACGATTCACAACCGACACATGGTTCACCAACGGTTCGTTGAATTGACACGATCAACTTTGGTCAAACACGGTCAACTTTGATCAAACACGGTCAACTTTGGTCAAACACGGTCAACTTTGGTCAAAACACGGTCAAATACGGTCAATGTGGACCAACATGAGCAAACATGGTCATTGTGGACCGAAACGGACAAACATGAACAACCGAGGGTTGTTGAGTACAAACACGAACACTAGCACGGTCACTTACACAAATCAAGAACTGTATACGTTATAGGTTTCCGGTGACCGACGTGCTTACTACTCGAGGAGCTTACACATTCTGTACTTGCACACTAAGGTGAGTTTACGGCCCCTCTTTACTCTTTCCAAACATTTTAAATAGGGGGAGAATACTAGTTGCATCGAGTCAAACATCTATTACTGTACAGACATCTTTATGTGTATGCTAGTTTATTGGACAAACATTAAGTGTTGAACTCGTAACAAGTCCTAACAAAGTCTTACCGTTAATGTACGAACAACGTGGTAGGTTTGAATGGATTCGTTTGGGTGTGACTAACCCCACGGGGCACAATATTGACCGGTTGTCATAACCCGTGAAACTCTGACCTAATTTGTTGTGTATACGAGACACAACAGAGGCAGGAGCAAACAAGTCTAGTTCGGTAGTGACACACTGACACTTGGAGCCTAGGGCTCGGTACTAACATTATGATAAACATCATGATACACGTTTTCTTATTATATGTATATATCAAAACCTGTGAACTCACCAACCATTGTATTGACACTTTTTAAACTTGTATTCTCAGGTAACTGACAGGATCGGGGAATCCAGGAATGCACTTAGGGGATTTGAGCATAGGATCCCTCATGCATTTAATTTTCTGTCTTATGAAACAATTTAAACTTATGTTCTGTTTTAAGCAATGATGTATCAAACTTATTACTTTTCCGCTGCATGCTATGACAAATATATTTTTCCGCTTCTATGATTTACTATTCCGCTGCAAACTATTTTGTTAAGTGTATGTCAAACAATGTTATTTGAAACGTATATAGAGTTGTTCTATATGACCTTGAGTTGTGATTCTGGCCACGTCACACCCACGTGGACTGACACCTCGAGTGGGAATTTAGGGGTGTGACACAGGTGGTGGAGGCACTCTCTCCTCGCGCACCCAGCTACGGATAAGATCAGGGAACCACTGCAAATAATGGCTGCTCCCTCTGGGTCTAATGTGAATATCCTCACCAGGGTGGATAGCATCATCCACTGGCTCCAATTTCCTTTTCTTAGCTTCCTGGATTTCCACAACTTGTGGCTCCTCATTATGAATACGCTTAGACGATGATTCCATATCTGTTACATAACACTTATGTATAAATACTATTCAAAACATGATTGTATAAGCAAATGCGTCTAATGTTTAACAGTTATAGTCTAAGTCTACTAATGCAAACCTAGTTCGCTATAACCAATGTCTCTGATACCAATCTGTCACACCCCTAAATTTCAACAAACGGAATCATACCGTTTAGGGCATGACAAACCAGGATTTCAGTCATTAGACAAAGTGAAAGGCCTCTATATGATTTTCAAACATAAATTTGGTCGAAACTATAATATCAAAGTTTCAAAGTTTGCGGAAGCGTTTTAAAACAAATAAAAAAACGTAACGGTTTGGAAAATGTAAATTACATGTTTAAAGTCTTTAATAATCAAATTTAAAACACATGAAGTAAAATGTATGCATGAGACTCCGCATTCTAGTCCATGCTTGTCCTTACTTGTGCTTTAGTGTCCTGAGAAAACATGTAAATCAAGTCAACACAAAGGTTGGTGCATACACAGGTTTGGATAATCACAAATGTTTGAACAACTGTTTGAAAAATGTTTACAGATAACATAATCACACATGCATAGTCATGATAGCTAGTCATTTGTACTATTTACATAAGCGGTCGACATCGAAGCTGACTGTTAGAATGTAATTTGCCTTTCCACTATTGTCTAGCACAAACAATAGTAATGTTTGAATTGGTTGGTCAAACACTTGCCTAGACCTACAGTCTACCAAGTGAGGTTTGTCAAACCCAATAGATCTATCTTCAACTACCACGCTTTGCACTACGACAAACTAAACGGTTCGATATGTAAGGACTTATAATGCTATGTTCGCACTTATCGTAAATAGCTAACTCATGCAAGTGATATGTATCTAAAATGTTTGTTTGCACATGTTTTCTCCCCCAAAACAGTAAAATGTAAAAAGGGGCTGTGTACGCACCTTAGATAGCAAATAGAATGATCAATTGTTCGAGAATTTCGCGTAGACAATCTTCTATGAAGAATCTGTGTCATTACAATAACGTTGCGTTATTAGTAATGTTAAATCGTGTTTGCAATCACATACGTGTCAACACACATATGTTAGAATGTTTGAAACGTACATACAAAAGCATGTACTGTTTTACGTTCGTTTGTTTAGATCGTTCAATTATATACGACTTCGTTAAACACGCGTAATTATACGCGACGATAATTTCATTGTCAAAATATAGATTTTATTGTTTCATGACGTTCGGAATTCCATTTCGGTTCCAACGCATTTTGAACGGATTAAAACGGAGTTAAAACGAGAAAGATATGAACAAAATGCAAAAATTGGTTTTAAATCTCAAAAACCAGTGGAGGGAAGGATCGAACCCTTGACCTCCAGGACCAAACAATCACAACCAACCAGCTCCTCTGCGTCTGCAATTGCGATTAACCTTGGTTTTAAATGATTTTAAGAACAATTCGTCTGGTTCCCCTTTTGTTAACCATAACCGAACCAAATGGGTTCAACTGAACCCCGATTCGATCACCTTCGAACCTGCAACCTTAGGGTTATTGTTCAAGGTTTCCAGACGAGTCAATAGGTGATTTTAATTTAATTAATCATTATCTAAAACCCCAAATCGTGATGTGTATAGTGTCGAACATGGCTACTCAATCCCAAGACTCAAACTTGTTCAATTCGTTTAAAATACACTATAAATCCATATAGTTTTCATCAATTAGGGAATTCCCAAACTATCAGCAATATTTAATTTTATTTTTAACCTAGTTTGCAATAAAATCCCCAATTTGTTTTTGTCAAGAACCCTAGATTCCAAAAATCACGGAATTCGTTATTGTTTTATAGAATCAACATAGGGTTATTCTTAATCGGGTTTTTCTGAAACTAACAGTGCCATTTAATTTTATTTTCGAACCCATCTCTATCAAAATCCCCAAAATCGTTTGTTTCAAAAACCCTAGAACTTGAAATCATGAATTTCGATATTTCTAAGTGAAATAAACATAGGGATTTCGTTTAATGTGATATCACGAACTATCTATATAAGTTAATTTGATTTTTGAATTCATTTTGTTAAAAATCCCCAAATAGTTTCATATCAAGAATCCTAATAATCAAACTCGTATGATTTGATGTTAGAACCCAAAATTGACATTTGGTTTTCCTTAGTCGGCACTTTTAGGTGTTTTAGGAGTCGATCATTACCTGATTTGGTGCCTAATTGATGGAGATCGAATAATTGCTTGAGTTCGGCCAACCCCCGATCAAATTCCTCTATCCAGCTTGCTTCTGTTTGAATTGTTGTATGGAACAGGTTCTAAATGTGCCGATTAAGTGTTCTGGGATGCCAATTTTGTGATTTATGGTCGAGATGTGTGGTTTACATAGTGAAAGGCTACGGTTTCATCTTTTAAGTTATAATTCGATGACTTAAGAGTTCATAACGTATGATAACTATAAATTATCATTGATGTGATCATTATAGATGATTTAATTCAGTAGTAACTGATTATTGATGTGGAATTCGAATTCCAATTGATTTTTGGCCGAATTTTGACTTCCAAAGTCAAAATTTTGCATTTTATCCTAATTACAAACTTAATCATTGTAATTGCGGTGTTTATAACTTGGTTTGTTCAATTTTAACCCTTCTAGTTTGATTTTGTTTAATTTCATGTTGTTTCTGTTAAAATATGATTAACGGGGTTAATCCGAAATGCCGGATTGTCACAAAGGGGTATTATCGTCCGTATAAATTTACAGACCGTGATTCATAAAATTCCGGACTGTAATTTAGTAAGTAGTCAATGACCAACTGCATAATTACAGATCATATAATCACGTACCACGTTCTATGAAAATTACAGACCGTCATTTACCTTTCATATCAAAGGAACAACTGCTTAATTACGTACCAATAATCACTTACCAAGCATTAAAATCATGGACCATGTAAAAAAAATCGAAAAAAACTATAACAATACTATACTCAAATTAAAGATAATAAAATTCTCTAGTTTATGGTGTAATTTTTTTAAAAAAATAATTAAGCATTTAAAAGTTATTCGACTTTTTTAAAAAATAGTGGGACTTGATTCCCCCAAAAAATGTCAACAAATGTAAGCAATTCCTTTTTACCCTTTCAACTTTAATTTACGCAAGTTTTAAATAAAATGTGGGGAGCACTAGATCTTAACCATTCATTAATTTGATTAAGGGCCCAGATTCCTTCCTACCCTTCTCACGTTAATAACCCTTTGTATTTGATCCGGCTCCTAGATATATATATATATATACATATATATAGGAGATGGTTCCATTGTTAACCCTCACTTATATCGTTAACTCGTGTTAACCCGGCATTTTTTTGTCCGAATCTTTGGTTTTTTTTCATAGTTTTCGTTATACATAAATAAGGGGGTTTCTTTTTTGTGTTTTTGCTAATTCATCACCGTTTAGAAATTATTTACAACCGTAAGTAAGTGTAAGTTACTTACATTACACTTAATGGCCATACCGTGTACGAAAAGCTGTCTTTGGGATATCTTCTTCTTGGATCCTTAGATGGTGGTATCCAGATCGCAGATCGATCTTGACGTAGTAACTCGATCCTGGCAGTTGATCGAACAGATCATCAATGCGAGTAAGGGGTAACGATTTTTGATCGTCACTTTGTTCAACTCACGGTAGTCAATGCACATGCGGAATGTGCCATCATTCTTCTTCACGAACAAGACCGGAGCTCCCCAAGGTGAGAAGCTTCGTCTAATGAAACCCTTTTCCACCAGCTCCTGGAGTTGGTTGGACAACTCTTGCATCTCTGAAGGTGCAAGTTGGTATGGTGCTCGTGCAATAGGTGCTGCACCCGGTGCGAGGTCTATGAGGAACTCCACTTGTCGAAGTGGTGGTAGTCCTGGTAGATCCATAGGAAATACGTCGGGATAGTCGCACATGACTGGGATGTCTTATATTTTCTTCTCTCCTTCAGTCTTGTCGGTGATAAGTGCAAGTATGGCTGTGTATCCTTTTCGTAAGCATTTGTGGGCTTTCATGCACGAGATGATGTTCAGAGGAGTGTCGCTCCTCTCGCCTTCGTTGATTAGTGTTTCTTCATCAAGGAGAGGTATACATACTATCTTATCATGACAAATTATCTCAGCTTGTTTTTCAGACAACCAATCCATGCCCAATACAACATCAAAACTGCCTAGTGTAACTGGCATGAGGTCGATCTTAAATTTTTGATTTGCTAGCTCTAAAGTGCATTCCTTCATAATGTGTTTAGTTTCAATTAATTTACCATTAGCTAGCTCTACTGTATATTCAACCTCTAAGGGTGTTGGGGTAATGGCAAGTGTCTCACTAAAATCTTTAGATATGAAACTTCTCTCAGCACCAGTATCAAACAATACAAAAGCATAATGATCGTTTAGGAGATACGTACCTGTTGCAAGGTTGGGATCGTTTCTGGCTTCCTTAGCCCTGATCACAAAGGCTCGTCCATTCGGACCATTGTTATTCCCGTTATTGTTGTTGTTCTTCAAATGTGGGCAGTCCCTCTTAAAGTGCTCGGGTTTTCCACATTCGAAGCAGCCCTTTGGTGCATCGAGTTGTTGCTGTTGTGGTTGTGGGGTCTTTGCCAGTATCTCGCCTCTACAATCCTTGGCGAGATGTCCTCCTTTGCCACACCATTGGCATCATATAGAGCCACATTGTCCCAAGGCATGGTGTAAGTTGCATTTAGTGCACTTGGGATGTTTTCCTGCGTAGGTTCCTGTGGTTTGAGTGGTTGGGATGGGTGGTGCATAAGCGTTGCTGTGGTGGTGGCTGAAGAGTGGAAGATTTGCTCATAATGTTATCCTATTTGCTTTTGTTATCAGTGGGTTTGGCTACCGCACCACGAGGTGGTAAGATTCCTTGTGCGACGGCCGAATCAGTGAGCTTATGGGCCAGTCGCACGGCTTGTTGTAGGGTAATGGGGTCAGTAGAAAGTACCATTCCCTGAATTTGAGGTGGTTGTCCCTCAATGTATTTCTCAATGTGCTTGTAGGGTGGGGTTACCATTTCCGGGCACAGGTGTGCCAGTTCATATGACCGTGTAATATATGCCTCGACCTCGGAACCAATCATCTTGTGGTTCCAAAATTCAGTCTCAAGTTTCTGCACTTCATCGTGAGGACAATATTCGCGGTTCAACAACCTGTTGAACTCTTCCCAGCGTAGAGCGTTGGCTGCATCGAACCCAAGGTTTTGAACATTGGCATTCCACCAAGTGACGACCGCTCGCTCCAGTGTTCCTACAGCGAACTTGACCCTGTCTTCGTTCCTACAGTTGCTCATGGCAAAGGCCGACTACGCCTTTTCCGTCCAGCGCAACAGTCCGATGGCTCCCTTAGTGCCGTTGAACGAGTGGGGTTTGCAGTCCAGAAACATTTTTTATGTGCATGGATGTTGATTGATGTTTGCTCCTGAGATATGCAAAGAAAGAAGTTGGATTCAAAATCCGATAAACACGTTGTGTTGGAAACAAGCGATTATGATGCAAGGTGACTGTGAAAACATGACTCATCACCTTGGTTCAGTGGGTTTTGATTACGGGTAACTTCCCATGGAGCAAGTGCCTCTTCAACCCATTTGTTGATGAGTGCGTCCAGTTCAGCTGGTATCAAGCTGATGTTCCCATGGCCTCCCGCGTTTCTGCGTCCTCCATGTCTTCCGGCCATGATCTTCATAGCTTTAATAAGTGTTAGTGTTTGTTTAATGACTAACTTAGTGTGTGCGGTGGGTACCGAAAGGAAACATGTAGAGCTATTGGCTCCTCACCGTCATGTGCAATCACATACGGTGACGATCGTGACGTCATATTTAGAATACGCGTAGTTAAATGTATCCGTACAATCATGTATGCAGATAATAAATGATTACGTAGGTTAGTACTATTGCTACTAACACTCTATGTGTGTGGAGACTAGTGGTTATAGACTAAGTTCACTGAATGCAAACCTAATTCTCAATAACCGGAGGCTCTGATACCAATCTGTCGCACCCCGAGAAATCCCGTCCCTTCCGGGGAGCGAGCGACGGTCTGTCAGGATCGCAGTCTACGGTCACACAGTTGCGAGACCTACATGTTTGGTTGCATACGTACATCCAACTACTTGGTCAAAACAGTTTTGTAAAATCAGAGTTGCGGAAGTAAAAGTTTAGGTTGTCAACACAACGTTGTAATTTTAAGTTGCGGAAGCATAAGACTAAAACAGTTTTCCAAACAAAACGAAGTAATAGTTGTGGCGAGTAAAGATGGTTAACAACACATGACATAAAAAATGACAATGTTAAATGTTCTCAATAGCCTAAGACACTTAAGCAGATGCATGTGAATCCAGCCTAGCATCCTAATCCTTGTGCGTGATGCCTTACTTACCTGAGAAAACATGCGAGAAAAAGGGTCAACATAAAGGTTGGTGAGAGCATAGGTTTTTCATAAGCAGTATACATCCAATGTTTATAGTAAGAGTTATGATTTACATATCATTACAATGCAGTATCGATTGATAGATAGTCAATACAGTTATATTATATGAGGGTTCATACCAAAGCTGACAGTTGTGCCTCCCGCCATGTCCATCACAAGACAATGGAAAAGTGTTGGTCAACGTTGCACCCATTCCGACCTCCAGTTGGGTTGGCCTCCTAGGCGCGATGGCGGGGCTTGTCATGCCCAAATAGTACCATTCAAGATTACCACGCTAGGCGCTACGCGCTACTAACGGTCCGTGGAGTATCGCGAGGACTTTTAGTTGTGATGTGGTCCACACATATACATATAGTGATTGTAGGACCGATTTGGAGCTCGGAAACAATCCGGTTCCAATGGATATCTAGTCGACAGCCTCCGGAATAGTGCGGAATCCTATTCCAGGGTTTTCCAATCGAAACCAAAAGAAACCGTGGTGATCCGAAGGTGAAGGATGGACGTTTGATCGAGAATCGAACACCACGTGATGTGAATCGAACTTGGATGTGCAATGGCCGCTCTAATCTCCTAGGGTTTTGACTCTGGGTTCTCAGCGAAGAAGGAGGGCTGTCAAAAAGTTAGGTTTGAAAAGGTTTGGACTTGTATTTATAGGCTGTCATCATTTGGCAGAATGAGAGGCCGAAGCAACTCATTCAGCGAATGACTTGGCCGAATGGACAGGTTAGTCGAATGAGTCATTCGGCGAATGACTCATTCGCTTGACTTAGTTATTCGCTAGGGCGCTCATTCGGTGAATGACTTCATTAGTAGAGTCATTCCCTCGAATGGGTCTGTAACCATACCTAAACATTGATAATCCTAATCAAATACAAATATACTTAATAATAAACACTAAGAATTAACATAGAAAGACAAATTCCATTAATATCATAAACTTTATACATAATGGATAGTACAAAATCAAACTAGGGACATTTAATGCATCTACAAACTCCCCCTTGGACCTAGTTTAATCCTTGGAAGTGTCTTTCTTGAAGTGCTTGTCAGAGATAGCTTTCCAATCAGCTCCAGCATGTATTCTGAACACCATACAGATACGAATGACTCTCATGAACTGCATGGCTTGCTCTATGTCATCAACATCGAAAAACATCCGATGAAAGTACAAAGTCTTGACATCATTGCGAGACAGATTGGTCAACCACATTGGATCAAAAATACGTTCGGTCTCCCACTTTTTCTCTTTGCACATCACTATCACAGCTTCTACAGTACGCCGTCATAATACCACCATCGGAAGCCCTCAATAAAGTCTTGACGCATCTTCCTTAATGGAATCTTCTTCATGCCTTTAGGAGGAAGCCACTTCAGTTGAACAATATGTCTTCGGGTATCTTTGTCAATCTCGGATAAGTAATATCTTTCAGGTTGCTGAGGCCTGAAATTTACCCATCTCTTCCGATACTCGTACTGTATTTGCCTAGAGAACCATGCAGACATTCCAGAATCTTCGCTGTATAGCATACTCAAGCGCGCAAGTTGATTAACTTCGAATCCTCGCAGCGTCTTGAAATCATGTGGATGCTTGAAATAATCAATTCCCTTTTCTCTCTTCACAGCATAGCATCCCAAGTCATGAAAGTATGCCCAGCTAAGAATCTAACCTCCAGCTTTGTAACCTTTGGTCCTATACAGTTTGGTGTGTGTAGCTGGCATCTTCTCATTGCTCTCTTTTTTCAAAGCTTCCCAGTAAGCTTTCCATTCTTCTTTTCTTTGTTGAATGTCATCAGCTGCAGACTTACTACTTGTAACTTGTTCTTCTAAGTATCTGCTCAGCAACTCTTCAGTAGCTTGATCAAACAGATCAGTGAAGGTTGGTAGTTCGTCTTCAGCTGATGTATACTTGACATATTCCTCTTCACTTATGTCTTCCAGAATGACTTCATCAACGTCATCAAAAATTTTTGGAGACGGCTCATCAAAAACCAGAGCTGAGGAGTCATCAATCACAACCTCGTCAGGATTCAACCTGAATAGCTCGGCGATCTGCTCCTTTGATAAACAATGGATAATCTCCCCCTCTTATTTATCATAGCTCACTGAGTGCTGTATAATGCCTTGAGCATATAGAATCACAGTAAGTGTCTCATCCAGTAGACGTCTCAAGTGAGCAGCTTTGACTTCCTCAGTAGCTATAGGTTCTTCAGTCTGAGCAGGAGGAAGAGAAGGAGCTTTATCACTTTTGTCGTGCTTTGTCTTTGTGCGTATCTCAGGAGAAGGAGGGGATTGATCATCATCATCATCAAAACTGGAAGATCCAGTAGACCCACTCCCTAATCCATCCTGATCATCACCATCAGAGTCATCCTCCTTGTCAGACTCTTCATAATCTACTTTCTCCTCATCAGATGCCTCTTCCTCTTTTTCATCATCATCATCTTCTTCTTCTTTCTCTACATCTAAATCATCGGAGTTGGCTGTGGTGCCTTCGATCCTTGGAGTACCCTCTTTGAGACTTTCAAGCTGTTCAGCAATTCGGGTGTTCTCCTCTTCCAAAGACAGGATCCTGTTACTGAAATCAGTGGCAGTCAAAGCCAACTGATTATGCTCATCAATGTATTTCAGCAATTGTTCCTCTTGTTGAGCAGAGCGGGCTCTCAAATCAGCTCGTTGATCAGCAACCTGGAGCAATAAGGCATCCTGATCATTTACCTGTTATGTGAGCTGGGCTATCACAAGTTCTTGCTCCCTGCTCTTTTGCTCTTGCTCCAGATTCCTTTCCATCAATCTAAGAACCATAATATTCAGTGTACTCAGCTGCTCGACAACTGAAACAGTAGGTATAATAAGTTCAAATCGTGTGGTGGAAGGATCAGTAGATGCAGTAGTGTATATGGGAGCCTGAACAACAGAGGTGGTCAGAGGGGCAACAGTGGAACGTGTCGGAACAGCCCTTGACCTGGCCAGTGAAGAAACTGCGACTGCTGCCACTAATGTAACAATCGTTGTAGCAGCAGTCGGCAGTTCTGACCTTCTCTGAAATAGAAACCTAGCTCTTTTCCTCTTGCCTACAGGAGATGATGTGGACTGAGTTGCAGCAGCAAGAGACACAGCTGCAGTGGCTGTAGTAGAAGAGCGTGGAGGAGGTGAGATATCAAACTCAGGAATAAAATTAGGATCAATAATCTCTTCAAGCTCTGTTTCACTTTGCTTTCTCTTCCTCTTCACCGATCTCCCTCCTACCCATACATCCTCGTACTCATCTGGAGTATCCTCTGAGTCTGAACTCTCAGCACCTTCCTCTCCTCCAGCCTCACCACCTGCATCTCCAGATTCCTCTGAATCATCTTTGTCTTCTGTAGAGGTAGTACCAGTCATATCAAGTGGAGTGGAGACAGTGGTTGTAGAAGTAGCCATAAAGTCTAACTACAACAATGAGTCAATATCAACATCCTCTTCATCTGCAGCAGACAAACCAACTCCATCACCAACACTCACACCAACTTCACCAACATCCATCACACTGGCCTCAATCATACTAACATCAGCAGTAGTAATGATGTCATCAGCAACAGCACTCACACTAACAGCACTCACAGCTACAGTGCTCACAGCAACAGTGCTCACTACAACTGAGCTCACACCAACACTAGCACCAGCACCACTACCTCCTGCACCACCAGCACCACTACCACCTGCACCATCATCAGGAACAATAATATCGTCCACCTCAGAGTCCGAGTCATCGTGCCTCCATCTCCTACCCACTGGAGCTATGTAATCAGGTCTTAGAAGATGACCAAACAAAGAACGAACTATAGGCTTCCTATCCTTTCCTCTGTATGACATCACTCTGTTAAGAGTAATGTCATTCATATGCTCCAAGAGAATAATGTCAGCAATGACCTTCGGCAAATCTGGTAGCTGAGCATCAATCAGCTACTGGAGGAAACGAGGATACATGAGATATTTCTTGTCTCCCTTGAGCATCACATTTTCTTTGATGTGTGTAAAGATCATCTTTGAGAAATTGAAGGGTCTGTTGAGCACCAAGGCAAAGAATGCACACTGTATCGTTTCCCTCATATCATCAAATCCGCCTCTCCTAGATCCTAGACAGTGAATGAGAACGTGTGCCAAATACTTGAACTGGGGAGACATGTATGCCTTGTTGCGAATCCCTGCTCCTAGATCACCTTCGTACTTGCACCGCATGAAACATCCACGAACTAAATAGCGGTTAAGTAGATATGGCTGATCTGGTGTATCCTGGAATCCACAGACTTTCCTGATGTGCTCAGCAGATATAATCACATCATGTCCAAGCACATTCCCTCGAATGACAGGAGGCTCAACCTCACAGTCAATATCAGCAGACGCCCAGAAGTCCTGCTGATGAGACTGATATGGCACATGCATAGTAGAAATAGCAGCAAAAATCCTGGAACGCTTCAAAAATGTAATAATCTCTGTGAAGTGTCGAGCATTCGGCGTAGTAAAATCCAGGTGAGCACATATGTTGTTCTTTGTCACTGATTTGTATCCAGCCATAATGAAAAACAGAGAAATACACAAGTCAGTATCAATTCAGTTGAACAATAGATTTAAATCAGAACAAATAACATTTAGAAACTTTTGGCCGAATGTACATGATTTGGCCGAATGAGCACATTGGTCGAATGAGTCATTCGCCGAATGAGTCACATTTGCTGACTGAGCTAACTTCATTCGGCGAATGAGCCATTCGCTGAATGGCGTCATTCGGCTGGCAGTTCAAATTCAAACTCTAGTTTACAAAAACTTAAATCAGCTCATAAAAATCACATACCCACACTCAGAAATGACCGAATAGCAACATTAAAACTAGTCTCATGTGATTTAAAGTCCATTTTGATCATCTATTGAGAGGGCGATTTCAAAAACCCTAAAACCCTCGAACCTGTCCTGTTTTCGATGATTTCACGGTCAATAATCATTTATCTTGTATCAATCAGTACCTGAGATGATGAATAAATGAAATATCTAGATCTGGATCAAGAACACTGATGAGAAATCTATGAACCGAAGAGAGAGACAAATTGGGGCGAATAACACACACACAGGGGCGAGCGAATGAAAAAGGGGAGAATGAGGCAATTCGGCCAAATTAAGTACTTAAATAGTACAAGTCATTCGCCAAATGAGACTGGCGAATGAGTCATTTTGCTCCAAAATCATTCAGTCGAATGAAATTCAAATTCAATAGTCATTCGCCGAATGAAACAGGCGAATGACTTCCCTCGGTCCTGAGTGATTTGGCCGAATGACTCATTCGCAGAATGAATTCATTCTGTCGAATGAGCTATACTCATTACTCATTCGTCCGAATGAGAATTTTCACTCATAAAACACAACTTTTGAGCTTACAAATGATCATCTAAAAACAAATTTTGAGTTAAACAAATGCCATTTTGAAGATAAGTCTGGTTGGATAAGGATTCAGATATGACAGACATCTGAGCTTACAAATGATCATCTAAAAACAAATTTTGAAAAATATAAACTCTTTTTGTGTTTTCTGAAACAAAATACAACTGTACAACTAGCAATCAATAACAAAGAAACACATATTTTTGTGAAAAGTCTATTGAGAAAATAACACATACACCTAATCACATCAAATCAGCATTACTGAATGTTTCACTTCAGACACACTTGTCTTGTGATACGATTACTGATATATCTGTCCAATTTAAGCTTTACAATACAAAAATTTTTAAACTCATTTGATGATCACTTATATTTTCTAAGTTACCCATTTTATCTAACCTGCAAAGATTAAAATAAGTTTGTAACTCATCTCTGCACAACTTACTACCTAACATCATAAATTCCATAAGGTTCCGATTTATTTTCTTTTTGTATTTTTTTTGATTCGTCTCTCATAACAAACACATTCTCATGGACGGCTTCAGCTAGATCTTTACAAAGCAATGTGGCAAGTATACAGACCTGTGTTGACACGATTGACTTGTTCTATCCAAATAGACGGCTTCAGCTAGGTCTTTACAAAGCAATATAGCACGTGTATGGAATCGAACTTATTTTATTTTTGTATTTTTCACAAGCTTAATACTAGCTTGATTTTCTTTTATTTTGTTTTGATTCAATCATTCTCATCTAAATGGACGGCTTCAGCTAGGTCTTTACAAAGAAATATGGCACGTATACAGGCCTGTGTTGAAACGATTGACTTGTTCTGTCCAAATGGACGGCTTCAGCTAGGTCTTTACAAAGCAATATGGCACGTGTATGGAATCAAACTTATTTTATTTTTTGTATTTTTACAAGCTTAATACCAGCTTGATTTTATTTTATTTTCTTATGATTCAATCATTCTCATCTGAATGGACGGCTTCAGCTAGGTCTTTACAAAGCAATATGGCATGTGTACAGATTTGAATTCATGAATCATTGGAAACCTTATTAGATCATATGATGACAGGTGTATGCCTGATTTGAGTCAAAAACTATTTCTCACTTAGCTGGTTTTCTAAAACGGATCCCACGAATCAGACTTTCTAAGTCATCACAAATTGTTTATACATTTTGTAAAGTCAGCCTATCAGTACATCTATTCACAATTCTCATTTGTTTCTAGCATACACATTCACCTCAGTTTTTAAGACATAATAGGCTAACACATTATTTTCTCAACGAATATTTTCTCAATTTTATGATTTTTAATTGTTTTTGTATTTTTCAAATTTTTTAAAATTTTTTTGATTTTTCAAATAACATACTTTTTCTCCCCCTCAAAACCTAAAACAGAAAATCTTTTTGAGTTTTTGATTAAAGAAATGAAATAACAGAAATACGTAACAATGAAAAAAATAAAAGAAAACGAAACTTATTAATAAAATCGATAATCATTTGTTAGATTCAGATGAAGGAAGATCTTCATTCTTTTGAAAAACACCATTAGCCGATAACAGATATAAAAATCTGGGTTTATCAAATGCTTTTGTAAAAAGATCGCCTTTCTGGTGATCGGTGTGAATTTTAACAACATCAATTAGTTTCTTTTCAAAACAATCACGTATGAAGTGATAATTGATATCGATGTGTTTGGTTTTCGAGTGCTGGACCGGATTCTTAGTGAAAGCTATGGCGGCAGTATTATCAACATAGATAGGAGTTTTAGAAAAATGTAACCCATAGTCCCTGAGTTGCTGTGGTATCCAGATGATTTGAGAACAACAACTTGCAGCAGCAATGTATTCAACTTCACAAGTTGAAGTAGACACCGACGTCTGCTTCTTGCACTGCCAGGTAACTAATCTGGTTCCAAGGAACTGACATCCCGCTGACGTTGACTTGAAATCCCTCTTGCATCCACCATAGTCTGAATCACTGTATGCAGTAAGCTCAAAGTTATCATCATTAGGGTACCATAAACCAAGATCAGGAGTACCCTTCAGACTGTCATCAGTAGAACCGAAAATGATATCGTCCACATAAACTTAAACAAAGAGTAAATCACCATCCTTTTCTCGAATAAACAGTGTGCAGTCAATGACACCTCTTCTGAACCCATTGTTTAGAAGGTGAGTAGAGAATGTCTCGTACCACGCTCGCGGTGCTTAATGCAATCCATATAAAGCCTTGTCTAGCTTGTAGACTTGGTCACGATGCAATTGATCTTGGAGGTTGACTGACATACACTATTTCACTGATCACACCATGAAGGAATGCACTCTTAACATCCATTTGATAGACTTTAAACTTCTTGAAGGATGCATATGCTAAGAAAATACGAATTGCTTCAAGACGAGCAACCGGTGCAAACACTTCATTATATTCCAATCCTTCAATCTGTCTGAATCCTTGGACCACCAGACGTGCCTTGTTTTGCACAATGCTCCCGTGAACATCATTCATGCAACGAAGAACCCATCTGGTGCCTATCACTTTTGCACCTTTTAGTTTGTCAACAAGTTGCCAAACTCCTAATTTCTTGAATTGCAGAAGTTCTTCTTGCATGGCATCAACCCATGATTCCTCTCTCAATGCTTCGCTGACTGTGCGTGGTTCAACTTGAGAGACAAAACAGGGATGGGCACAGTAGTTTACATCAGCAAAGTCAAGAATGTCAGCAAGGCCTCCAGAAGATAGCTGATTTCTTGTCTTAACCCCGTTAAGCGAACTACCAATGATGTTCTCGTGAGGATGAATACGATTGATTCTTCCTACAGGATGAGCTGGAACCTCAACCTGTGGATCAAGATTGTTCAGATTCAAGTCCTCAAGTCCAAGAACAAGATTGTCAATATTTGGTTCAGGGGCTGCTTGCGGAACTGAATTATCATCTGTGTCTGAGCTGTCATCATTTATATGTATTGTGGGAAGCATCATACATCATTTGAACAACAACATCTTCATCTGAGTACATGGGAGGCATATTGAATGAGTCGAAAAGGCTTGAATAGTCAAACATCCAGTCTGGACCTTTCCCAGGTGGGGGGCATTGTATGTCTTTGAACATCAACATGGTAGCACTCCTCCACATTTTGAGTTGATCTGTTGTAGACCCTTTTATTTGGAGTGTTGTATTCTTCCACCTTCTCATTGAACTTGCCCTGCTCATGTTTCTTAAGCATAGTGCACGGTGCATCAAAAGGTTCAAGATACTTAAGATTTGGTTTTCTGTTGTGAAGCAGTTCAAAGCAAGTCTTCCCATGTCTCTTCACTATCAAAACCCGGTTCAGTGTGTAGCAAGCATTTGCTACAGCTTCATTCCAGAACAGAACTGGAAGTGACGAATCAGCAAGCATTGTCCCTAGTAGCCTCAATCAAAGTTCTATTATTCCTCTCATCAACATCATTCATTTAAGGGACATATGGAGAACTAAATTGTTGAACAATGCCCCGTGCATTACAAAAATTCTCCATGTTGTGGTTCTTGAACTCCGTCCCATTGTCAGTTCTGAGCATACGAATCTTGAGCTTATAGAGGGATTCAAGTTTGGTCACCAACACTTGAATACACTCAAACGTTTCAGATATATCCTTTAAAAAGAAAACCCAAGAGTATCTGGAATACTCATCAGTAATTACTAAACAGTATTGATCCCCATCTATACTCTTGCGGTTGACCTGTCACACCCCGAGCCGGCGGGACGGATCGTATTCCCCGCCGGGCGGAAGGTTCTCGGGGCGTGATATCGTGTGTGATAATCGTGATGATCAGATTGTTTACATAGCATCAATGTTAAAAATAACTAAAGCACAATAAAGCATTAACTAGGACTACAAAGTTAATAATCAATGTTTAGTAATTTAACTAAGTAAACCTATCAAAAGAATCAAATGTATCTATCTTGTATCTGTACAAGATATCAAAAGTGACTCGTAACATCAATCAAAATATGTGCTTTCCAAAAGTCTACTAGGTCCTCTATCTGAGCATCCTAGTATGCAGTCCTAAAATCCTGAGCCTATTCCTGTGCATCACCTGAGAAAGCATGTAAGAAAACAAAGTCAACACAATGGTTGGTGAGTTCATATAGTTTTAGTATTTGAAAATTAGTTTTGCAAACCTTCTCGGTAAAACCTCAACCTCATTAACAACACCTGTATCATCCAACTCGGTATGCTTATATAAAGGGCATACCCCTGAGTCGAGCCTACAACCCGCCCAGACGCCATCCCACCACATACTAAGTCACATAGGACATTGTTGTTAATGATAATTAAGCATTTTACCTACCATTCAATTCCATCATAGTTTCAAGTATCATGTTTAAAAGTTTATGATATCCACCCAATAGCATTCACGAATCCCCTTGGTAACAACCTTAATCTCATTAACACCACATGTATCATCCAACACGGTATGCTTATATATAGGGCATACCCCTGAGTCGAGCCTACAACCCGCCCAGACGCCATCCCACCACATACTAAGCTGCATAGGACATTGCTGTTAATGATAATTAAGCGTCTTACCTACCATCAAATCCTATCATAGCTTTAAGTGTTCTGATCATAAGTTTTCACACGCACAAAGTAGTATTAGAGCATCAAGTTTGAGAGTCACCATTATGGACAGCTGAGCACCCTATGGAATTCAGCATTCACCCATAACGGTACTAAATATGACTCATAACGTGTTTTGATAGAGGAATCCTCAAGATGACACAAAGTCAGCTAGAAGAAACCAAAATCATTCTAGTTACTCGTCATACCCATAGAGGAATCAAGAAGGACACTGAATGACTAGTATGGCTTGACCACTGTCAAGACGCGTCGGTCAATCAGTCTGCCTTACATGATCCTGACAACGAAGAGCACTGATGAATAGTATGGCTTGACCAATGTCAAGACACGATGGCCAACAATCGGTCTTACGATGTCCGACAAAGAAGAACACTGATGACTAGTAGGGGTTGACACACAGGTCAACACGCGGCGGCCAACAGTCTGTCTTACGATTTCCGATAGCTTAAGCATACAAGTTTAGAGCATTCCCATAGTTTA
This sequence comes from Mikania micrantha, assembly GCA_009363875.1. NCBI lineage: Eukaryota > Viridiplantae > Streptophyta > Magnoliopsida > Asterales > Asteraceae > Mikania > Mikania micrantha. The sequence goes on along the minus strand of CM018693.1, from coordinate 104,291,043 downwards.
ACTGATGACTAGTAGGGGTTGACACACAGGTCAACACGTGATGGTCAATCAGTCTGTTGTCTGAGCATTCCAGGTATATCAAGCGTTCAAGTATTTCAAGCATTCCAAGCATATCTAGTATTCAAGTGTTTTAAGCATTCCAAGCATATCGAGTATTCAAGTGTTTTAAGCATTCCAAGCATATCGAGTATTCAAGTGTTTCAAGCATTTCACACGTATAAGTCTTTATAGCCATTTAAGCAAATGAGTCTTTCTAAGTTTAAATTTTCAAGATTACTTAAGTATGGTTTTCAAAAGCGTTCCTAGTTTTAGTGTTTGTCTTTCTTATGCATTTAAAAGTTTTGCGAGTTTTAAGCAATTAAGTATAAGTGTAAGTAGCACTAGGCTTAAGGTTGAGAGTATAAGTTATCAACTTTTATCATGAATAAAGTATTAACATTTAGAATATGTGTATATAGTATTAGCTTTTAAAACAAGGGTAAGAAATATTAGCATTTAGCGTAAGTGTTCAAGCTTTAGCATCGAGCATGTAGTTTAAGCATATAGTTTATACCATAAGCATCAAGCGTATAGTTTAAGCATCGAATTGTAACATAAGCCTCCAGTGTATTGTTTAAGCACCAAGTTTATAGCATAAGCATCAAGCACATAGTTTAAGCATCAAATTGTAACATAAGCCTCAAGTGTATCGTTTAGGCATCGGATTTATAGCTTCCAAGATAAGAGTTTCAAGTTTAAGTATTAGTATGATCATCATGTGTATGTATAAAAGCATTTAATAAACATTTCAATAATTTCTTAAAATGTATAACATGCTTCTCAGTCCCGAGGTAAAACAAATATGTGTGAAAAGGGACAAATGAACTCACATGGTGTTTGAAGTGGTTGACTTAGCTTAAACTAGACTGCGCGCGCTCGTTGTTGTGTTTGTGGTAGTATTCACGATCCTGTAGTGATTTCATGTTGTTTGCAACTTATAACTATAAGTTATAGTCGATGTGTATGTGTGTAGGTGTTAGCCCTAAAGTTGGCTAGCACTTGTGAGTCTCGGTCATCATTCGGCCCTGTTTACCTATTATTGAATATACTAATACTTGACCCCATTGAATTTAGGTTAGTACACGTGTCTTTGGCTTTTACTCCAACTGTATGTAAACTTGTCATGATATGTGTTCTTGAAACTAGTATAGCCCATAAGTACTACATTTAAGTTGTAGTTTAGAAAGGTATAATTTCTTAGCATTTTGTGAGAATCCAACTAGGTGGTTACATGATTTATAATTTACTATAACACCATCCTTTTGAATCTTTAATGGTTTAGGTGTTATGAATGCATTGAGTCCAAGAATCTTACTACCTTTGTAGTAGTACTGCAAGACCACCATGCATGTTATAATACTTTGAATCGATTTAACATGTAAAGTTAGATTTCCATCTAGTGGGCCGAATGAGTTAAGTAGGCTAATAATTGTTTATGGGCTGACTTAAGAAATCCTTGGTCCTTTAAGGTTATGTGTGGGCCGAGTAGGTGTGTTGGGCCGATTAACACCCATGGATCGAAAAAGGGTGACATGGGCCGAAGGGCTGTCGTTGGGCCGAACATGAAATGAGCCCAATTTACTAGATCGAATGAGGTGACTAAACCAAAAGACTAGGACCACTTCATTTGGGCCGGATGCCCTGTGGGCCGAATACATTGAAAACTATTCCCTTTGCTTGGCCGGGTGCAAGTGATTAGTCGTCTAAGGGATCGAGACATCCCAGACCAGCGATCTTGATGGAGCCAGGTAGGTTTGGCTATGAAAATGGTTCACATCCAATGGGATGGTTTGGCCAGCTTTCATTCAAACCCAAAAGGTTCGGCCGGCACTAGGTTCACTGCTATCCAGAAGGTTCGACCCCTCAATGTGGGTTCGGCTGAGGCTCATGGTTCGGCTAAGGTTAGTTGATCATAGAGGTTCGTGAAGACCATAGGTTCGGCTAGCATTCAGTTAACCTTCTGGCTCATTCAAGTAGGGTTCGTAGGAGGTAGGGTTCGTGTATCACATAAGCTTCCTGACAACAGGGTTCGTGAGTGATGTTAGCAGGTTCGTTGGTCATGTGTTTCCCGCTTCTTATAGGTTCGGCTATTAGGGTTTGGGGACTTCATGAGGTTCGGCCAATGGTGATAGACGAACCTGTATGGGTTCGGCCATTGTGCAGTCCCACGAACCTGTATGGTTCATCTTCATCAGCTCCATCACAGATCACCTATTCGAGGGTAGGTTATGAAAGGGTGTTAAACGATCCAAGGATGCTTGAAAGTGTCGGGTTCACGAATGTATATATACACATATAACCGGATAAAGGTTTGTGAAACAATATAAGAATGAAACCCTATATTTCGAAATATTCTAGCTTCTATACCTTGAATTTTTGTGGATAAATGCTCCGATCTGCTGTACTTCTACGTAGAGGATGTTGAGGGCTTCGTGTGGACACCAAAAACACGCGATTTCATCCACAAACGATTGAGTTATGGTGGATTGAAGGTTGAGTTTTGTAGTGAGAGAGAGAAAACGGGTGAGAGTTTTAGAGAGAGAGGGAGAGGGATGCTAGAAATGAGAGAATTTCATCTCATTTGATGTTCGTATACCCCTCGGGTATTCGGGTTCGTTTTGTTTTCTCGGTTTGTGTTTTTCGTCACGTTTCCGGATCCTAACGCGCACGTTCTTGAAATTTAATTACAAGAATTTTTTTCGAATGTTTTGAAAGGTGGTTATTTCTAGTAAATATTTTAAGTATCATATTTCTTAAATTACTTATCGTAATTTATTAGAATGCGCGTTTCGTTAATTGTTCGCGTATTCTATGCTTTACGTGTTTTAATTAAGATAGTTTCCTTTTAATTTATTTCTGGTGAGTTTCAAAATTGTAAACCAGAAAATATTATATTGTCTTAAATTTATTATCGTTCGTATCGTCTTCGTTTTCGTTTCGTCAGCAAACGTTACTTACGCGCGTTTTCGTACAGAGGGCTAACTGTACGAACACGATCGTACGTTTCACTTTCTGATTTTGTTTTCTACTTTTCAGTCATCATTTCAGTTCGTTAAACTTCCAGATTTATTCGTACAGATCGTCACCTATACGAATAATTCATCGGTTTAGCATTCTGTAACAACAACTGTTTTGGTTTATTGTGTTTATCCTCACACACGTTTATACCTAATAGTATCAATTCAAAGATGTGGGTACTTTTTCATCGTTGTCTGATGTGTTTCTGACTGTTAAACTATAAGGTTTAATTCAGATTTCGGAACAATAGCATAATAGTTTAGTGTTTAGCATTAAGTGTCAATAGTATATACCTAGTTCACGTAGTTCGTACTTGAGTTACTGTGCACTTTACTGTGCAAATTACTGTTCTGGTAACGATTCCGGCACAGATGTTACAGTCTCCCCTTGTTAAAGAAATTTCGTCCCGAAATTTAAAACTTATTATCGGTACAACTTTCTTTGTAAACAGTGGAGAGACTTTTGTTTGGTGTGATGATCCCAAGCTCCCAAATAAAGTCTGGGTCGCGTTTGGGATTCCTTCGGTATGACCTCACAGTTTTGTTCGCCTTATTGCTTATAGTTGCCTTATTTCTATGACGTACTTGTTCTTTGCGTAATTCTAACGCCTTATTGTTCGAAACGAACTGATGCTATGAACATCAATTGTTCCACAACCTTAGTGTTAGTTGTGGTTTCCTGGTATGTTCTATACATCAACTAAGGATTCTTTCATTGATTCTACGCAATGAAAGAGTTCCTAAGTTTTCATGGAATACTTATGTGGTTATACTAATAGGAATAAGATAAATTTCTTATTCACACTAGTATCAAAATAAAATAAAGTCTTTTGAGTAAGGAGATACTACATACCAGTACCCGTCTCCGGGTCTTGGCGTGCTGCAGCGGCTCCAATCATAAATGCTCTCCCATGAGGCGCTTGAGCTCCTGGTTGCACTCTCTTCGGACAGTCCCTGGAGAAATGACCTAGTTCTCCACAGTTATAGCATCCCCGACTGTTATTGTCATAGTTGCCAGGTTTTGGCGGTGGTGGTATTGCCATAGCAGCATTGTTTACGGCCGGTGCCGGTGGAGTTCGGCAGTGTTGAACCATATGACCTTTTCGGCCACAGTTAGTACACTGCCTACACGGCATTGTGGTGGCATGATGAAACTGACAATGTGCGCATTGAGGATGTATGCCCTTATAAGGTTTACGTTCAACTTTAGTAGGTACTGTAGCGACTTGATGGAGAGGTATGGGCATCGTGTAATCTTGAGTGACCTTCTGTTTCTTCTTCGGTTGTTCCTATTTAGCCTTGCCCGAGTCATCCTTCAAAACTCCTGACTTCACCATCACGTCAGTGAGTTTAGCGGACAGAGAAATGGCTGACTCTAAAGTAGCAGGGTTTGTAGTAAGTACAATGCCCTGAATGTAGGATGGAAATCCTCCTACATATCGGTCAATTCGCTTTTCCATAGTTGGCACCATCTCAGGCACCAAGGCTACCAATTCGTGATAGCGAGTAGTGAATGTCATGTGATCTGCTCCTTTCATCACATGATTTGACAGTTCCACCTCTAGCTTCTGAAGTTCGTGTTTGGGACAGAATCCATTCCTTATCAGGATTTTGATGTCTGCCCATGGCATCGCTAGTGCTTCTTCTCCGCCTCGAGCGTGTATCTGAGAGTTCCACCATGTTAAGGCACGCTTACTGAAAGATCCAGCAGCGTAGCGAATCTTATGGTGTTCTGGACATCCGCTGTTGTCTAGGGTAGTTTCCATCTTCTCAAGCCATTGGATCAGTCCAACAGCTCCTTCAACACCACTAAAACTTGGTGGTTTGCAACCTACAAATTATTTGTAGGATTAGTCTACAGTAGTGCCAGTGTTTCCACTAGCTTCCCCTGTAGTATGCCTGGAGTTGTTACCGAGGCCTTGAATTATGTTGATCATCTCCAGGATGATATCCTTCAGCTGGTTAGTCAGCTGACTACTTAGTAATGTTGCCAAGGCAACAGTAGCAGGGTCCAGAACTAGTGTTGCATTCGGGTTCGGAGGAGGGTCTAGTGGAGGAGGAGGTGGCGGTGGTGAATTTGGTGGTGATGGTGTTGAAGAATGTGGTGCTAAGGTTTGTGGAGTAGGTACCGGGGTCGGTTGTCTTCGGGGTGGCATTCTGATCATAACCAAAAGGATATTGGTTAGTGTAGTGATCGAATGCAGAAGCCACAATGCAATCCTAAATCTTATGTTCTCTACACGAAGGGTCCCTAAGTTATAGTCTAGGCCAAACCGTTTAAGTAAATGACCTATTATTCTCTATAACCTTGAGCTCTGATACCAATCTGTCACACCCCGAGCCGGCGGGACGGATCATGTTCCCCGCCGGGCGGAAGGTTCTCGGGGCGCGATATCGTGTGTGATAATCGTGATGATCAGATTTTTACATAGCATCAATGTTAAAAATAACTAAAGCACAATAAAGCATTAACTAGGACTACAAAGTTAAATTACAATAATCAATGTTTAGTAATTTAACTAAGTAAACCTATCAAAAGAATCAAATGTATCTATCTTGTATCGGTACAAGATATCAAAAGTGACTCGTAACATCAATCAAAATATGTGCTTTCCAAAAGTCTACTAGGTCCTCTATCTGAGCATCCTAGTATGCAGTCCTGAAAGCCTGAGCCTATTCTTGTGCATCACCTGAGAAAGCATGTAAGAAAACAAAGTCAACACAATGGTTGGTGAGTTCATATAGTTTTAGTATTTGAAAAATAGTTTTGCAAACCTTCTCGGTAAAACCTCAACCTCATTAACAACACCTGTATCATCCAACTCGGTATGCTTATATATAGGGCATATCCCTGAGTCGAGCCTACAACCCGCCCGGACGCCATCCCACCACATACTAAGTCACATAGGACATTGTTGTTAATGATAATTAAGCATTTTACCTACCATTCAGTTCCATCATAGTTTCAAGTATCATGTTTAAAAGTTTATGATATCCACCCAATAGCATTCACGAATCCCCTCGGTAACAACCTTCATCTCATTAACACCACATGTATCATCTAACACGGTATGCTTATATATAGGGCATACCCCTGAGTCGATCCTACAACCCGCCCAGACGCCATCCCACCACAAACTAAGCCGCATAGGACATTGCTGTTAATGATAATTAAGCGTCTTACCTACCATCAAATCCTATCATAGCTTTAAGTGTTCTGATCATAAGTTTTCACACGCACAAAGTAGTATTAGAGCATCAAGTTTGAGAGTCACCATTATGGACAGCTGAGCACCCTATGGAATTCAGCATCCACCCATAACGGTACTAAATATGACTCGCGATGTGTTTTGATAGAGGAATCCTCAAGATGACACAAAGTCAGCTAGAAGAAACCAAAATCATTCTAGTCACTCTTCATACCCATAGAGGAATCAAGAAGGACACTGAATGACTAGTATGGCTTGACCACTGTCAAGACGCGTCGGCCAATCAGTCTGCCTTACATGATACTGACAACGAAGAGCACTGATGAATAGTATGGCTTGACCAATGTCAAGACGCGATGGCCAAAAATCGGTCTTACGATGTCCGACAACGAAGAACACTGATGACTAGTAGGGGTTGACACACAGGTCAACACGCAGCGGCCTACAGTCTGTCTTACTATGTCCGATAGCTTAAGCATACAAGTTTAGAGCATTCCCATAGTTTAACTGATGACTAGTAGGGGTAGACACACAGGTCAATACGTGTTGGTCAATCAGTCTGTTGTCTGAGCAATCCAAGTATATCAAGCGTTCAAGTATTTCTAGCATTCCAAGCATATCTAGTATTCAAGTGTTTTAAGCATTCCAAGCATATCGAGTATTCAAGTGTTTTAAGAATTCCAAGCATATCGAGTATTCAAGAGTTTTAAGCATTCCAAGCATATCGAGTATTCAAGTGTTTCAAGCATTTCACACGTATAAGTCTTTATAGCCATTTAAGCAAATGAGTCTTTCTAAGTTTAAATATTCAAGATTACTTAAGTATGGTTTTCAAAAGCGTTCCTAGTTTTAGTGTTTGTCTTTCTTATGCATTTAAAAGTTTCGCGAGTTTTAGGCAATTAAGTATAAGTGTAAGTAGCATTAGCCTTAAGGTTGAGAGTATAAGTTATTAACTTTTATCATGAATAAAGTATTAACATTTAGAATATATGTATATAGTATTAGCTTTTAAAAGGAGGGTAAGAAATATTAGCATTTAGCGTAAGTGTTCAAGCTTTAGCATCGAGCATGTAGTTTAAGCATATAGTTTATAGCATAAGCATCTAGCGTATAGTTTAAGCATCGAATTGTAACATAAGCCTCAAACGTATTTTTTAAGCATCAAGTTTATAGCATAAGCATCAAGCACATAGTTTAAGCATCGAATTGTAACATAAGCCTCAAGCGTATCGTTTAAGCATCGGATTTATAGCTTCCAAGATAAGAGTTTCAAGTTTAAGTATTAGTATGAGCAACATGTATATGTATAAAAGCATTTAATAAACATTTTAATAATTTCTTAAAATGTATAACATGCTTCTCAGTCCCGAGGTAAAACAAATATGTGTGAAAAGGGACAAATGAACTCGCATGGTGTTTGAAGTGGTTGACTTAGCTTAAACTAGACTGTGCGTGCTCGTTGTTGTGTTTGTGGTAGTATTCACGATCCTGTAGTAATTTCATGTTTTTTGCAACTTATAAGTGTAAGTTATAGTCGATGTGTATATGTGTAGGTGTTAGCCCTAAAGTTGGCTAGCACTTGCGAGTCTCGGTCATCATTCGGCCCTGTTTACTTATTATTGAATATACTAACACTTGACCCAATTGAATTTAGGTTAGTACACTTGTCTTTGCAACTAAAATCGCGATAAATCTTGATTTAGACCAAATCTATTCACCAAATTTGGTGCAGAACACCATGACAAGATTATCAACCAATTGGGATGACTGTTTTGACAAAACCACCACAAAAACTTACTGATTTTGAATGAAACAGTGACTTGGGGAACAAGAAAATCAGGGTTTTGCAATTTACGAAAATCCAATCTGAGATTTGATGATTTTGAATGGAAATCGAGTAGAATCAAGAGCCAAAGCTCTAATACCACTTTGTAGGACCGATTCGAAGCTCGGAAACAATCCAGTTCCAATGGATATCTACTCGACAGCCTCTTGAATAGTGCGGAATCCTATTCCAGGGTTTTCCAATCGAAACCAACAGAAACCGTGGTGATCCGACGGTGAAGGATGGACGTTTGATCGAGAATCAAACACCATGTGATGTGAATCGAACTTGGATGTTCAATGGTCGCTCTAATCTCCTAGGTTTTGACTCTGGGTTCTTAGGGAAGAAGGAGGGCTCTCAAAAAGTTAGGTTTGAAAAGGTTTGGACTTGTATTTATAGGCTGTCATCATTCGACGAATGACTTGACCGAATGGACAGGTCAGTCAAATGAGTCATTCGGCGAACGACTCATTCGCTTGACTTAGTCATTCGCTAGGGCGCTCATTCGGCGAATGACTTCATTAGTAGAGTCATTCGCCCGAATGGGTCTGTAACCATACCTAAACATTGATAATCCTAATCAAACACACATATACTTAATAATAAACATAATAATAAACATTAAGAATCAACATAGAAAGACAACTTCCATTAATATCATAAACTTTATACATAATGGATGGTACAAAATCGAACTAGGGACATTTAATGCATCTACAGTGATAAAGCATATCCATTTATAAAAAAAATGAATTGTTGTTCATAAAACAGTTTATCATGCAATGTTTTCTCCCCAAAAGGTAGAAAAGATAAAAGGGGCCGTGAACTCACCTGGTCAAGCAGTTCCCATTTTATATGTGTTCGCTACCTGCGAGTGCTAGCAGTCCTGCTAGTAAGCACCTATAACCATATAGGTGTGAGTATGTGTTTTGTGGTGCGTTGTATCCCATACAACTCCAAGTGTCGGCGTGCTCCACCAAGTTGTGTGTTGACTTGTGTTGACTCTACGAATCGTTAGTGACACGCCCATAAATACAAGTAGGACACCTACATGCATCCTATGACGCTAATCGTACACCGTTCACTTAAGTGACGTGTAAGAACCGTAAAAGTTACCATTCTTGGAAAGTTTCCATTTTAGGAAAGTGTAGTTATGAAATCCCATTTCATAAAGCTAATACCTCTGATATGTTTATAAAACACGTTTAAATACTTGAAACATATCTTTTGTGCATAAATTTTCATTTATGGTGTTTTCCCCAAATAAAGTTTCCTTGTTTGGAAAGTATCCGTTTAAAATCTCGTTTTCACAAAAAAAAGTTTCCAAATATGTTATAAATCATTTTTAAACGTATTTCAATAATAAAGTTTACTAAAACATTTCAAAACATCAAAAGCCCTCTTTTGATTTACAAAAATTTTCTTTTATGGCAAGTGTACAAAAATCATCATCAAATCAACAATAACTCATCCAAACTCAAACCTAATCACTCCTATACTATAAAATTAGTAGATCTACAACAATATCACACAAAATCACCAACAAATTCGTGCACAATAGCCACACGGAGTTGCATGTGGGTGAATATTCATGCATGTGGGTTTTTACCCATTGCATGTATGATCTAAAACTAGATAAGTATAATAAACTACCTCAGGGGCTCTTAAATGGATGGATTTGGTCTGGACAGAAGCTACAAGTGGCTGATGAAGACCATTTTGTTTGTGGATGGCTTCCAAGACTTCCTTCTTAAGCTCCAATGATCCAAGAACACTTCAAGTTGCAAGAAATAGCTTCAATGATGTTACCAGGGGGTTTGGGAGCTTGTTTCAGTGAGTTTTGGTCGAGAATAGGTGAGGGAGTTCAAAGAAAATGAGAGAAAGCCGGATAGGAAGTGAATGGGGTTGGTTGTTATAAGTTTTTGATCTGCATGGCATTCGTGTACCAGTGAGGCCGACAAAATGGTCTTCGTGTACCGCCGAGGAATTCGGGAGTCCCGACTCCCGCTTTGCTTCGTGTACCGCCAAGCCCTTTGTCAGGGGCCTTGGCGTACCGTGAAGGATCTATTTTTCAGTTTTTCGATTTCGATGATTCGATTTCGCTCGTGCTCGATTCCTAACGTTTATCCTAAACATCTAATACATGTTTAGCATATAATCACATAATGGCACATAAGCCTGATTACTGTTTGATCACCAACGTTCGAGAGACTCGTGTTTGTGTGTTTCGATAATTCCCCGAATTATCTTCTATAGTTTGCGTTCGTTGCTACGAACCATTTGCATGCTTGATTAACCACAATCAACATGTATTGCACAATCTAATAATTCCCCGAATTATTGTGTTGTGTTTGTGTTTGCCACACTTGGTTTCCAAAACCAATGTGCAATGTACGATTCGATAGTTCCTCGAACTATCGTTTCGTAGTTGTTTGTGTTTAGCTCATCTAATTAAACATAATTAAATGAAATGCAACAAGTATGAATGTGAAATACATAGAGTGTAAGAGTTGCAATTTACTTGAAATTGTCGGATGTCACAGTATAGATCCCTATGCCACGTACAGGTTTCTATATGTGGCGTAAAGATCCCTATGCCACGTACAACAACATTTGCACTGACATTCTAGGCAATGATTGGGTATTGTATGACATATAGAATACAATTCGCCACGTACAAAATATTGTACGAATAGTATTGACACCTCTGCACAATGATGGGATGTTGTACGCTACGTAGAGTACTCTACATGGCGTATAAAGGATAATAATATGAGAGGAACAGTCTAGAGCCTGACATGCTGAAAAAGCTATACTCCACGTAGAGTCATGTATGTGGCGTATAAAGGATAATAATTGGTTTTAGAATCTGGTGATTGTACTAAAAAGGGCCATATACGTCACGTATAGTGCTATACAACACGTATAAAAATTTTGAAATTGAAATCTCGTACAAATAACGAAACGACGTAAGATTCCATAAATTATATATATATATATATATATATATATATATATATATATATATATATCGAATGCACGAACATTTCGAATTCATTCTTACAAATTCTCTATTTGAATTCTTTCAATTGTTTATTGTATTCACATAATGTCATTTTGGGACGTTAACTTCTTCTTTGGAGACGACAAGATAGAACATGATTCTGTCGGTCGATCTTATCATGGTGATAGTAGACCTCAAGAGCTGCCTGATTTAAACGAGGAACCCAACTTTCAATCATACAACACGAATAGGTTTAAATGAGGATCCTTGCGTTGAATATTTTTACAATTACGAAAACAAACAAGAATTTGGATAGGAAAGTCAGCCTTCATACAGGCAAGAAGAAAATGATGTACATTCAGTACCAAAAAATAGCGGGCATGATTATTTTGACGGGGGCCATCATGATAAAGTGTTTTAGGATACCAATCAGGTATAATTTAGATTGACTTTCGTCTTTTTAACATTAGATATATTTTAAGTCGTGTTATTGTTTTAGGAATTTATGTCTCATGATGAGCTGGTTGCCTGGGTGAAAAGCAGAGCGGTTGACAACAGTTATATTGTAGTCACCGCTCGATCTAAAAAGAAAGGAGACGTTGTAAAGAAGATAAGGCTTGTTTGTGATCGTAGTGGCGAACACAAGACCATAGCGACGCGTAGACGCTCCGGCAACAAGAAAATTGGCTATCCATTTAAACTGGTTGGCGTTTACAACGAAAAGTGTCTTGTTTGGCAGTTAGAGGTCCGAAATGACAAGCACAACCATGAGATTGTTCAACATCTATAGGACCATCCATTTGTAAGAAGGTTGCCTCAAGACGAACATAAGATGGTGGGACAGCTGACAGAACAACATATGGACCAGCGCAATATTCTGTAAACTATCAAGAAGCAAAACCCTGATAATGTTTATGTAATCAGGGACATATACAACGCCCAAGCGAAAATAAAAAATGAAAAAAAAAAGTAGGTACCACTCCGATGCAGGTTCGGTAAAACCTACTGCATTCTAAGGGCTATGTATATTATACCAGAGAAGATCATGCAACAAATGTTGTCGAAGAAGTGTTCTTCTGTCATCCGAAGTCGTACACATACTGACGAGCGTTCCCGCATGTGCTGATGATTGACGCCACATACAAAACGAACATGTACAGAATTCTGTGAAGAGATTGTTGGTGTGACTTCAACACACCTTATGTTTTGTATTGCACATGCGTTTATAACAAAAGAATGTGAAGAAAATTACTTGTGGGTATTGCAAAAGCTGAAAGAAATGTTAGAAAAGTGTATGGAGCCCTGTGTAATAATAACAGACCGAGATCTTGCACTGATGAATGCGTGTAAGCTAGTATTTCTTGACGCATCTAGGTGCTTATGTAGGTGGCACATAAGCGAAAACATTTCTAAACACTGCAAGGCAAATTTTTCTAACAGTGATTGGAACAGATTCCGCCATACGTGGACGACATTGTGTGAGTTTTCATCAAAGGACATTTATCAATACAATTATAACTATATGAACAACTAAGCAAAGACAAATGACAACGTAAATTTTTACACATACGTACATACATATATAATATATACACTAATTATGTGGTTACGTTTTGTTTCAGGCGTTTTAAATTATTTAAGGCAAACATGGTTGAAAATTTACAAAGAAATGTTTGTATATGCTTGGACCAACAAAAACTGGAACTTCGGTCAACATACAACCAATAGAGTCGAAAGTCAGTACGCGAACCTAAAACGATATTTAAAAACACCAAATAGTTTGCTTGCTAGACTTGTCGGGTTTGTTGACGAAGTTGTAAATTCACAAGAGGTGAACATAAACCACGGTTTCGAAACAAGCAAGGTGAAAAACTATGAGTCATCACAGAGTAGCGTTGTTTGATTATCTTTGAGGTAAGGTTTCACACAAGGCTCTTGATTTGCTTGTTGTTGAAAAAAGCAAGATACAGGTATCGCTGACCGGAAATCATTCCAGTAACTGTCAACTTTACACCAGTTATGGCTTGCCGTGTGCTTGTCATCTGTCAAAATACGGAAACATAGGTAATGCGGCATACGTCTTTCATTTTTATTATAATAAACGTCTTTCATTCTTATTATAATAAACGTCTTTCATTTGATAAAAATTTGATAATCAATTTTGTTTCAGATGCCGAAATTCCACTTGCCGCTTTAGATATATTCTGGACAAAACTTGATACTCGTCCGTTATTTTTAGATGAAGAAGAAATTAATGTTGAAGAACAGTTACAAGCCGTGAAACAACAAATAATGACACAACCGACCGAAGTGAAAAAAAGTATGATGAAGAAAATACTGGCTACAGCTTTTCCCTGGAAAAGTGATAAGAAAACGCCTGTTGTTCAGACAGACGTTCGTGGACATCCTGGTTCTAAAGTGCAACAACAAAAGAAACAATACTCACAACACAGCGTCATTGATCAACCCAGACATAGTTCTTATACATATTCCAAAGTGAAAGATCAGAATGCCGCACTACAGCGTAGTTGGTCAACATTTTCAAGACGGAAAGCTAAAGCAAAAAATGATCTCATCCAATTATCACAAGAGTTTGCTTCATTCCAATCGGTCATTGAAAACGAAAATATCTGGAATTTTAACAGATTTAAAAGCTTTATACCGGATTTGTTTCACGGTCACATTTCACGCATACAGGACGTAATGCCCGACAGCAACTGCGGTTTCCAATCAATTGCTATGGGTTTAGGTTTTGATGAAAATATGTGGCTTATGTTCGACAACGATTGTTAGACGAGATGGATACACATAGAGATGCATATCGGTCGATATTTGAAAGTATACAAGAAGGCATTTATAATTTCATTTATAACAGCATTAACTGGCAGCAAGTTCAAGCGGCAACATTCCGACATTGGATGCAAATTCCTTACACCGGGATTCTGATTGCTCAAATATTTGTTGTCATTGTTCACCTAACAAATATAAAAAGCTCTTAGACATATTTCCGCAGTGGATAAGCGCGGAGAGTGAAGCTGTCAACCCTCATCAAGTCGTGTCGTTCGTATTTGTACAAAACAATCATTTCGTCAACATCAAGTTGGAAGGGCATTATCCAATGCCATCAGTAAGTGGGATTTGTAATAAGTATCACACACCAAACACTTCTTCTTGAAAATATATGTATAGATGACGTATACAACAATTCATAGAAATACATCGCGAAAAAGGAAAAGTTGATTATATTGATTTATTTTTTATGTAAATGTATTTAAAAACCGATAACAATTATTTATTTTATTTAAACTTAATTTACGTATTTCAAATAATCTAAAATTTTTAAAAAAATTAAAAGTGTACGTGTCGTATAGATCGCCGTGGAGTTCCTCTCCACATTCACCTACCGTCCTGGTGGCGTGTCGGAGATAGTGTTCTCCATGCTTTGCCAGCGACACGAGATGTCGCTGGTCGAGTTCGCAGTTCTTTCTGGCCTCTACTAGGAGCCAGAGACTGTTACCCCACTGTACACAACGGGGATCATTGAGATTGATGATGCCACCTTGCGTGCCTGGTAGCCTCATATTGCTGAGGATCCCTTTGTAGGGACCAGGAGAGAGTCAGTCACATCCGCGACCCTCTCATTCGATATATGCACCGGTTGATTGCCATGTTGATTGCTGGAGGTGGCAGAAGCCGCGAGTGGTGCACGTTGCAGGATTTATTTTATTTGTATTGCATGATTACCGGGCGTATATGCCAGCTCACGCGCTGCCTTGCCGAGAACTTCGTGACATATTACTACCGGCAGCAGCGCGAAGCCATATATGGCGGTGCCTTTATCACCATTATAGGCCGAGCCCTGGGTCATTTGCACCAGGACACTCTCGAGGAGCTATGTGATCTTGTGGATCTAGTCAGACTCGATTGCCGGATGCTATTCAGTATGAAGATCGTCCGGGATTTTCCTGGTATAGATCTCAGGTTTTCCTTGGTACGGGGAGTGATATGGGTCCCTCCCCATACAGATGATGGACATAGACGGGGGCTTGGGAGTTGGACAGGCAGGTGAGTGTGCTGGTGGTAAGGGGGACCACTATGGTGTGGTTGGTGTTGATGAGGGCGGCGGGGGCGGGGGTGATGAGGAGGGTGGAGGGGAGGCCGGAGGTGCTAACTACGTCTCGCAGCATCTGTTGCGGAGATACCATACAGTGAGGCTTCCGGCACGCCTCGAGGCGATACTGCAGGATCTTTCTGCACGATCCAGGGAGCATGATCACATACTCCAGGATCTTTCTACACGATCCAGGGAGCACGAACGCATCCTGGCTCAACAAAGTGAGATGCTGTGTTGGATGATCGATCAAGAGATCGAGAGGTCCAGGCAAACTGGTATTGAGCCTCCTCCCCTTCTGCCATCTCCTCCCCTTCTGCCATCTCCTCCCCGGTAGGATCCGTAGTTTATTTGTTTTGCTTGTACTGTACAGACACAGTTTATGCATATATATTGTTATTTGTTTTTGATTGTTTGTTTATTTTTTTAATTTGTATATACATTGTGTTTGTTTGATTGGTTGTTTATTTTTTTAATTGTAAAACAAAAATAATATTAAACTAATCAAATTAATACTAAAAACGACAAACATCAAAAATAATGTTATAAATGTTTAAATTATTAAACGTTAAAAATGTTTAAATTTATAACATTACAAATATTATTTCAATTTAAAGTTTGAAAAAAAAAATTGTTTTAGTCTTATACGTGTCGTATAGTTCCATACTATGCGTATAAGAATTCAATGTGGAGATGGTGAAAAAATAAGTCATTTCAATCAAAAAACCTATACGCCACGTAGGGTACCCTACGTGACGTACAACACAGAATTTCACTAGTCACATCTGGGAATTTAACATTGCAGGAGTCAAATGTCGTACGCCACGTAGGGAACTGTTCGTGGCGTACGACACGCAGAAAAGATGGTTGCGGGTAATGTTGTACGTGGCGTAGAGGTCTATACGACACGTACAGAAAAAGGTGGGGTGTAGAATTAAAAAAGTGGGGTGTGTAAATAAGCACTCCCTATTTTTATGATGATTTTCCATTTTGTAACATCACTGTATTTTGGGTCGTCCGTACATGTTCAATTGTACTGTTAAGACCTGATATGATATAATAATGATAATCACTATGAATTATTTGTTGATATTATCACTGGTATACATATTGAGAACTTATATTATCACAAGGAGCAAGAACACTGGAAAGTTTAGTTTGAAACACAACTAAACAGAGCCAGAGAGTTTATTGCAGTTACACTTACATGTTATGGGTTGTGGATTTGGATTGGTAGTGGTGTAGGATTCTATAACCAAAGATAGGTAAGGATATAATCATGGTCTATCGAAGAGGTGGTGGGACGGTGGCTGAGGCAGTTGCGACTGACCTCTACATATGCCCTATACATAAGCCATCTTCGGTTTATCATGATTATATCAGTGTTGAGGCTTTGGTGAGAAGAATCCGAGGTTTTGGTTTGGGATGTAAAGTAGTTATGGGGTTGTATGGTTTAGTTACTAAACATAGTCAAAGACACATGGTCATATTTATCGAAATAGCGGTGGGACGGTGGCTGGAGAGGTTGTGACCTACTCCTACATATGCCCTATACATAAGCATATTTCGGTCTATTATGGATGTGTCAGTGATATGGTTTAGTGGGTTTTGGATTGGGAACTATAATATTAAAGTTAAAAAAATAATGAAAGCTTTATTGGGAATAATTACGCGATGGTGAGGTTACGATTATAAATTAAACGCGAATGTTATTTCAGAAATATTAACTTAATAATGTATTCACGTGGGTGACGATTCACACGAATATAATTATTAAGAATAATATTCTGGAACGATATTCCATAAATCGTAAATCGAATCGAAATAGGATACGAGCGACGGATTCGAAAAGGTGAAATCTTTACGAATACGCACGTGAGTAACGCGTTTCGACGAGATAACGAAATAATATTTAACGATATTAAATTAATAAATAGAAACTAATAACGTTTATTAAGAATCACAACCTAAAACAAAACGAGTAAATCGTTTTATTTAAATAATTAATTTAACGAAGGTAAACAAAGACATTGTATTTAAACGAGTTTATTTAAAATCATTTTATTTAAAACGAAACTTATGTATTTAAATGTTTTATGTTTTAAAAGTGTTTTACGATAAAAACCGAACATATTAAAATTTTATCGCGAAATAAACAAGACCGAGCACGTGTGAACGAAAAGAGGTATAAGAAGAGTAAATTACTCTTTCTTCCTCATTCACCAACAAAACTTTCTCTCTCTAGCATACAAAATCGTCACTTCTTTCTCTCTCTACCTTCTCTCTAGATTTCCTTCTTCAATTCTTGACGGAATCGCGAGATCTTGGTGCCAAAACATTCGTGAGACCGAGTAGAATAAGAACCCACGAAGAAATCTAGTTTTTGGTCAAGATTTTGAGGTAAATCTCGAGTTTTTCTTCTGTTTTACATTTAAACATACCCGGTTATTATCATCACCATTTTTAAATGACCTTTTACTTTGAAAACCCTAAACATGCGTGTATGTGAGTGTGGGAAGGCCTTAGGTAAACCTGCAACAACTAGAGCTTGATGATGATGCTGGGTCGTGGAGGTTGCAGGTCACGAACCTGCATTGGACGGGAAAGAGGGAGCCGAACCTGCCCTGTTGCATGGCAGCGAACCCTCCACCTCAACCGAACCTCTTAGCCTTCACCAACCCATGCACCAGCGAACCTGTGACTGTCAGCGAACCTCTAGGCTGCTGTGAACCTGCTGATCACGAACCATAGGGGAGTCGAACCTATATGCAGCATGGCCGAACCCATCCAGGACCAAGTACATGTTGCTTAGCCGAACCCTTGGCCCAGCGAACCCTATCTGCTACATTTGTCAGAATGGACGAACCTAGGGACCATGTATGGCCGAACCTCATTCATGCGAACCCTCATAGGCTAGCCGAACCTCTAATGTGGCCGAACCCTAAAGTGAAGGCAGCATGTTGCTGCGAACCTACATGCAACCCAACATAACCCTTTGACTGAACCATTAACTGCGAACCTATGGCATACGAACCTATAATCAGCGAACCTAGGGGCTAATACCGGGCTTAGGGCTGTTAAACCTAGAGAATTCGAACTAAGATCGTGGGTAAACCATAGAACGTGAGGACTATGAAGACCAGGCATGCATGATTGCTTTTAAGGGCTACCACCTTTTTCTTAATAATATGAACCTTGAATTATGAGATTTTTCATAATGAGAACCTTTGATAATAAGGATTTAGATATAATATTTTAGAACTTGAATTGGATTTTAATAATTAAATTAAGGTGGTCAAATGAGTTAATCATACATGTAGGTATATGCAAAGGTGTACACAAGTGTATAAGGTTATTATCTTTATGACTTACACACCTTTGCTATATTATTTAAAATCATTATATAACGGATAATTAAAACTGATAAGTTTAAAATTACAAATGAATGACGATTGACAATAAAATCTTAGGTGTTACAATATAACTTAGAATAAATAAACCAAGTTAACTACACACTTAAGAATTTAAAGTAGACACTTATGGTCACTTAATTGTAATAACATGCATATATTTATGAACACGCAACACGCTATAATTACAGATTATTGAGTTGTTTTCGATTTCACATACGCGAGAGCGCATATTTCAAGAACACTGATTCTAAGGACTCAGGTGAGTTCTCATAACCTCCTTTTCAAACTATTTTGTTTTTAAACTCGGAGGTGGAACATGTATACCAGTTTTACATATCGTTTTGATAACACATGGGTTACACCTGATTTATCATTATGATATTTATAATATTGGATTATCTCTATTCCATGAGTCGTTACTGTCGACTTCGGTTATCTGCAATAACTGCATGTATTGTCACTTGGATTATCACAGCTCCATGGGTCGTTGCCGTTGACTTTGGTCATTATAATTAAATAAATTGAATTTTCTTGCCCAAATATTTTCTGAGTTCATAATATAGTTCCAGAAAGTTTATAAAAATGTTTATGATATTTTTCGGATTTTTAAAATAAACTAAATGAATATAAAAGAAATATAACAAAAAAAATCGGTTTATCGGGTTGATGGGTCTCGAACCCGAGACCTCCGGGTTACCCAACAACGTTCCAACCAGTAGACCAAACCTCCATTTGTTGAATAACTTCCAAACGAAAAAATATTTATCTTAAAATTTCGTCTCCCCCAAATACCTCAAGAACCCTAATTCTCAAATCGATCAAACTACCGTATAATCGTTGAAACTGATAAAGGGCTATTGTTCTATGTTGAAAACCGAATCTAGGGGTGTATTTACTTACTTGTATTGGTCGAGTTTTGATCAAGCTTGAGTTCAAAAGAGGTTCCGGCCATTCCTCGATTAGTGCTTGATTCCAGAGCAATGTTAGAACAAATTGAAAGTATGTTTAGCTTCGCGAGATCAAAAAGAGCAAAAACCTATGTTTGTAGTTATTAATTCGATTCGAAACGTCGTTTTTAATATTGGGTGATAAATGCTACGGTTTTAAGACATTAAAACTCGATTAAATGCGTTTAGTATAATGTTTTAATCGTTGAGTTACGTTACAAATTCGTTTTGGGTCATGGGGGTGTAAAAACCTGATCAAATGGTGCGTTAAAAACCGGGTTTGGAGCTTGGCCGGTTGGTTGCCGGATTCCGGTGGGTAGCCGGTTCTTGGATCGCCGGAAATACGGGAACAAGGGGGAGGGAATTAAAGGTTTGTGTTATTTACAACTTGGCCCCTTTAGTTTAGAAATTTAATGTTTTAGGTTTAAAACTTTTCAAAATTTGATTATTATTATTATTATTTTCTTTTAAATTATGTTTTTAAATATTTTATCTTTATAAAACTTAATGAATTTATAAATTCTAAGTCAATATTAATAAAAGGTATATATAATACATTTTATCGTATATATATATATATATATATATATATATATATATATATATGTTTGAATTTCGACCGAGATAAATTCCACATAATTATTTATTAACTTTTGTCTTAATTACAAAGCTAGTAACATCATCGTAAAGTGATCGTAAAATACCGGATATTACACCACACACCCTCGAAACACCACCATGGTAACCGTCACACGACAGCTCACAACAAGAGAAGGACGCACAGGTTTGTGAGGCTTGGAAGCAGGATGATGGGGTGTCAAACGAACCTTCTTGACCTGCTGTGAATGGGCGAACCTCACCATCCCAGCTAGCAACGAACCTACCCTCATGAACGAACCTATTCGGTTAGACACGAACCCTGTGTGTGTGTACCCAGCATCCTATACAGCGAACCCTACATTCCACGAACCTTCCCCATGTGAGCAACCATGAACACTATGACTCACGAACCCAAGCCATGCAGCAAACCATCACCCACCACCGAACCTGTGAGTATCCTCCAACGAACCCAAAAGCCACGAACCTTCTTTATATCACCGAACCTTCGTGAACGACGAACCTTCCTACTGACAACGAACCTCCCCGAACCATACAGGCGAACCCTGGAAGAGCGAACCTTGCTTGGCTCACGAACCTATCTCATGCGCCTCAGCCGAAACCTCCCTGCAACGAACCCTCCATCAGTTGGGACGAACCTGTGACCTACACATGCTCACGAACCTTGTGGCTGTCATGATCTGGCCGAACCTTAGCATAGGTTCGCTGAATAAAGCCGACACCTATAGAGGAATCATGGGTCCAGTAGTCGGCCACTTTTAGAACAAGGCCACAACCCATTTTGTTCAACCCAATAACGGATTGTTCGGCCCACAACACCTAATTAGCCAACCTATTGAGCCATATCTAATTGCATAACAATTACACTCTTCGGCCCACAATATCTTCTCTGGCCCAGAACGATTGGCTTAGCCCAACTACATTTATTCGGCCCACCTTGGGCAGCCCACACCTTATAATCGGCCCAATATTTAATTAGTTGGCCCACACGAACAGTTTGGTCTATCATGGCCCAAGTAGACTTAAACATACATTCGGCCCATGGAAAAATTGTTAGGCTCAACATATTTTCAATTTAACGTATGGGTTAAATTCATTGACAACCTTTAAGACATCAAATAATTATAAAAAAAATGGGTCATGGTTATTTAATGAACATGTAACCCTAATTTTGGAATAAAATAACAAGCATGAAACTATAAATGTTACTATTAAGGTAATGACTTTTGGGCCTAACATATCTCACAAATTTAATACGTAAAAAGGGCCGAATGATGACCGCAACTCGTTGGTGATAACCAAGTTAGGATAACACATACACGTGTACAAGACCTTACAACTTATACTTATAAGTTACAACAACATGAAATCAATACAGGATCGTGAAACAAGTGCAATCAAGAGTGAGTGCATTTCTTCATTTAAGCTAAGTCAACCACTTCAATCATAAGGTGAGTTCATATGCCCCTTTTACTTTAATCTTACTTATTTAAAACTTTCGGGGCTGAGAAACATGCTTACTTTTACTTGTTTAAAAGTTTTGCTTAACATATAACTTATGCTTTGATTTAGATAATATTAAATTGTTTATTATCGCCTATCATTGCATGCTTGTATGATCATGAGACAACAGGGAAACTCAGATGAATATGATAATATAATTTCATAGTTCATCAACACACTAGAATAACATAGTTGTAAGATTTTATCTCACAACACTTAGTTATTCCTACATGAGCAAACATTGAGACAATTCATACACAGACAAACAATGAGAAAAATTACAGTGAAACATGATGACACTACACAACACATGGATGATTAGAAGATAAAATATCTTCTACATATCATTCCACATTATAATTGACTAAGTGTGATAAGTCAAGTACTTATAACACTTAATTACAACTTAAAAACATACTATGCGATAGTATGAACGCATTTATCAATCCACCACCTGAGCGGATTAAAGGTGGCAAGACTAGTTCTTACCACGGCTTAATGGCAACATGGTGAACATATGGATCATTTAGAATGATAATCATGATAACGTATCTTCATGATAACAATATCATTCTCACATCAGTTGACACAACGTAATAAGACATGTTCTTATTCAACCTTGTTAACTACATTAAGAACACACGGCGGGATAGAGGTAAATCGGATGCATTGTAGTCTGATTACGTGAGGATTAAAATGGATTCCTTTTAGGCTCTATGTAACATCCGTCAACATTGGACCAGACACGCGAGACCCGGTAGGCCCAATAAGAGTTAGGCCCAATAAGGCCCAACAAGGATTCGATTATATTTCTAGGCTCAACTAAAGTATTCGGAGCCCAGACAAATCCACATTCATTATTACGTATGTGTCAGAAGGACCATATCATATCATATCAGTTCATGACTTGTAGTTACTCAGGAATCTGGTGTTAGTAGATCTCAAAGAAATATTCATCACATGATGCTTATTCAAATAGATGACCAACCGATTTCATGTTTAGAATCATAACTCGAAAATGAAGAGAATGAGTGGAAGCGAAATTTCAAAACGAGGCTCCGATTTCAAGATACACCGAATCGAATATAGCGTTAAATAAGAGGTCAAATATTTTGAACTCTTTAGCTCTTGAGATTATAACCATTGGAAAGAGCTCAAAAAATCGTGAACGTAGGCGAAAACCGTGCGCAAAACGGAGTTCGTATGCTCCCGGAATCGCGAAAACAAAATCGGGTCTAACTAAGGCGGTGGAGGTACGCGAAGCCACTCTTCGCGGTACGCGACGGACCCATCAGACTTAAAAATCTGATTTTCTCAATCAGAACTCATTCCCAGATGAATAAACACGATTTTAAGTCGAACCA
This sequence comes from Mikania micrantha, assembly GCA_009363875.1. Classification (NCBI taxonomy): domain Eukaryota; kingdom Viridiplantae; phylum Streptophyta; class Magnoliopsida; order Asterales; family Asteraceae; genus Mikania; species Mikania micrantha. The sequence goes on along the minus strand of CM018693.1, from coordinate 104,267,993 downwards.
GATCAAAAATTAGCCTCTAAATCTCAGTTTTGAAGCTACCAAATCATCATAATCAAGCTAGGGATCGATTCTACAAGTCTTGATCATTGTTTTCATCCGAGAAATCCGTCAGATTAGGTAACGGTTCGTTTAACCTTCTAGTTTGATAATGGTTTGATTAAATCTTGTTTTTGAACATAAAGATATAGTTAGGGTTGTTGATTATTGCCTAGATGATGGCTAGGAATGATTATAAACGAAGAACTCGAACTGTTAATGGGTAAATGCTTGTTTTGAGCCGTTGTAATGCTCAGTTTTCATGAAACCATAATAATGGTTAAAATGGTTTAAACCATTTGAGTGTAACACTGATTATGATTGTCTTGATCATTTCTTGAAATGCTAGGTTAAATTCAAGTGTTTCAAACTAATGACAAGCATAAAGATAATCACCGGAATAACGATCTGATGTTTATGATAACAGTCAGATTAGTTCATTGAGCATGGTTATTAAACCTATTTTAATATCACATTCTCATGTTTCATGATACCTAAATGATCAATAACAAGGATTGACTATTCCTAAGCCAGAAATTCATCTAGGAAATCGTTAGTGAAATAATCAACAATCAACATCTATTTGATTAATCTGAAAATGTCGTGATTAATCCAGAAAGTCATAAACTCCTTAATAAGAACCTAAATCATTATAGGTTCCTTGTTATCGCACTTTGTGCAATATTAATTTAAGGAGGCTGATTAAGGATTAAAATCAGCTTGATGACTTAAACTACGATTCCTTGTTATCAAAAGTCAAGGAATATTCTGATAATCCAATTCAAATTCGAGGAACTCATAAAACATTAATGAATTGCAGAATTCTCTTCAAATCTTGAGTGATACTTCAATATCAAAACACTTCGATAAACAGGTGAGTTTCATACTCCCCTTTTAATGTTTGGTTTTCCAAAACTCGGGGTGGAACATGTAGATACATTTTCATAACATATTTTCTCAATCATCGTGAAATCATATATCATTATCATGAGGAACGTCATGATAAACATTTATCGAATACTATGAAATCATATATCGTTATCATGAGGAACGTCATGATAAACATTTATCAATTACCATGAAACAAATATTTTATCAATATATTAAAAACAAGCGTATCACTTGGGAACTTTGGTTATGTGGATGTTATTTGGGCACATTCTTCTGTGAACATCATTAACTTGTTATCAAGCCCTTGGTAGTACTGGTATGATCATATGCGGGAACACAAGATTCTTTATACTTACGGCGTTCTGGCGGGTAGCTAGACGTCAATACTACGGCGTTCCGGCGGGTAGCTGGACGTTGAAACTACGGCGTTTGGCGGGTAGCCAAACGTTAGCATTATTCTTTACGTTTGATGTTTGCAGGCTCTGGTAGATTCAATTTCAAAGTACCTACTTGATCACTTGTGAATACTATATCATGAAAATCAATGTTTAAACAATCATTTTACATCAACAAAACCTATGATTCTCACTCAACTATTTGTAGTTGACTTTTTTTTTATGCTTCATGTTCCAGGTTACAAATCACCCACCAGCTCAAGTACGGTGGATCAAGTATCTATGTAAACCAGAAATCAAGGGGGAATCTTCAACTATGGCTATGTAATCATTACGTCACGCGCCGTGGATTCCGCATGCGGCGTGGGTTGTGACACTCTATACGTTGCATTGAGAATACATTACAAATGGTTAACTAACACTTTTATTGATTAAAAGTGTATCAACAGTTAACCTACAAGACTCAGAACAATATAAGGAACAGATTGAATAGATCTAATATCCTTAATACATTTAAGAGTTATCAATACTTCGGTTTGATGACAACGACTCTTTATTATAGTATTTCAATACATGATATCACAGGTGATAAACAATGAGATGAGCAAGTGGGAATTGAGATGGAAATCAATAGTTGTATTGCAAGTAGTGTGGAGTTCTAGTAGGATGTGGTGGGATGTTGGCTAGGGCTTAGTTCCCTTACATATGCCCTATATATAAGCATCACTACTAGGATGATATAATACTTGTAAATATAACTATTGAGAAGCCATTGGGTGAACAGGTAAACATACAACATACAAGTAACATGATTAACATTGTGATTGTGCATGTGAATAAATCAAGGTTTTAAATTAACATACTTATGATCTCACCAACCTAGTGTTGACTTTGTTTAAATGCATGTTTTCTCAAGTGACGAACATGTGTAGGTACTTACATGCAAGGATTAGGCTAGTGGACTTTTAGAAGCCCTAGCTACTTTTGGTGTTGCATACTTTTGTATATAGTTACATTGATTCTTTTTGGTAGATTTACATGATTTAATTATGAACGATACATTGTAATTAAAACTTGTAATTCTATATCATGGATGTGTTAACATTTCTCATTTATTTATCATGTGCTATGTAAACAATCTGATCATTTGATTATCACTCACGATATCGCGCCCCGGGAACCTTCCGCCCGACGGGAAAACCCGATCCGTTTCCGCCGGCTCAGGGTGTGACAATGAACATGATTTTTGTGTAATTAATTGATTGATTAATTGATATGTGATGATTTAATTAGATGCCCACGAGCTTATGAACAATCTACATATCCCTCATGGCATCCCGACGTTTCCGCCATCGGTCGGGTGTTACACATTTACTTAAATGACTATTTATAAAAATTAAAGTAAGATGCACAAAGCTAGTATAAATTATACGATAAATGTTATACGATCCAAATAGTTAGTCAAGATATGATAAAACTTTGTTTGTATATATGAAATAATGAAAATGAGTGGAAATAGTATCCACAGACAATGCTCACACTTAAAGTTACATTAAGTGGAGTGTTCAAAACGTAATTGTAAAATAGCCAAATAATTTTGCTCATCTCTAGGAAGGTTGTTGTATAAAGTTGGAAAGAGCTTGGAAAATCATGAACGTGGGCGAAAACAACAGGCAAAATGGAGTTTGTAATCTCCCGAAAACGCGAAAACAAGTTTCTAAAACGACGCTCTCATGGAGACATGTGTCATGGAGTCTTGCCACGTGTCCTATAGCCTTGACATTGTATCAATTGGATAAAGAATAATGTTTTTGAAGAATTTTTGCATCGTGATGCTTAAGGAAAAATAAAGTGCAAAAGTGTTAGAATGTTTTTGCGCCATTATGACGTAAAAGATAAAATTAGAATTTTGATAAAGAAAATCCAATATTCATCAATGCAATGAGCTCTAAATTGCCTAACGTATACTATCGCCATGCCCCTATTGGATGGTTGAGTGTTAAGTGATGACGATCACTTAGGGTAACGGGCCAATGATAAAGTTAAGACAATGCTTGGTGAGTGATTGCTTTTGAACATTACTTGGTAAATAGTATATTGAAAAGACTGATCTCAACTGCAGTCTGGAGAATGTATTTTCTGAAAGGAATGTTTATTACACTTTTTATTTTGAAAGTGTTTTATAGTTAATATGGATCTCGGCTGTGGTCTTGAGAACATGTTTAAAAGAGAAAAAAAGAGTTGTATAAAATGTTTATTATTATCCAAAAAGTATGTACAATATATGTATATCAAAGAAATGGTTTTCGAACCTTAGAACTCACCAGCAAAAGCTGAGTAGTTTTGGTATGCATATCAGGTAAACACATAGCTAGTTCTAGCAGGGCTGGAAACGAAGTCTGTTAATAGCTTTCAACAGAAAATGACATCAGCTGGTCTACTCTTGGATGAAGAAGGCTGATTTAGATTTTGTTTTGTAATCATCGGATAATATACTTTTCAACTCCTATGTAAATCTTTAACTTATGAATAAAATTATGTTTTCCTTATTCCGCTGCTTGTCATATCTCTGATTAACCAATGTACTGTGTAAATCCGATGAGTGACGTCCCCAAGAGTCGAGTCTAGGATACAGGCGTTACAATATATCACCATAGTAAGAACATTTATTACATATTTAACCAACCCTTAAAACAATTACATATTTTCACTCAAGGGGAAATATGTAATTGACTTTTTTACTTGCGTATATATATAATAAATAATATTAAAAGGAGAAATATGTAAATACAATCTTAAAAATAGAGCTCTAAATAATCTAAATAAACTGAGCTCGAGTTTTTTTAAGTTAAAACGAAGCAATCTTAAGCTTTTGCAAGCTTATGCTCGTAGACTCGTTTATACCTCCAGATGCAAATTTGATTTGGACAATTTTTGCCATTTTTTTTATCTGACCGAAGTATCATAGTAAGAAAAAACAACTTATTTTTGAAAATAAGTAAAAATATTGCGGGGCTTAGTTTAATAGGTTTGCTGCCAACCTAACGAGAGGTGCGGACCGGTCAACTGGCATCAAACTGGTTAACCAACATCAAACATGTATCGAATTAATCAAACTGATTTTTTGCCAAAGAAAACCAAACTGGTTTTGACAAAAATCGGTTTGGTTAATAGCTGGTTTTCTGGGAAATAAAAACCTAATTGATGTAAACAAACCAATTCATATAATTGGGTTGGTTAACAAGTGTAAAAAGTTAAAATAACATGTTTTTTTATTTATTTAAGCTTATAAATACTAAGCTAAAAAATAAATAAAAACTCAAAAAAAAGCCGTTATCGTTAATTGGTTAAGTCAGTTCATTGTGTACAAACAAGAAGAAGGTGTTAGATGTGATTATTTTGAGAAAAGAGCTTGTAGCTCAACTGTCACACAGTAGTTTTCTTCTGATAAGCAGATGGATTTGCTCGAGAAGAGAGCTTGCTAACACTTGAGTTTTGAATACCAGAGAGTTGATAATAACACATTGATTGTTGGATTTTGAAAGATCCTTTTAGAAAAAGTATTTAGTTTTTAACCCTTGGTGGGTGATTTGAAGACATTTTATTTGAGAAGACCACACCAATAAGTGAAACTATTTTTTTATTATATTGTTAATTATCTTTTTTATGGTGCGTAAGAAAATTAAGTGGCTCCAAAACTAATTATGACTTTCCAATCATTATTTCTTTTTGTTGGCTTGTTTCTTTGTCAATTGAATTTAATAAAAACTAGTTGTATCCGGCAATTCAATAGGGACTCTTATGATTGTGTCACTTAAAGTAAAAATACTGGTTTATTAGACGTTGTGGTCACAACTAAAACAATCTGAAATACCTAAAAGCATATAAAACTGTCATAAAACCCAAAAAATAATTCATCGTAAAAAGCAAGCGTTTTTTACCATATAACATGAAATCATACTCAATAATTAAAGTAAACGTTGAAAAACCTAAAAAATAGGCTCACAAAAGACAAGAGATACTATTCTTTACATTTATATTTTAATATATAGTCTTTTGGACAATTTTTTTTACTTTTTTTTTTTGTCTATTATGAAACTTGAATTATCAACGTCGTTTAAATAAAAACTTTTTAAAATACCTTGATATTATTAAGACAAATAATATTATTGGGACAAATGATGTGTTTTAATATATATAATGTTAATGTTTTGTTAATTCACCTTATGAGAAGCTATAAGTGAAGTAAGTTTCAAAACAATTACAAATTTAATAATGACAATATAAAAATATTAAAAGTTGTTTCTAACATTAAAATGCTAAACTTTTGTGGCTCAAAATAAGAACATAATAGTTTACCATTAAACCTTCCTGTTAAAATAATTTAATTTTTGTGAACAAAATTAAGAACTAATTTAAATTTAATATCTAAAATTTTTTTTACTAAAATAAAAGGAATATGAGTTTACTATTTCCTTAATTTAATGTTAATGCATACAATAATTATAGGTGTTAGAATATAGCACAAAATTATGAAAACATAGAAAGATTAAAGTTTTTATGAGAAGGTTTATGAGAAAGCCTTCGTTTTGTAGAAAACTTTGAAAATTAATCATAATTCAATCACTTTTTTCAATCTTTGTTTAATTTCTTTTTATTATAAGAATAGAAATGTAAGTAAAGAAAAATATATAGCTTGTTATTTACATGTAACTTTATGGATTATATACGAACCTTTGTGAGTTACATATACCTAATTTTAAGATCTAAATATCTTTATTTGATTTTTTTCTTATTGCATTTATAACTTCATAATTAAAAGTTACGAAAAAAATTATAAAAATTGATTGGTTGATGATAATTTATAATGTTTTGGATTGAGAAATTTTATCACGATGTTTCCCAATGTTTTCAAGTAAAACAAAAAAATCATCATATTTCATAAGCAACTCGACAGCCTCACCAAAAAATTTATTTGGAAACTAGTGTCGTCCGGTTTTTATGGTCGTTTTATTTAGTGAAGCAGAACCGATCTATTTTGAACATTTATAAAAAAATGTTGATTATTTTTAAAAGACAAGTACTTGGTTGCAAACATCACACGTTGTGGTGGAGTAGACACAATCCCGTGTATTAAAACGTAGACAAAAAACACGTCGTAACGTTTGTCATCTATTGTAAACTCCAAAGTGTATCCCATCATAAAAACAAAAGTCACTTCGCCGTAAAACATGATAGTGCATCTGTCATAAAAGTTCGTCACTCTTTCATAAAACCCGATAGCATAACGATAATAAAAGTGAGTGTTAAAAAACTCGAATACAATACATAGTATAAATAAAAGTAAAGCTAACCAAGGGCTTCTAGCCTAATGGTTACCCTCTTGACCTTCCTATAGAAGGTCTTGGGTTCGAATCTGAGCTGGGCATATTTGCTGAAGCAAGGTCAGGGGGTTTACCCAGTTGTGGGGTTCCTCATGGGGTGGGCTCGGACGTACGCCCAGAGCGTCAAATCTGACGGAATGATTGAAATCTCGTCTTGGTGTCGTTGTACCAACCTGTTAAAACAAAAAAGTAAAGCTACTTAGTTTAAGAAAAGTGAAAAAAAAAGTGCAAAAAAAATAAAGAAAAAGAATAAGATAAGTTGTTAAATAATAATTTATTAAAAGATATGTGGCTCCTCTATGCTAATAGTAATAGTCAAAAGTTATTATTTATAAACTTCGTTTTTCAATATATATATAGGACGGATATAACGTGTTAAACGTAGGAAGGCACAGGAACGCGCCATGTGTCATCTGGGCAAAAGGCATTATCGTCCATATAAAATTACAGCATGTCATTCATTAAATTACAGACTGACATTTAACACCCATAATCAAATACCACTGGGATAATCACAGACCAATAATTACGGACCGTCTTATATAACAATCAAAGACCGTTATTAAATATACATAATGAAGAACAAAATGTATAATCACCGATCAATAATCACAGACCACGCTCTATGAAAATCACGGACCGTCATTTAATATGCATGATCAAAGGAACGACTGTATAATCACGTACCAATAATCATGTACCAAGCATAAAAATCACGTATCACGTAAAAAAATTTTAAAAAACTAACAATACTATATTCAAATTAAAGATAATAAAATTCTCAATTTTATGGTGTAATTTTTTTTAAAAATAATAAAGTATGTAAAAGTTATTTAATTTTTAAAAACTGAATGGAACTTGTTGTAACATAGAAAATGTTGTTGTTCATCTTTTGCCCTTCCAGTTATATTTTACCGTTATTTTGTGGAGAAAGTTGTATAAAGTTGAGACCACTAGATATTGTCTGTTGATTATTTGATCAAAGGATCCACAATTCATCCTACGTTTAGTACGTTGAGTTTCACATGTATTTGATCCAGCTCCTATATACATAGGAATTGAATCCTATGAAAACCCAATTTTAAAGAGAAAATCCTTAAACTCTGTGTGAGCTATTGATTTGGAATCTTGAAAATAAATATGTGGTAAACAAATCAATTTTAGTGTGGGTTAATGTGGACCGCATATTTATTTTGAAGATCTAAATCAATGACTCACATAGGATTTAACGGTTTTTCTTTCTAAGATTGGGCTTTCGTACAATTCAATCCTATATATATATATATATAGGATTTGGTTCAAATAAGAACCCACCATTTTTGTGGTAACCTATTAACCCATTTGAGCCAATCAGATTCATACACATCATAGATTCCTTTTTGATTTTATGAGAGTATTATGGACATTTTATTAACCCATTTAAGCCAATCAGATTCACCCATATCATAAATATAATATATATTTTCCTTTTTTTAAATCAAAGTTTCCCCCTTGATTTTTATACACTTATAACTTTTTTATACTATGTCATTTTTTTATAAAATTTACATCATTAAACTCGTTATATTTTTCTCGTTACTTCCATAATAGTCATGCCAATTTTGTTTTTGAATTTTTTTCGAGCGTTTGTAATTACACCAACATAACGAACAATAAATATAATAATTTTCTCTCGTTTTTTCAAAATCTTTCCATCTTTAAAATGTTTTCTAGCGTTCGTAATTTTCTCTCATTTTTTCGTTTAACATGTTTTTTCGAGCGTTCGTAATTTTATCTCATTTTTTCGTTTAAAATGTTTCAAAATCTCGTTTAACATGTTTAACATATTTAAAATGTTTTCGAGCGTTCGTAATTTTCACTCATTTTTTCGTTTAACATGTTTTTTCGAGCGTTCGTAATTTTATCTCATTTTTTCGTTTAAAATGTTTCAAAATCTCGTTTAACATGTTTTTATGAGCGTTCGTAATTTTCTCTTATTTTTTCGAGCGTTTGCAATTACACCAACGTAAAATCTTTTCATCTTGTTACAAATTATTTTTTACTACAAAAATTAGTTCATTAATATTTTAAAAAATTAAGAACACTTTGAAAAAATCCAGATCCTTACATCAGTGTAATTACGAAAACTTTGTAAAAATTCAGCTCGTTACATCATTGTGATTACATCAGTGTAAAAAAATGCATTTCGTTACGTCAGTGCTAAATGTCGTTGCATCAGTGTAAAACGTCGTTGCATCAGTGTAAAACGTTGTTGCATCAGTGTAAATTACGAAAATTTTAAAAAAATTTGACAAAATTATACTTGAATTAAAGATAAAAAAGTGACAAATTTAATGGTGAAATTTTTATAAAAAAATAATAATGTATATAAAAGTTATGAGTGTTTAAAAAATTGTGGGGTAAACATTTTTGAAAAAAGAAATCAAGTACACCCACCAAATGTCAAATCAGTGTAAAAAAAATGCATTTCATTACATTTGTGTAAAACATCGTTGCATTAGTGTAAAATGTCGCTGCATCAGTGCAAATTACGAAAATTTTAAAAAAATTTGAAAAAATTATACTTGAATTAAAGATAAAAAAGTGACAAATTTAATGGTGAAATTTTTATAAAAAAATAATAATGTATATAAAAGTTATGAGTGTTTAAAAAATTGGGGGGTAAACTTTTAAAAAAAAAAGAATCAAGTACACCCTCACCAAATGTCAAAAATGTCCTTAAACAAATCTCATCCACATGTTTTTTTGACTTTTTTTAGATTGAATATGGACCACTCATTTCAAAAAGTTTTTTTTTAACAACCAATGAAAATGAGTTAATAGGTTTACACACTTGGAGTGGGTTACCATTTGAACCTTACCCTATATATATATATATATATATTTATAGGGGAGGGTTATTTTGAAAACCTAGTTGAGTTGAGAAAATTTTAAAAACAATGAAAAAAAACCATCAATATTTTTTGTTTTCATTTTTTTTACTTTTAGGTTACATCATTAGGGTCATTTTTATAAAAAAAATAAAAAAACAAGGATTAAAATGGCAACAAATTTTATTTAGGGAGTAAAATGGCATTTTTGATATCACACAGTGACCATTTTGACGTTTAACTAAAAGAATTAATAAGAACCCGATGTAACACAGACGTAATATCGTTGTACATGTCTAAAAGAAGGCGTTACGTCAGTGTTACATTTTCGTTTTATTACTTTTCTAAAAATAATTATGTCGGCGCTTTTTTTTTTTTTTTTTTTCGTAAAAACGACCCTAATAATGTTATAAAACTCTAAAAAAAAGTCAAAAAAAAACTTTTCTTACATAAGGTTTTTTCAACTCAAGTGGGTTTTCTGTTTTCATTTTATACATGCCTTATATATATACACACATATATAATGAACAAAACTAAAGTATATTTTATCGTAAAATCTGTGTAAAATTTAAAAACATACCCTGTTGTAGAAGTAAACAATGTTTTCATAACCGGACCGGACATCAAACCGGACGTTTACTGGTTCACTGGTCGAACAGGTCGGATCGGTTGGACCGGATTAAAGAACCGGAATAATTTTGAAAATTTTTTAATCTTTGTATAATCAAATAAGTTTTGTTTAATTATATGTTAGTTTAAATAGTTTTTTTTTTCCTTAAAATCTTGTCTCACATAGGTGAGATAACAAAGAAAGATATTCATCACTTTTCTATATAAAGAATGAAGAGAATCGGAAGTTTGTATGAAAAAAATTGTTCAACATTTGTGAGATAATAAGGTAAGGGATTTCTCACCTCCCTATATAAAGAAGAAAGACGAGTAGAAGTTTTTTGTCCCACATTGGTGAGATAGCAAAGAAAGAGGTTCATCACCTCTCTATAAAAAAAAAAAAGAAGAGTAGTACTTTTTTTTAAAAAATTCCGGTTCAACCTGTTAACCGGTTCGACCAAGAACCGCCCGGTTCATATCTCACCGGTTTAAGTGTTCAATTTGAACCATAATCCTTAACGGTTCTCGGTCGGACCGGTTGAACCGGCCGGTCCGGTCCTGTCACGAAATCATTTGAAGTAAGTGTGGAAAAACACAAAAGCAAAATATAAAAAAAAAAAAGAATAGTCAAAAACTAATGTTTACAAACTTGGTTTTTTAATATATGAATACACGTAACAAAACCAAAGCATATTTTATTGTAAAATCATGTCACTCCGCCGTAAATTAAAAAAAAGATCAAGTCGAAAAGCAACAGTAAAAAACCGAAATAGAAACGTAAAAGAAGCAAAATTAAAGCAAGAAATAAAAATAAAAAAAACATTAAAAAAACTTGAATACTATTCATTAGAGTTGTTTCTAATATATATATATATATATATATATATATATAATAGGTTAGCAACCCGTGTATCACACGGGTTGAATAAAATATAAAATTTTAAGTATAAAAGATGTTTATAACATGATATAATATGTCCGGTGAATAAAATCTACAATGAAAAGTAAAAATGTACATTTGTAAATGATATAATTATATGTGACAAAAGTAATATGCCAATAAAACCATGAGGCGAGTGTCAATAATATAAACCATCATAATTAGAAAAGCTAAAAAGCCAACATAATTCATTAATTTATAACTATTTCTTGTATAGGAAATTACACATTGCATTATAATTAATCTTGAAAATAAACAAGTTATAACAAATGTTCATAAGCCTGTAAACACTATTTGTAACATACATGTATGCAACTAATATACATTGTCAAAATATTGCTATGAAAGTAATACCATTATAAAAAAGATCAATCACAAAAGAATACTCAAGTCAAGGATTTTAAAACCAAATAATAAATAGAGTAAACGTATAATTTACCATGTTATGATAAACCATATCTGTATCTCTCACATTTGCTTTAAACATTACATCTTTAAGGACCTTAAACATAGTGGAAGTACTGTTTAAAAAAAAATAAAGAATCAAAGGTATGTAGTTGAATTTAAAAGTATGCTAAGAAATTCATGTAAGAAACCACTGACTTGTGATGTTTCTTATGTGATAAGTACATTGGGTAAATTACTTTCTCGACTAAAAGATTAGTAAAATAATACAAATCAATGTATTTTATTAAACAAAGCCACTTTATTTGCATAAATATTTTGCTTTCTAACTCAAGAGGTAACTAAATTGCAAGCTTATTTGTTGCAGCAAGAGTGTTGATAATATAAGCAAAAAGTGATTTAGCAGGAGAACTTATATTTTTTTGAATCAACTGACATGACCAACTGACTTGTCTAATTTGTTAAGCAGAAAAAAATTGTTTGATAATTTTTTTGTAACAAAAAAATAATAATACCTGCAGTTGGTTTCTTTGGTTTGATCTTGATTGTTTCCTCAACCAGCAAAAGTCTTGATATAAGAAAAATTGATTCAAAAAATAAATAATCATTTAGAAATATTTCATGGTACAGTGCTTCTTGATATGTTTCAAGTTGTTTTAATTGACATTAACATAAACAAATATGTACATAAATGCTAACATATGATAACCAAACTTATGATAGCCGCATCCTATGGTAACATAGTCATTTTTCATGTTAAAATCCCGCATATCGATGATTATGAAGCAAATAACTATTATAAAAAAACCTTGATTCTTGTAAATCACAAAACTGATTATAAGAAAAAGGGCATCATAAATAAACTAAGTATATATGCTCGGAAAGATATGGCCATGTATTTTTGTGAATAATCAAACAAATCATTTCTTGTATATTTGATGGAAATTAGAAAAAAAAATGCACATGAAGACAATAGGGAAATGATCAGATTGTTTACATGGCACATGATATATAATGACAAATGCTTACATGACCTTGATATAGAATTACAAAGTTAAATTACATATGTCATGTTCATAATTTAACTAAGTAAATCTATCCAAAAGAATCATAGAATTTTCTATCTTGTGTCTGCACAAGATTTACAAAAGATGATTCACAAATATGTCATCCAAAATATGCACAACACAAAAGTAAGCTATCGGTCCATTATATAGTCCCACTAGCTTATGTCCTGATGTTTAGTGACTAAACCTGTTCGTCATCTGAGAAAACATGCATTTAAACAAAGTCAACACTAGGTTGGTGAGTTCATAAGTTTAAGTAATTGAAAACACTTGTAGTTGTCATTCACAAGTCATAGTGTTACACACAAGTCTTGTTGATATTGTCTTATCTTGTCTCACAACCATGTCCTCTCCATAGTTACCCTTACAAATAGTGTATCATTCAAATCAAGACTGTTTATATATAGGGCATACGTATCACGAATGAAGCCGCCAGCCCACCACACGCTAGACAAAATACAATACCACTTGTAATGAAACTATAGATACCCATGTTCATCTCACATGCCATATGTTGTGTCTCGTCCCACAGTGTTATATGTATAGCATAAGAGAGTTTGAAGGGAATATATTACCATGACCTAAGTTATGGTAATCCCTTGATTTATAAGGAAAATAGATTAATTTAATCTTATCCTTATTAGTTTTCTCTTAATATAGAATTAACTGTAATTCACTTCTAATATTAGGAGTGATAGTTAATTCATTGATATTGTTCACAATCTTGAATGTATAGAGCCTAAATGGGATCCATTGTGTTCCTCACGTAATCAGACCAGAATACATCGAATTTACCTCTATCCCATTTGTAATCTTAGTGCCTTCAACGAAAATATTACCAGTAATATGGCATGAGAGAAAATCAATCCCCCTGTCACACCCCGAGCCGGCAGGGTTGGATCGGAGTCCCCGTCGGGCGGAAGGTTCCCGGGGCGTGATATCGCGGGTGATAATCATGATGATCAGATTGTTTACATAGAATCAACGTTTAAGAATAACTAAAGCACAATCAAATGATATATAGGATTACAAAGTTAAATTACATATAGCAATGTTCTGCAATTTAACTAAGTAAACCTAACCCAAAAGAATAATGTTTATATCTTGTATATGTACAAGATATCTAAAGTAGTATATATCATCAACAAAAGATGTGCTTCCCAAAAGTCTACTAGGTCCTCTATCTGGGCAGCCTAGTATGCAAATCCAAGAGCTTAAGTTTAAACATGTTCTTCACCTGAGAAAGCATGTAAAAAGATCAAGTCAACACAACGGTTGGTGAGTTCATAAAGTTTATAAGTTTAAAATAGTTTTAACAAACCTCCTTCGGTAAAACCTTAACCTCATTAACTCCACATGTAATATCCAAGTCGGTATGCTTATATATAGGGCATATGTAAGGGAACAAGCCCTAGCCAACATCCCACCACATACTAACCCAGATATGACATTGTTGTTAATAATAATTAAGCATTTTACCTACCAATCCATTCAATCCTCATCAAAGCTTTTGTTATCTGTTTCAAAGTTTTCATGTCTATTGTATTCATAAGTGTTAGTTTCTCATCATGTTTATCAAGCATCATAGATTCACACACACGTAGTTTAGCAATTACATATCTCCTATAAGCAGACAAAAGCTCTGGAATACCAGAAGTTTAGCAATTACATGTCTCTTATATAGATAATAGCTTAGCATCCATTATGTTCATGTTTAGCATTTACATACCTCTTATAAGCCGACAAAAGCTCTGGACTACCAGATGTTTAGCAATTACATGTCCCTTATAACCAGGTAATAGCCTAGTAACGTTACGTTTATGTTTAGCATTTACATACCTCATATAAGCCGACACAAGCTCTGGAATACCAGAAGTTTAGCAATTACGTGTCCCTTATAACCAGGTAATAGCCTAGAATCGATACTTTCATGTTTAGCCTTTACATACCTCATATAAGCCGACAAAAGCTCTGGAATACCAGAAGTTTAGCAATTACATGTCCCTTATAACCAGGTAATAGCTGAGTATCATTATGTTTATGTTTTTACATGTATCTCACCCCATAGGTACAAGCTCTGGAATACCAGAAGTTTAGCAATTACGTAGACTATGGTTAGATACATGTACAATGTTTCATGCGCAAGTAATAGTTTCCAAGCATAAAGTTTCAAGTATTCAATCATTGATTCATCATGTATATCATATGTTTATTTCAAGTCTCATATAATAGCATCACGTCTCATATAATAGCATCAAGTCTCATGTAATTGTATCAAGTCTCATGTAATTGTATCAAGTCTCATGTAATTGTATCAAGTCTCATGTAATAGCATTAAATCTCACAAGGATTCAACAATTGCTTTTAAGCCTCAAGCTTAAAGTATAAGTTTTAACATAAGAATTATGTTTATGTTTAAAGCAATAAGTAACATTTCAACAATTTATGAAAATGTTTAACATGCTTCTCAGTCCCGTAGTAAAACAAATAAATTTGAAAGGGGACAATGAACTCACCTTGTGTCCGTAGTGTTTGACTAAGTAGAATAAGTATGCACGCTCTCTTTGTTTGTACTTGATATTATGTTCACACTCCTGTATTGATTTCATAGTGTTTGTAACTCATAAGTATAAGTTTATAAAGATTTGTTGTGTGTGTAAGTGTTAACTCTAAATTAGACTAACACTGGTGTGTTTGGGTAATGATTCGGCCCCGATCCTATTAGGATTGATCATTATTATTATAATACACTGTGTCGTGTGCTTGATCTTAGCTCATCCTTGGATGTTTACTACTTTTTCCTAACACATTAGTTAGGAGTATGAGTTATAACTTTGAAAATGTGATAACCTTGGTTTAGTAAATTCATCAAATCAACTCATCACCTTTGTAGTATTTTAACTAGTTTCAATGCATATTGTGACCCACACTAGTCTCATATGTTTACTTATTATTTGAATTGAATGACCATCCCTTAACCTGGGCCGAATCACATTACTATTTGGGTTGAATAATCGTTTGGGCCTAACTTAAAAAAGGTGGGCTAGGCCATTTGTTGTTGAGCCGAAATGGGTTGTGTTGGGCTGTTACTAGGCCTGTTTGGTTGGTGTTTGGCCTGCTGGGCCCTAGTGGACCGAATTGTTGGACAATCTTGGGCCGAAATCAAGGGTTGTGCCGAGAACACATGTGGGCCGAAGGGTTTAACTGGGCCGGCTGTTGAGTTATACGAAGGAGTTGGGCCAACATGTATACATTGGGCCTAAATGAATGAAGTTGGGCCAAAAAGAGTGTGGGCTGCCAACCCTCAACGAATTGAGCAACATGGCAGCGAACCCTTCGATTTTGATTGAGCTAGATCCGGTGCTATCTGATGGATCTTAGGTTCATCAGTTTCATTTGACATGCAAGATTCGACTAAGTTTAAACAACAAAGATTCGTCCACATGCATTCATGGGTTCGGCAGTGAGGAACGGGTTCGGTGGTGTTCCCAGGGTTCGCGTACAACAATGGTTCGCTCCTGGTTCGTGTCTGCCTCCCTAATGTTCGGCGGTTTCCTGGTTCGCAGAGGGTTCGTTCACCGTCATGGGTTCGCCACTTGACCAAGGGTTCGGCTAGGTCTACGGGTTCGCTGTTAAGACTATGGTTCGCCTAAGGACGCGCATGGTTCGGCTGAGGGTGCATGGGTTCGTCGGAGGATAGTAGGTTCGTTAGCCAGGTGAGTTCTGAACATGGTAGGTTCGCTGATGCTCGATGGTTCGGCCGGCCTGCTGTTGTCTCGCGAACCTGTAACCCCAACCAGTGCCTCGACCTCGCCCCAGAACCCAACGATTTGCAGGTTGTTCTCATAGCTATGGTGATGCGACTTAGTCTCTCAAGGTCGTATAGTTCAAAGAAACAAGGGTGTAGTCGGTTCTAGGGTTGGGTCGTGTAACATGATAAAAACTCTATTTCCAGATTTCTTTGTGACATCATACCTCGTTTTTCAGTGATCAAATCTTCAGATCTGTTGTACTTTTGTGTAGGTAAGATCAAGAGCTTCACGTGGGCGAAAGAATCACTCAAATCGGGCTAGAAACGAGGGAGATATGATCTTGCAAAGGTTGAAGATGGTGGGTTTGGGTGGTGACGGAAATGGGAGGTTAGAGAGAGAGATGGGAATATAAAAATGAGATAAATGCAATCATCCAATGTTTATATACCCCGAGGGTATTCGGGTTCGTTTCGGTTGCTCGGTTCGTATTTTAGTCGCGTATCCGGCACGTTACGCGTATAAATCGTAATTTAAATAAAAATAGTTTATTTAAACAAGTTAGATGTTTATTTATTTCTAAAAATTATTTTAAATATCGTAGTGTTTATTTATTTTTCGAATTAGAATATTTTTACGCGTTTCGTTTAATTCATTTGTGATTTAATAAAATAGTTTGGTTTAATTTATTTATGATGAGTTTCAAAATTGTAAAATAGGAATTATTTTATTTCTTAAAATTATGATCGTTCGAGTCTTCATTCGTTTTCGTTTCGTCAAATCGCGTCGCCATCGCGCGTATTCGTTCGAATCGTCATTCGAATGAACACGTCGATGGTTTGGCTTTCTGATTCTTGTTTTCTACTGTTAAGTCATTATTTCAAAACGTTAAACTTTCAGAATCATTCGTACAGATCGTCACCTATATGAATAATTCGTCGGTTTAGCATTCCATAATAATAACCGTTAAGGTTTTGTTTTGTTTAACCTCACATACGTTTATGCAACTAATATCACATCAAGAATTTATGTTTCAACACTGTGTTGTCTGACATGTTTTCTGACTGTTAAACCCTAAGGTTTAAGTCAGATTCAGACAATCGTTTAATAGTTTCATGTAAATTAAATGCATCAATAGTCTAAACATAGTTTCACGAAATGTGTACCTGGGTTACTGTACATGTTTACTGTTGCGATCACTGTTCCGGCACGCGTCCGGCACTGATGTTACAGTCTCCCCTTGTTAGAGAAATTTCGTCCCGAAATTTAAGTCTCGTTATTCGGTACGACTTCCTCTGCAAAGAGTTGGGGATACTTGTTCTTCATGTGATCTTCACGTTCCCAAGTAAACTCGGGTCCGTGCCTTGAGTTCCAACGTACTTTAACTATAGGAATACGGCTTCGCCTTAGTTTCTTGACTTTGTGATCCATGATTTCTAACGGTTCTTCAACAAAACGTAAGTTTTCATCCAATTGAATTTCTTCAACCGGTATGATAAGAGTTTCATCGGCTAAGCATTTCTTCAAGTTTGAGACGTGAAACACGTCATGTACACCACTAAGTTCATCAGGTAAGCTTAACCTGTACGCCACAGGACCAATACGTTCGATGATCTCGAACGGTCCCACGTATCGTGGTGTTAGTTTGCCTTTCTTCGCAAAACGAACTACGCCTTTCCAAGGAGAGACCTTAAGCATAACACGATCTCCCACATGGAATTCCAAGGGCTTACGCCGTTTATCGGCATAGCTCTTTTGCCTGCTTCGAGTTACTTGTAGTCTTTGTTGTATCTGAGCGATCTTGTCTGTGGTTTCTTGAATAAGTTCTGGTCCAGTGATACGATTATCTCCTACTTCTGACCAACAGATCGGTGACCGACATTTTCGACCATAAAAGGCCTCGAATGGGGCACAACCAATGCTGCTGTGATAACTGTTGTTGTAGGAGAACTCGATTAGTGGCAAATGAGAATCCCAATTACCACCAAAGTCTAGAACACAAGTTCTCAACATGTCCTCTAGGGTCTGAATAGTACGTTCGCTTTGACCATCTGTTTGTGGATGATAAGCTGTACTCAAATTTAATTGAGTCCCCAGAGATTTCTGCAATGATTGCCAGAACCTTGATGTGAATCTGCTATCGCGATCCGAAGTGATAGACAATGGCACACCATGACGTACCACTATCTCATTGATGTACAGCTTTGCTAGTTTATCCATTGAATAAATTTCTCGCATCGGCAAGAAGTGAGCAGACTTGGTTAATCGATCAACGATAACCCAAATGGTATCATGCCCACTGGAAGTGCGGGGTAGCTTGGTGACAAAGTCCATAGCTATCTGTTCCCACTTGCAAAGTGGAATCTCAGGCTGTTCCAGTAAACCTGATGGTCTCTGGTGTTCCGCCTTCACTTTAGCACACGTAAGGCATCGACCAACATATTCAGCTATGTCTTTCTTCATACCCGGCCACCAATAAAATACACGTAAGTCTTGATACATTTTCTCGGCACCGGGATGCACAGAGTACTTGGTCTTGTGTGCTTCATCAAATATGAGTTTCCTTAACTCATCTACTGCAGGGATCCAGATACGATCCTTGAAGTAAACGAGTCCATCAGGTTTTGTCTCCAAATGTTTCTCCACACCACAATCAAGTTCTTTCTTCAAGTTTTCTCGTTCAATCACTTCTTGCTGTGCTTGCATGATGTTGTCGTGTAAGCTTGTCTGCACAGTCATTCCCATTGCTCTGACGCGCAAGGGTTTGACTCGTTCCTTTCGGCTCAAGGCATCAGCAACAACGTTTGCCTTGCCCGGATGATATTTGATTACACAGTCGTAATCATTCAAAAGCTCAACCCAACGCCGCTGTCGCATGTTGAGTTCCTTCTGATCGAATATGTGTTGCAGAATTTTATGATCGGTAAATATGGTACACTTGGTGCCATACAAGTAATGCCTCCAGATCTTCAGTGCAAACACCACTGCTCCCAGTTCCAGATCATGAGTTGTGTAGTTCTTCTCATGAATCTTTAATTGTCTCGAAGCATAAGCAATGACTTTGTCCCGCTGCATAAGTACATAGCCAAGTCCCTGATGGGATGCATCACAATACACAACAAAGTCATCGCAACCATCTGGGAGAGATAAGATCGGAGCATCACATAACTTTTGCTTCAATGTCTGAAAGGCTTCTTCTTGCTTTTGATCCCAAACAAACGGCTCGCTCTTCTGTGTCAACTTTGTGAGTGGCAGAGCTATCTTAGAAAAGTTTGAAATAAACCTTCTGTAATAGCCTGCTAAGCCTAGAAAAGAACGTATCTCAGTAGGTGTCTTCAGAGTGTCCCAATCTTTTATTGCCTTGATCTTGGCAAGATCAACGTGAATTCCCTCACTGTTAACCACGTGACCTAGGAATTGAACCTCTTTTAACCAAAACTCACACTTAGAGAATTTGGCATAGAGCTTCTCTTCCTTTAACAGTTCCAAGATCGTTCTAAGATGTTGCTCATGTTCTGCTTTGCTTTTAGAATAGATCAATATGTCATCAATAAAAACAATAACAAATTGATCTAAGTACGTCTTGCACACACGGTTCATGAGATCCATGAAAACCGCAGGTGCATTCGTTAAACCAAAAGGCATCACCATGAACTCGTAATGCCCGTATCTGGTACGAAACGCCGTCTTCGGTACGAAACGCCGTCTTCGGTATGTCTTCGTCTTGCACTCTGAGCTGATGGTATCCGGAACGCAGATCGATCTTCGAAAAGTATTGAGCTCCTTGCAATTGGTCAAACAAATCATCAATCCTCGGTAATGGATACTGATTCTTGATGGTTAGTTTATTTAACTCCCTGTAGTCTATGCACATACGAAAAGATCCATCCTTCTTTTTCACGAACAGAACCGGAGCTCCCCAAGGTGAGAAGCTCGGTCGGATGAAACCTTTATCAAGTAGCTCCTGTAGTTGGTTAGATAATTCCTGCATCTCCGAAGGTGCTAACCTGTAAGGAGATTTAGCGACATGTGTTGCTCCAGGAATCAGATCAATATGAAATTCTACCGGCCGCACAGGAGGCAAACCAGGTAGATCTTCAGGAAACACCTCAGGATATTCTCTCACTATCGGTACGTCTTGTATTGTTTTCTTGTCTTTCTCTTTCTCCACCACATGAGCCAAGAAAGCTATGCACTTCTTTTGCAGACACTTACGCGCTTTTATGCATGATATGATCCTTACGTTTCTCTTTGCTTGATCCCCACGAACTTCCAATACACGATCATTCGTCACTGGAATCCGAAGTAGCTTCTCGGAACAGATGACCTCAACTCGATTGAGTGAGAGCCAATCCATCCCCACGATGATATCGAAACTGCCCAACTCCATCGGCAACAAGTCGATGGTAAATGTGTGATCTACGAGTGTAATTGGGCAGTTCCTATGTATAGTGCTAACTGTAACTTGTTTCCCATTCGCTACTTCAATAATGTAAGGGGAGTCTAAAGTTTCCTCAGTAAGACTAAGTTGTTGTGCAAAATCAGATGAAATAAAACTCTGATCTGCACCAGTATCAAATAGTATAGATGCATAAGAGTCATGTAAAAGAAATGTACCAGTGACCACGTTAGGGTCTTGGCGTGCAGCATTGGCTCCGATAACAAAAGCCCGTCCTCGAGGTGCTTGTGCTCCAGGTTGCACTTTCTTCGGACAGTTGCGGGAGAAGTGACCCGTTTCCCCGCATGTGTAGCAGCCTCTGTTGTTGTCAGCTGGATTCTGTGGTGGTGGTGGAGGTAGTGCTCTTGTTGCAGTGTTGGTAGCCTGATTCACCGCAAAGCGGCATTTGTTCACCCAGTGGCCAAACCGGCCACAATTCGTGCACTTCCTGCATTGAGCACCAGCAGGATGATGATACTTGCAGTTTGTGCACTGGGGATATTCTCCCCCATAACCCCTTGTAGTAGGATTGACAGGAGCTACAGATGCCTGTCTCAGAGGGGTAACGGCCGCATAGTTGTTTACGACCTTTTGCTTCTTTTTCTGGTGGTTCTCGGGTTTCTTTGATGTTGTTTCCTTGGCTTTTCCAGCTTCATCTTTTAAAACTCCAGACTTTACCATTACCTTGGTAAGCTTAGCAGAGAGGGAAATGGCTGACTCCAAAGTAGCAGGATATGAGGCCAGTACAACGCTTTGTATACATGAAGGTAATCCTGCTGCATAGCGATCAATTAGCTTCTCCAAGGTTGGCACCATTTCTGGCACCAGGGCTACCAGTTCATGATAACAGTTGGTAAAAGTCATGTGGTCAGCTCCCTTCATCTCATGATTCGAGAGCTCAATCTCCAGTTGTTGTAGTTCATGTTTTGGGCAAAACTCATTCCTCAGAAGAAGCTTAAATTCTGCCCAAGGCATCGCCATTGCTTCATCTCTTCCCTTAGCCCTGATCTGTGCGTTCCACCATGTTAGAGCTTGCTTGCTGAATGAACCAGCTGCATAGCGAACCTTATGGTGTTCTGGACAGCTGCTAATGTCCAGAGTGTTCTCCATTTTCTCTAGCCATTGGATTAATCCAACAGCTCCTTCAACTCCAGTGAAGCTAGGAGGTTTGCATCCTACAAAGGACTTGTAGGAGCAGTCAGACGTATGGCTAGTGTTTCCACTAGCTTCTCCTGTAGTATGACCAGAAGTGTTGCCATGGCCCTGGATCCTGTTTATCATCTCTGGGATGACCTCTTTCAGTTGGCTTGTCAGTTGGGTACTCAGCAGTGTCGCCAAGGCGATGGTAGCAGGATCTAATGTCTGAGCAGTGCTTGAACCTGGTGGTGGAGAGTGTGGAGGAGGTAGAGGTGGCGGTGGTGAATCCGGTGGTGTAGGAGTCGAAGAGTGAGGAGCAGAGACTTGCAGAGTAGGTTGTTTTCTTGGCGGCATTCTGATCATAACCAAAGGAATTTGGTTAGTGCAATGATCAAATGCGGAAAACATAATGCAAACTTAAGTCTTAAGTTCTCTACATGAAGGTCCCTAAGTTATAGTCTAGGCCAAACCGTTTAAGTAAATGACCTATTATTCTCTATAACCTTGAGCTCTGATACCAATCTGTCACACTCCGATCCAACCCCGCCGGCTCGGGGTGTGACACCCCAGTCTACCAGTTAATAGAATAGAAGGAATAATTACAGTCAGTGTCTGAAGATTAATATCACCATGTGTCGTTTACCAAACCTGACTGATACAGCCCTGTTACCGGTCATATGATACCGTCCAATGATAATGCCACAATTAACGTACCGACCTCACTCGCCGGCGGTTTGTCAAACCTATGGTACCAATACGCTATCGTCGGTTTAGTCACACAAAATCAATGGTAAACGATTTTGTTGAAGGGACTTACGACTGAACATGTACACATGAACACATGATTGTTGTGATATAATACAAACAATATTAATATTAATTAGTTGTTGTTATGTGTTCTCCTGTTGTCATTGTCTCAATTTCATCTGTACTCAGTGTTATATGTTCCCAGAGTCTTTAACAAAGTGTTACCAGAACTAGTTTTATTACACGATGTTAGTATATGTGGTGAATGATATCATCGTAATGAAATTATATTATCATGATTATCATTCTTGTTATCACTTGTAATTGTCTCATGTTATCTCATTGTTATCTCATTGTAAATAACAAAGTGTTATAAGATCAAATCTTTTTTCAGTTGAGTTATTTAAATGTTTGGATGAATTCATGAAGTTATGTTATCATGAAACATCCTTGATTTGTCATTGTTGTTGATGCATGCTCAAGCATACACATTGACCTTGATATAAGTGTGATAATAAAGATGAAATCTTTATTCTCTAAGTCACATGATATTTGAAGTAATGTACTAAAACTTTTAATAATTTAAAAGATTTAGCATGTTCCTCAGCCCCGCATTTAATGTTGTACCCCGAGAAATCCCGTCCCTACCGGGGCGCGAGCGGCAGACTGATCTGACAGGATCGCAGTCTCCAGGCATACAGTTGCGAGACCTACATGTCTGGTTGCATACGTACATCCAATAACTTGGATAAAACAACTTTGTAAAATCAGAGTTGCGGAAGTAAAAGTTTAAGTTATCAAAACCACATTGAAAATATAGGATGCAGAAGCATAGGTTTAAAACAGTTTTCAAGTTAACAATAAAGTTTAACAGTGCGGAAGCGATTTAAGTATCATTACATAACAAGACAAATATTGAATGTTATCAAATGGCGTAAGACACTAAAGCTGATGCATGTGACTCCATCCTAGCATCCTATCCTTGTGTGCGTGCCTTAGTTACCTGAGAAAACATGCGAGTAAAAGGGTCAACACAAAGGTTGGTGAGAGCACAGGTTTTTCATAAGCAGTAAACATCCAATGTTTAAAGTAAAAGTTGTGATTTACATATCATTACAATGCAGTATCGACCGATAGCTAGTCAATACAGTTATATTATACGCGGGTTCGTATCAAATATGACAGTTGTACCTCCCGCCATGTCCATCACAAGACAATGGCAAAGTGTTGGTCAATATTGCCCTGTTCCGACCTCCAGTCGGGGTGGCCTCCAATGTGTGCAACAGTGGGGCTTGTCAGGCCCAAATAGTACTATTCAAGATTACCACGCTAGGCGCTATGCGCTACTAACGGTCCGTGGAGTATCGTGAGGATTTTTAGTTATGATGTGGTCCACACATATACATATAGTGATAAAGCATGTCCATACGTAAATAAAATGAGTTGTTATTCAAAACAATTTTTAATGCAATGTTTTCTCCCCCAAAGGTAGAAAATGTAAAAAAAAGGGGTCGTGAACTCACCTGATAAAGCAGTTCCGGTTATACGCTCGCTACTTGCGAATGCTAGCACCTGCTAGTATGCACCTATAACCATATAGGTTGTGAGTATGAGTTTTGTGGTGTGTGGTAATCCATACAACTCCAAGTGTCGGTGTGCTCAACCGAGTGTGTGTGTGTGTTGACTTGTGTTGACTCTACGAATCGTTGGTGACACGTTAATTTTGTTGTGATCATCTAATGTGTCATAAATACAAATAGGACACCAACATGCATCCTATGACTCTAATTGTACAACGTTCACTTAAGTGACGTGTAAGGATCGTAAAAGTTACCATTTTTGGAAAGTTTCCATTTTAGGAGAGTGTAGTTATGAATTCTCATTTCATAAGGTTAATACCTTTCATATGTTTATAAAAACACGTTTAAACACTTAAAATATATCGTTTGTGTATGAATTGCCACTTATGCCGTTTTCCCCAAATAAAGTTTCCTTATTTGGAAGGTATCAATTTAACAGCTCGTTTTCACAAATCAAAGTTTCCAAATATGTTAAAAAAAACATTTAAAAACATCAAAAGCCCTCTTTTGATTTCAAAAAGTTTCCATAAATAGAAGGTTTCTTCAAAACCATGTTTTTGACAAAATCAATCATCCAAATGTGTTTCTAAACACTTCAATATGCATTTGACAACATCTAGACATGTCTAACATGTCTAGATCATCACAAACCTATGACTTGCGACATAAAAGTTTCCTTTTATGGCAAGTGTACCAGAATCATCATCAAATAAATAATAACTCAACCAAAACTCAATCCCATCAATCCTATACTTTAAAACCAGTATATCTACACTAATATCACACAAAATCACCAACAAATTCGTCTAAACTATTCACATGGAGTTGCATGTGAGTGGATCTTCATGCATGTGTGTTTTTACCCATTGCATGTATGATCTTTCTATAAACAAACACAGAAAATTACCTTAGAAGCTAAGATCCACTGAGATTGAGTAGTAACAACTTCTGATGAGAGTGATTCAGTGTGTTGATCGTTGTTTCTAATCTCTTAGCTTCTTCTCCAAGATCCAAAAACTCCTAATGGTCCACCAATGTAAGGAATAGCTCCAAGGATGTTACCAGGGGGATTTGGGATTGATATCAGTGGGTTTTGGTCGAGAATAGTCGAGGTTGTTCGAAAAAAAATGGACAGAGACCGGATAGAAAGTGAATGGCGTTGATTTTATATTTTTTTTGATCTGCATGGACTTCGCGTACCGCCAAGGCCGATCAAAATGGTCTTCGCGTACCGCTGAGGAATTCGGGATTCAAAAATCCCGCTTTTGCTTCGCGTATCGCCAAGCCCGCTGCCAAAGGGCCTTGGGGTACCACGACGGGTCAATTTTCTTGTTTTTCGATTTTGACGATTCGATTTCGCTCGTGCTCGATTCCTAACGCTTATCCTTAGCATCTAATACGTGTTTAACACATAATCCTATAATAACACATAAGTTTGATCACCAACGTTCGTGAGACTCGTGTGTGTGTTTCGATAATTCCTCAAACTACCTTTATTCGTTTGTGATTGTGTTTTACGAATTGATCGCATGTTTGATTAATCATAATCAACATGTAATGCACAATCCAATAATTTCACGAATTATTGTTTTGTGTTTGTGTTAGCCACACTTGGTTTTCACAACCAATGTGTAGTGTACGATTCGATGGTTCTTCGAACTATCGTTTCGCAGTTGCTTGTGTTCAGCTCATCTAATTAATCATAATTAAATGAAATGCAACAAGTATGAATGTGAAATACATGGAGTTTAAGAGTTGCAATTTACTTGAAATTGCCGGGTGTCACAACATCCCCTTGTTGAAAGAAATTTCGTCCGGTTGTTGTTGTAGTATCTGAGAACAAAAAAATTTCAAAAAATTTCTGGTTATCACATCATCCCCTTGTTGAAAGGGAATTTCGTCCCCAAATTTATTTGTTGTTTTCGGCGTTCGATGTTGTTGGTTTGAAGAGGTGGTGATATTTACGCATCATCTGATCTTCACGTTCCCATATGAATTCAGGTCCGCATTTTGAGTTCCATCGGACTTTGACAATCGGAATCCGACTCTGCTTGAGTTGTTTGACCTCACGGTCCATGAGTTCGACCAATTCTTCTATGAACCTTAGCTGTTCATTCACCTGGATCTCTTCCAGTGAAATCACCAGTGTCTCATCAGATAGGCAGTTTTTCAAGTTTGAGACGTGAAATACGTTTGAACTCCATCAAGTTCGGCTGGTAGGCTGAGTTGGTATGCCATTGGACCAATCCTCTTCAGAATCTCAAATGTTCCAATATACCGTGGGCTCATTTTGACTCGTTTGCCAAAACGAATGACGCCTTTCCATGGCGAAACTTTCAGAAGGACTTTATCTCCTACTTGAAATTCCAGAGGCTTTCGGCGTTTGTCGGCATAGCTCTTTTGACGATCGCGAGCTGGTGCCATGCGGTTTCTGATCTGTACTATCTTCTCGGTTGTTTCATGTACGAGTTCTGGGCCTGTGAGCTGACTGTCTCCCACTTCCGCCCAACATATAGGTGATCGGCATTTCCTGCCATAGAGGGCCTGAAAAGGCGTAGCCTTGATGCTGGTGTGATAGCTGTTATTGAAGGAGAACTCCACCAACGGTAGGTGAGTTTCCCAGCTGTTGCCGAAGTCTACTACGCATGCTCGTAGCATGTCTTCGAGAGTTTGTATTGTGCGTCCACTCTGGCCATCGGTTTGTGGGTGGTATGCTATACTCATATCCAACCGTGTACCAAGTGACTTTTGCAATGATTTCCAGAAGTTAGAAGTAAATTGAGCGTCTCGATCTGAGATGATGGAGATTGGCACTCCATGCTGTGAGACTACTTCCTTGACATAGATTCTGGCTATTTTTTCCATCTTGTCGTTTTTCTTGATCGCAGGGAAATGTGCTGACTTAGTCAGTCGGTCCACAATTACCAGATAGTGTCACATCCACTTGGAGTACGAGGTAATTTGGTAATGAAGTCCATAGAAATCTGTTCCCATTTCCTCATGGGGATTTCTGGTTGTGTAAGTAGTCTAGATGGTTTTTGGTATTCAACCTTGACTTTGGCGTAAGTCAAGCATTTGCTCACATAAGTGGCGATATCATCTTTCATGTTTGGCCATCAATAGAGCATTTTCAGATCATGATACATCTTATCAGATCCAAGGTGAATGGAATACTGAGACTTATGAGCCTCGTCCATCACAAGGTCTTGTAAGTTTCCGTGGTGTGGAACCCAGACGCGTTCCTTGAAATAGTGTAAGCCATCAGCTTTGACTTCCATTTGTTTCTCCATTCCCCTTAGTGATTCGGCCACTAAGTTTTCTTCTTTCAATGACTCAACCTGGGCACTGTGTATCTGTTCAGGGAGATTGGGATGGATGGTGAGCTGTAAAGCTCGTACCCTCTTGGGTTTTGTGGTATTCTTTCGACTTAGGGCATCGGCCACAACATTGGCCTTCCCTGGGTGATACTTGATAGCACACTCATAGTCATTGAGAAGTTCGAGCCAACGTCGTTGTCGCATGTTCAGTTACTTCTGCTCGAATATGTGTTGGAGACTCTTATGATCGGTGTATATAGTACACTTCGTACCATAAAGTAGTGCCTCCAGATCTTGAGTGCAAATACCACGGCTCCAAGTTCCAAGTCGTGGGTGGTGTAATTCTTCTTGTGGACTTTCAGTTGTCGAGAAGCATATGCGATCGCCTTCTCTCGCTGCATCAGTACGCAGCCGAGTCATTGTATCGAGGCATTGCAATACACTACAAAGTCATCTGTTCCATCAGGAAGGGATAAGATAGGTGCACTACAGAGCTTCTACTTGAGAAGTTGGAATGCAGCTTCTTGTTTGTCAGTCCAGAGATATTTCTTGTCTTTGTGGGTGAGAGCTGTAAGTGGTTGGGCTATCTTGGAAAATCCTTCGATAAATCGTCGATAATAGCCTGCCAAGCCTAGGAATTGCCGCACCTCAGTTGGGGTCTTTGGTGCTTCCTAGTTCTTGATTGCCTCTATCTTGGATTTATCCACATTTATTTCTTGTTTGTTAACAACATGTCCAAAAATTAGACTTTCCGAATCCAGAAGTCGCACTTGGAGAGTTTAGCATACAGCTTCTCTTCCCGTAGTAGTTCAAGAGCCAATCGAAGATGTTCTTTGTGTTCCTCCTGAGTCTTCGAGTAGATAAGAATATCATCAATGAAAACAATGATGAACTTATCTAAATAAGGTTTGCACACTCTATTCATGAGTTCCATGAATACTGCGGGTGAGTTTGTGAGACCAAACGGCATAACCAAAAACTCGTAATGGCCATACCGAGTGCGGAAGGCTGTCTTGGGGATGTCTTCCTCTTGAATCCTTAGCTGGTGGTATCCAGATCGCAAATCGATCTTGGAGTAATAACTTGATCCTTGCAGTTGATCGAACAAGTCATCAATCCGAGGTAAGGGGTAACGATTCTTGATCGTCACTTTGTTCAACTCACGGTAGTCGATGCACATTCGAAACGTGCCATCCTTCTTCTTTACGAACAAGACCGGAGCTCTCCATGGTGAGAATCTTGGTCTAATGAAACCCTTGTCCAGCAACTCCTGGAGTTGGTTGGACAGTTCCCGCATCTCCGAAGGTGCATGTCGATATGGAGCTCGTGTGATAGGTGCTGCTCCCGGCGCGAGGTCTATGTGGAACTCCACTTGTCGAGGTGGTGGTAGTCCTGGTAGATCCTTAGGGAATACGTCAGGATAGTCGCATACGACTGGGATGTCTTCTAATTTTTTCCTTCTTCAATCTAGTCGTTGATAAGCGCCATAATGGCCGTGTATCCCTTTCGTAAGCATTTGTGAGCTTTCATGCATGAGATGATGTTCAAAGGAGTGTCGCTCCTCTCACCATTGATTGTTAGTGTTTCTCCACCACGGAGAGGTATACGTACTACCTTATCATGGTAAATTATCTCAGCTTGGTTTCCAGCCAACCAATCCATGCCCAGTACGACATCAAAACTGCCTAGTGTAACTGCCATGAGGTCGATCTTAAATTTATGGTTTGCTAGCTCTAATGTGCATTCCTTCAGAATGTGTTTGTTTACAATTAATTTACCATCTACTAGCTCTATGGTATATTCAACCTCTAAAGGTACGGGGGTAAGTATCTCACTAAAATCCTTAGATATAAAGCTTCTCTAAGCACCAGTATTAAACAAAACAAAAGCATAGTGATCATTTAAGATATACGTACCTGTTGCAAAGTTGGGATCATTTCTGGTCTCCTTAGCCCCGATCACAAAGGCTCGTCCCTTCAGACCGTTGTTGTTCCCGTTATTATTGTTGTTCTTCTGATGTGGGCAGTCCCTCTTAAAGTGCCCTGGCTTTCCACATTCGAAGCAGCCCTTTGGTGCTTCAAGTTGTGGTTGTTGTGGTTGTGGGGTCTTTGTCAACAGTTCACCCCTGCAGTCTTTGGTGAGATGTCCTCCTTTGCCACACCTTTGGCATCGGATAGAACCACATTGACACAAAACATGGTGTAAGTTGCATTTGTTGCACTTGGGGTGTTTGCCTGCATAGGCTCCTGAGTTTTGATTGGTTGGGATGGGTGGTGTGTAAGATTGGGATGGTCCAAACCTACGTTCCTGTGGTGGTTGAAGTGTTGAAGGTTTTCTCAGGGTTTTATCCCATTTCCGTTTGTTATCAACAGGTTTGGCTACAGCGCCACGGGGTGGTAACAGTCCTTGTGCGACAGCTGAATCAGTGAGCTTGTGGGCTAGCCGCACAACTTGTTGTAGGGTAATGGGGTCAGTAGAAAGTACCATTCCCTGGATTTGAGGTGGCAGTCCCTCAATATACTTCTCAATGTGCTTGTAGGGTGGTGTTACCATTTCCGGGCACAGTTGTGCCAGCTCATACGCTCGGGCCGTGTATGCCTCGATCTCGGAACGAACCATTTTATGGTTCCAGAATTCTGTCTTTGGTTTCTGCACTTCACCGTTAGGGCAGTATTCGCGGTTCATCATTCTCTTAAATTCTTCCCAGGGTAGAGCGTTGGCTGCATCGAGCCCAAGGTTTTGAACATTGGCATTCCACCAAGTGAGGGCAGCTCCCTCAAGAGTTCCAGCAGCGAACATGACCCTGTCTTTGTTCCTGCAGTTGCTCATGGCAAAAGCCGACTCTGCCTTTTCCATCCAGCGTAATAATCCGACGGCTCCCTCAGTGCTGTTGAACGAGTGGGGTTTCCAATCCAGAAACATTTTGAATGTGCAGAGAGGTGGATTGATGTTTGCTCCTGAGATATGCAAAGAAAGAAATTGGATTCAAAATCCGATAAACACGTTGTGTTAGATACAAGTGATTATGATGCAAATTGAATGTGAAAATAGGACTCATCACCTTGGTTCTGTGGGTTTTGATTACGGGTAGCTTCCCGTGCAGCAAGTGCCTCTTCAACCTGTTCGTTGATGAGTGCGTTCACTTCAGCTGGTGTCAAGTTGTTGTTCCCACGTCCTCCGGCGTTTATGCGTCCTCCGCGTCTTCCGGCCATGATCTTTATAGCGATAATAAGTGTTAGTGTTGGTCTAATGAGTCATGTGGTGTGTGCGGTAGGTACTGAAAGGAAACATGTAGAGCTATCGGCTCCTCCCCGTCATGGGTAATCACATGCGGTGATGAATGCGTTGCATAATAGATATGACATGTACACGAGTATCACAATACTAAATGCAAACCAAATTTGCAATAACCGGAGGCTCTGATACTAATCTGTCGCACCCCGAGAAATCCCGTCCCTACCGGGGCACGAGCGGCAGGCTGATCGGGCAGGATCACAGTCTCCAGTCATACAGTTGCGAGACCTACATGTCTGGTTGCATACGTACATCCAATCACTTGGATAAAACAACTTTGTAAAATCAGAGTTGCGGAAGTAAAAGTTTAAGTTATCAAAACCACATTGAAAATATAGGATGCAGAAGCATAGGTTTAAAACATTTTTCGAGTTAACAATAAAGTTTAACAGTGCGGAAACGATTTCAGTATCATTACATAACAAGACAAATATTGAATGTTATCAAATGGCCTAAGACACTAAAAGCTGATGCATGGGACTCCATCCTAGCGTCCTATCCTTGTGTGCGTGCCTTAGTTACCTGAGAAAACATGCTAGTAAAAGGGTCAACACAAAGGTTGGTGAGAGCACAGGTTTTTCATAAGCAGTAAACATCCGATGTTTAAAGTAAAAGTTGTGATTTTCATATCATTACAATGCAGTATCAATTGATAGCTAGTCAATACAGTTATATTATATGCGGGTTCGTACCGAAACTGACAGTTGTGCCTCCCGCCATGTCCATCACAAGACAATGGCAAAGTGTTGGTCAATATTGCGTTGTTCTGACCTCCAGTCGGGGTGGCCTCCAAGGCGCGCAACAGTGGGGCTTGCCAGGCCCAAATAGTACTATTCAAAATTACCACGCTAGGTGCTACGTTCTACTAACGGTCCGTGGATTATCGCGAGGATTCTAGTTGTGATGTGGTCCACACATATACAAATAGTGATAAAGCATGTTCATACGTAAATAAAATGAGTTGTTATTCAAAACAATTGTAATGCAGTGTTTTCTCCCCCAACTGTAGAAAATGTAAAAAAAAGGGGCCGTGAAATCACCTGATAAAGCAGTTACGGTTATACGCTCGCTACTTGCGATTGCTAGCACCTTCTAGTATGCACCTATAACCATATAGGTTGTGAGTATGAGTTTTGTGGTATGTGGTAATCCATAAAATTCCAAGTATCGGTGTGCTCAACCAAGTGTGTGTGTGTGTGTGTTGACTTGTGTTGACTCTATGAATCGTTGGTGACACGTTAGTTTTGTTGTGATCATCTAATATGTCATAAATACAAGTAGGACACCTAAATGCATCCTATAAATCTAATTGTACAACGTTCACTTAAGTGACGTGTAAGGATCGTAAAAGTTACCATTTTTGGAAAGTTTTCATTTTAGGATAGTGTAGTTATGAAATCTCATTTCATAAGGTTAATACCTTTCATATGTTTATAAAAACACGTTTAAACACTTCAAATATCGTTTGTGTATGAATTGCCATTTATAGCGTTTTCCCCAAATAAAGTTTTCTTATTTGGAAGGTATCCATTTAACAGCTCGTTTTCACAAATCAAAGTTTCCAAATATGTTAAAAAAACATTTCTAAACATATTTCAGTAATCAAAGTTAATCAAAACATTTAAAAACATCAAAATCCCTCTTTTGATTTAAAAATAGTTTCCCTAAATAGAAGGTTTCTTCAAAACCATGTTTTTGACAAAATCAATCATCCAAATGTGTTTCTAAACACTTCAATATGCATTTGACAACATCTAGACATGTCTAGATCATCACAAACCTATGAATTGCAACATAAAAGTTTTTATGCCAAGTGTACTAGAATCATCATCAAATCAATAATAACTCAACCAAAACTCAATCCCATCAATCCTATACTCTAAAACCAGTATATCTAGACTAATATCACACAAAATCACCAACAAATTCGTGTAAACTAATCATTTGGAGTTGCATGTGATTGGATCTTCATGCATGTGGGTTTTTACCCATTGCATGTATGATCTTTCTATAAACAAACACAGAAAACTACCTTAGAAGCTAAGATCCACTGAGATTGTGTAGTAATAGCTTCTGATGATAGTGATTCGGTGTGTCGATCGTTGTTTCTAATCTCCTACCTTCTTCTCCAAGCTCCAAGAACTCCAAATGGTCCACCAATGTAAAGAATAGCTCCAAGGATGTTACCAGGGGGATTTGGGATTGATATCAGTGGGTTTTGGTTGAGAGTAGTCGAGGTTGTTAGAAAAAAATGGATAGAGACCGGATAGAAAGTGAATGGGGTTGATTTTATAATTTTTTTGATCTACATGGCCTTCACGTATCGCCGAGGCCGATCAAAACGGTCTTCGCGTACCGCCGAGGAATTCGGGATTCAGAAATCCCGCTTTTGCTTCGCGTATCACCAAGCCCGCTGCCAAGGGGCCTTGGCGTACCGCGACGGGTCAATTTTCTTGTTTTTCGATTTCAACGATTCGTTTTCGCTCATGCTCGATTCCTAACGCTTATCCTTAGCATCTAATACTTGTTTAACACATAATCCTGTAATAACACATAAGTTTGATCACCAACATTCATGAGACTCGTGTGTGTGTGTGTTTCGATAATTCCTCGAACTACCTTTATTCGTTTGTGATTGTGTTTTACGAACTGATCGCATGTTTGATTAATCATAATCAACATGAAATGCAGAATCCAATAATTTCACGAATTATTGTTTTGTGTTTGTGTTAGCCACACTTGGTTTTCACAACCAATGTGTAATGTACGATTCGATAGTTCTTCGAACTATCGTTTCGCAGTTGCTTGTGTTCAGCTCATCTAATTAATTATAATTAAATGGAATGCAATAAGTATGAATGTGAAATACATAGAGTGTAAGAGTTGCATTTTACCTGAAATTGCCGGGTGTCACATTTAAAATCAAAGGATTAGAAAAGGGGCGTATGAACTCACCTTGTTGCTGTAGTGGTTGCCTAAGACTAAAAAATGCACGCGCTCACTGTTGTTGTACTGATCTTGTATTCACAATCATGTGTTTGATTCAAAGTTGTTTGTAAGTTATAAGTACAAGTTATTGCTTTGTGAGTCAACCCTAAATTTGGTTAACTTTTATAAGTTATTGTATCTTGGTTTTTCCTTGAACTCATTTGATGGTATAACATAGTAATATTTAATTAGTTTAGATTAAGTTTAGTACATAATACATTCTTGTTCATATGTTTTAAACTTGACTTAAAACCTTAACATGTTATATAAGTTTTGAAATCATAATATTTTCTAAGTATAAACTTAGAAAAAGTTGATTTTCCCTTAACTTTTCTGCTCGTACGAATGAGTTCTCATTCGCACGATATAGCCATGCGAATGAGTCTCATTCGTTGAAACTAGGAGTGCGAATGAACACTGCGGCCAAACAAGATTGTCTTGCGAATGTAGTTTCATTCGTATGTATATGTCATGTAAATGAGAGGCTCATTCGTACAGCAAGTCCATTCGTCCACATGCTCATTCGTGCAAAGTCCCAGGTGAATCAATGGCGCCTTCGTCTCAAGAGGTTCAGGCGAATGAGGCGTCCATTCGCACGACGGCCCATTCATCCCGGCCATTCGCCTGAGACGATTTTCAGCTTTGAAAATTACGTTTTTGAGATTTGGTTGAAATAATTGGTGGTTTTGAATATGTATAGGTGCGAATCCTCATTTGGAAGGTGTATGGGTCGAAATGGTTTGTTTAAAGCCGGTTAACCTTAGATTTTGTCGGGTTTGGAGAAAACCCTAAAAATTCGAAACTTAAAATTGTAGATCTACCTCGTTTGACGTCGTTTGAGCTTGTTTTCTTCGTGGGTATACGATATACTCGAGTGGAGAAGTGTTTTGGAACAAGAATCAACAAAAATGGTGAAGATTTGAGTGAGAAATCTTAAAGAGAAGGTGTCGTGAGAGAAAGTTCCGGATTTGGAACTTTTAGAGAGAGAGAGAGAGAGAGAGTAAGCTTGTAAAAGTGAGGGGGAAGAAGGAGTTCACCCCTTTTATACTCCGGGTCGTTTCGGGTTCGTTTGGTTGTCCGGTTTCACGTTCACGTCGCGTTTCCTTAACGTAACGCCTATTTTTCGTAACTTTAAATAAAATTATTTTATTTTATTATTTTTAAGGTTTAAATTCCTAATAAGTTTCTCAAATTTCTTTTTCTTATTTTATTGTTTCGAAAACGTTTATTTTTAACGTTTCGTCAGATAGTATCACCTTCGCGCATATTCGTTCGAATCGTCACCCGAACGAACATGACGTTGGCTTTACTTTCTGATTTTGTTTTCTACCTTTCAGATATCATTCAGAACATTAAACCCCACAAATTTATTTGTGTGAATCGTCACCCACGCAAACACACTGTCAGTTTACCATTCGTAAATGATACCGAAACATTGTTTTGAATTGGACCTTCTCACTAACGGACTCAACTAAACTTACCTATTTGCAATTAGTTATACTGTTTTCTCCTTTTTTTTCACACTGAATTACCGGCCATCTGATTTCTGTTATTTATGTAAATCAGATCGCAACCGATATGTTTTTGTCATTTATTCTCGCACTTGTTATTTCTCATGATTTGTTGTATTTTTGTATTTCGATTTTCATCGAAACACATACTATTGTCATATATGTTATAGCCATGTTGTCTCACAACTGTATAACACATAGTTTTTCACACATAGTCATTCTCACATAGTTATTCACACATAGTTATTCACACATAGTTATTCACACATAGTCATTGTGAAAGTACACATACCGTACGGATTGCCGGATGATCTGGTACTAGTTGTCACATAATAGTACAAGATTCACTCTGCAATTACTTGGCTTAGGGTTGATTTGTTTGATTCACATTTGCAATTGATCATTTACACTGAGTTTTGTGAACAACATTGCTAATTTGTACCATGCAAGGCCTGATTTATTATTAGTTTTGCATCATACAAGGCCGGATTCAAAATTTATGTTTAAATTGTATCATAAAAATCCATTGATTTTCAACAAACCTCATATAGCACAATTCGATACAATCCACGTTTAAATTACAAATCAAACAATCAATCCAAGGCTAGGAAGCCATAACAATTCGAATGAAGCAAAAAATTACAAACATGCATAATAAGATCAAACCATAAAAGACATTATATTGAAAGTATACCTAGTTAGGTATTAAAACTGAAGATGCTAGAAGTTATACTATTATTCAATTTCAATCATCAATCAGGAATCAAAAAAGACAATTATATTGAAAGTATACCTAGTTAGGGATAGGATTGCCAATTGAATTATGAACACAATAAAATTATCAAATACCAAAATTCAAGATTTTGAAACCCACATGATACATGGTTTCATTCGAAAATTGAAAAAAATATAATGATATGAAACTTGGATTGACCCGATTCAAATGACGATCACAAGAAATTGGGTTGAAGATGTATAAAAAATCAACATAAAAGGGATTATAACCTGCAAGATGATTTTGAATCTCCAAGAAGCTCACCGAATCAACATTGAAAGGGACTCTAACCTGCAACATCTATTATACACACTACTTGATACTTTTTCAAGCAATCAAACCTGAAATTACACAAATTGCAAAAGTGAATGAAGGGGTTGCGATTAGACAATGGTAAAGCGGAATCGAATATAGGTTTTCTGAACTCTGGGGTTAAAGACCTCATGATCCGCATGTTTCACAATGGACAGGTTAAGATCCGCGCATCAGGAAATCGGGTATAACTTTATATAGGGAGATGATAAAAAATTAACTCTATCTTATTCCGTTAACCGAATAACTACATCTTATTAATTTGGGACCCACATTAAAGTAAATCTAAAGGTGTATGTTTTTTTCTTCTTTCTTAATTAATGTTAATTAAT
Organism: Mikania micrantha; assembly: GCA_009363875.1. Lineage (NCBI taxonomy): Eukaryota > Viridiplantae > Streptophyta > Magnoliopsida > Asterales > Asteraceae > Mikania > Mikania micrantha. The sequence goes on along the minus strand of CM018693.1, from coordinate 104,231,216 downwards.
GTATGACCTACTTACATTAATAAAAAAGAAGAAAAAAGCCTAAACCTTTAGATATAATTTAATGTGGACCCCAAAGTAATAAGATGTAGTTATTTGGTTAACGCAATAAACATTTGTTAACAAAGGAACCACACCATATATATATACATATAGGGGACCAATCCATTGTTAACCCACTATTTAGGTAATAACCGATTAACTCACATCCAATGGTGGAAAAATAGAAGATTAAAAGAGATTATGCCATGTGTCCATTCATTCTTATTATATGAAAGGGCAAATTAGGTATTTTAACCATTTATGAATTTCTTTCTACATTTAATAAAGATTCTACCCTTTTTTAAAAACCTTCATAACTTTTTAAACAATAATAATTTTTTCATAAAAAATATATCGTTAAACTCGCTAATATTTTTCTCTTTAATTTAGTTATAATATTGTCAAATTTTTTTAAAAAAATTATACACCCGTAATTACAGTATTGTAACAGAACTTAAATCAATATATTAATTGATCATACCCTGCAATTAGCAATCATTTATCAGTATGTTACACCATTGTAATGAATAATTACATATAAGTAATAAACAATTACATTAAGATTGGGACTACTAGTAAGGCTAGAACATGAAAGCTTTGGCTACTCGAGTAAATAACATAGCTACAAACATGGCGCTTGAAATTACATTGCTATAAATTAAAAATAATACATCACCATGGTACAGAACCACATACTCGTATAAATTTGAAAAACTTACATTACAATTAAAAAAATGCATAAAACTAAGTATTCCATTGATGTAATATACATCTTACATTGTTGTAAATGAAAAAAAAAACACTACACATATTCAATAGAAATGCTAATGTAAGATGCCACATTGTTGCAAATGAAAAATTAAAATACATTGTTGTAAATGAAGAAAAAAATGCGCCCCTTGTTTCATAACCACATTGTGACAATCCGACTTTTCGAGTTAACCTCGTTAACCCTCGTAGGCCCAATAAGACCAATGAAGGCCCAACAAGCCCAACAAGGCCAATGAAGGCCCAGTAAAGCCAAAGAAGACCCAGTGAGGTCAAGGAAGACCCAACAAGACAAATCAGGCCCAATGAAGTCTATGAAGGCCCAACAAAGTCTAGTAGGCCCAATAAGATCAATTTAGGCTCAAGGAAAACAAGGAAGGCCCATTAAGGCCCAAGTAGGCCAAACAAGGCCAAAGTAGGCCCAAGGTAGGCCCAACGAGGCTAAGATAGGCCCAATGAGTTCAGGATAGGCCCAATTATATTTGAGAAGCCCAATTGGGTTAATTTAGCCCAACAAGGAGTTAAAGGACCCAATTAGTGACAATTCGGGACTTTCGGCTCAACTTTGTTAACCGAATTGTTATGCAATTGAGCTAAATAGTACCTAAAGGATTGGAATTGGTAGAAATCAGTTTTAATATGCTCTAATTACAAAATTAAGACTTGTAATTGATTTAAAGGTTCAAGTTTGACCTTAAAAGTCAAAATTCGTGGGATTTATCAACTAGAGTTCGAATTTCCCATTAAAACTAAGTTATAACTGAAATCAATCGACTTAAATCATCACATTAATGATGATTAACAGTTGTTATACGTTATGGGAGCATCAATTATCGAATTATGATCAAAACCGTTCCAAATCATTGTAACCGTAGTCCCTCACAATCAAAACCATATAATTCGACTTTATTCTTCACAATTGAGCTTACAGAGATCCTATTCGGCACATTTAGAAATTGTGAAACCAATCAATTCGATTCAAGACGCAGCAGAAAGTGAAGTCGATTGGAAGGGGGGCCGAACATCAAGCCTATAGCCGAACTATATCAATTCTACATCAATTAAGGTAAGAATTCGTTCCTACATCTTCTAATATGGCCGATTAAGGTTAAACATAAGCCATTTTTGTGTAATAACATCGAATGCTTTGAATCCGAGTTCTAGGGTTCATACTAAGAACGTATTTGGGGGATTTCAATGAAACGAGTTCTAAAATCAAATTGACTCATACAGATAGTTTCGTGGCATCACATTGAACGAAATCCCTAAGTTAATTTCATCAAAAAGAATCGAATTGATGAATCTTGAATTCTAGGGTTTATCACGAAAACTATTTTGGGGGATTCTTGCTTGAACAGGTTAATTGTCGAATTCAAGCACATGATTAGTTTCAGAATATGTCGATTAAGCAAAACCATTGTTCAATTTAGTTTCTTAACAACGAATCGATCATGGTCTAGTTCTAGGGTTCTTAAGACATTCGGATTTGGGGGTTTTAATCCAACAAGCTTTAGAATCAAATTAAATGTTATAGATAGCTTCAGAAGGGATCGATTAAGGTTAAACCTAAGTTAATTGTGGCTAATAACAGTGAATTGATCGAGTTCAAGTTTCTAGGGCTTGTATTAAAAACGGGATTGGGGATTTTTAAGCAAAAGAGGTTAAAAATCTGATTAATCTCAATAGATAGTTTCGAAAATCCTTGTCCAATGAAAACCCTATGGTTGATGTTTAATCGGATTCGAATTCGTGGTCCATGGGAT